>BJBW01000912.1:29923-128943 GCA_004320125.1 Scolopax mira
TTCCTAATATCTAACCTGAACCTCCCCTGGGGCAACTTGAAACCATTACCCCTTGTCCTATTGTCTGTGACCTGGGAGAAGAGACCGACCCCCACCTCTCTACAGCTCTCTATCTTTCAGGTAGTTGTAGAGAGCGATAAGGTCTCCCCTCAGTCTCCCCTTCCCCAGACTGAACAACCCCAGCTCCCTCAGCCTCTCCTCATAAGACATATAGATCATCACATACTTGATGGCATGTAAGCATATCATCAGGGTCTGATAAAGCATAAAGCATTTGCGCAGGCAAAATACAATTAAATACCAGATTCTCTACAGCCCTCAGAACATTGCTGCAAGGTCAAGGGATTGTCTTTTTCCCTTGTGCACTGGGGTGCTTGTTGATTACACACACATCTTCCCCCAGATCTGTCAGCTGGCTGGATTTGTAGTTTGTTTCCTGATTTGAAATAGTAATATCCTACTTCAGAAAATACTTTTATACCACCACTGGTAGCTTCCCAAATACCAGTTGGCATTCAGGAAGCAATGATAGCAAATGGCTTATTCAGCCTGTGTATTTCTACCACCAATCATACCTAGAGACTGAGTCCTATTTAAAATGCATCTTTATTTCCTAACAGACTATTTCTCTAGAAAAACAGAGGTATGAGTGAAAAAGGCTAACTTAGGAGGAAGGTGGGGTGTGATTACAGCCTTTAAGGTTTGTATTTGATATCAAATAGGAAGAATTTTTTTACAGGGCTATATGTTGGGGAAATCCAGGAGTTTCTGCACAGCACCCACCTGCTTGGTGCTTTGGACTCCTGGGTCCCAGGAGCCACTCTGGCATGCAATCAGTCTGCTTTCTCCCTGGTTTTTGCTGTGCCTGAGCTATCTCCACTGAACATTTCATTCTTGTCACTCCACCGAAGCCAGGCAATGCTGTTTTGTTGGAATATTTCAAGCACTTCTAGGTGCTCTGGCATGTAACTATTTCTACAGAAACCTTCTTCAGCTCCTTCATTGTCTCCTTGCTCCACCCTCCTCCACAAGCCCCCTTTTGCTGCACGGCTGCTGGAACCTCCACAAGGCAAAGGCACCTGGTGTTTCTGCAATTGCTGCTGCCCTGAGTGTCTCTCCACATCTACCCACGGAAGCTTGTCAGCTAATTGTATGGTCCAGTGGGGGACAAGGATGGGCTTTGCTGGGCACCCGACACGCTGGGATCCCTCTCTGTGCAAGCACTCCTGAGCACAACAGCAACACAAACATATTGGCAAAATCGTACTTCAAATAGAAACACTCTCAAGAGCTCCTTTTCCCCCTCTCTGTTGCTGTGAGAACAGGAGTTTAACCTCTTTCCCTGCACTGCCTTCACCAGATGTCCTTTGCAGCATGCCCAGAGGGTCAGTGAGCCTGCACTATTTCAAACCAAAGCAGCTGCCTTTAAGAGCATTCCTCTCTGAGTGTGTATTTTGAATGCAAACACAAAGGTAACATCTCCTCCTTAAAGAGTTTTGTTATTGCATTTCATAGTGTTTTAATTTGCTCTCTGCTATTTATAATTAGGTATCTTTCTGGAATAAAGATGCATTTTGATTTAAGATCAGAGGGCTGGAGCAACTCTCCTATGAAAACAGGCTGGGAGAGTTGGGGTTCATCCTGAAGAAGAGAAAGCTCTAGGTAGACCTTAAAATGACCTTCCAGTAGAGGAGAGATGGTGAGGGACTCTATCAGGGAATGTAGTAATAGAGTGAAGGGGAGTGATTTTAAACTAAAAGAGGTGAGATTTAGATTAGATATGAGGAAGAAATTCTTCACTGTGAGGGTGGTGAGACACCGGAACAGGTTGCCCAGAGAAGCTGTGGACTCCCCATCCCTGGAAGTGTTCAAGGCCAGGCTGGAGGGGGCTTTGAGAAACCTGCTCTAGTGGGAGGTGTCCCTGCCCATGGCAGGGGGTTTGGAACTCAATGATTTTTAAGGTCCCTTCCAACTCTAACCATTCTATGATTTTATTCCATGAGGGAGTGGAGAATGTTTATTCCTCAGCTCTGTAGATGCCCATCACTTTACTCCATCTCTTTCAGGATAAGTCATCAGTAGCAGTGCTGGGAAAACATAGAACTTTCTGAAGCTAGGCAGGAGCAAAAAAATTTCAGGTGTGTTGATAGGACAGGAGGAAATGGCCTCAAGTTGCACCATAGGAAGTTCAGATTGGATATTAGGAAAAGCTTTTACACTGAAAGGGTTATTAAGCTTTAGAATGGGCTGTCCAGGGTAGTGGTTGAGGCACCATCCCTGGAGGTGTTCAAAAGACAGATTGTCATAGTGCTTAGTGACACAGTTTAGTGATAGTTTTTTATCAGGGCTAGGTTGATGGTTGGACTAGATGATCTTAAAGGTCCCTTCCAACCTAAACAATTCTATGATTCTATGATGCATGAATGGGGTGTTACACTTGTGCCATCATCTTGGTGAGGGAAAGGAGAAGAATTCATCAATACTCACTGCTGAAGACTGCAGAGATAATTTTTGCTCAAATCTGGTGGTGGCATCCACAACCTGTTCTCCAGAAGACCACTGATGGCTGCAGGCATGGCAAGCTACAGCATATGCCTCTGAATTCTTAAAAAATATCCAAAAACTTTGTGTAAAAATATATATTCAGACTAACTGAATTTATATGTAAGCCATTTGTAAGGCTGCCTTTGAACTTCCCTATAAGAAAAAGCCCTACATGTGAAGAAAAAAGATACATGTCACTGTATCTACCTTGCTATGAATTGAAATGATAATTAATATCTTGAATCTAAACCATGTTTTATGCTTCTTAAATTAAAAAAAAATAGAGCAAACAAAGGGTTTGTTGATAGCTGCTGTTAGGCAAGCTAACATGCTGTTAGGCACATGCTAAAACAGAGTTCCTTTAGCACTCCCCCAGAACCTTTGAACCTCTTTTCACTTAATAAAAACTTGGGATATTAGGAAAACGTGATTCACATTGTTACTCTAGGCAATTAAAGAAGTACCATCATGTTTTCACACTTTTAAAATTCCTGGCTTTCAGTTACTGAAGCATCTTAAACCACATGCCATTCACCATAGTTCTAACAACAACTGTAGTTTCCTTGGGAATACTTCACTTGTCAGAAATTAAAATTCATTATCACTAATGAGATGTTCTGATTTCAGATTGTCATTTCCGATTCTAAATATAAAAATAATTACCAGCACATACGACCCCCCTAATGGAACAATTTTATCATCATTCCCGGAAGTAACATCAATACTTTTGTTGCTTCTTGTAAACAAAAAGCCTTTACCATAATGGCCCCCTGATAGTCAAATAGAAGCCGTTACTCAGATACAAAGGAATGAAGTAATTGCATCAGTGATTTATCAACATTTTCTACTTGAAAGAGCAAGAAACAAATACAAAAGGGTAGCTATTTAAGTTATTATGTAAAGTTATATAATGCAGCTTTTGTTTTTGCTTCCAAACTCATGGAAAAAATCACCCCAAAATGTGCAGTTGAGTCTCTGAAAACTGCAGCAACACCAGGCATTGAAGAGAAGTTAGTGCTACTTGTAAATCTCAATAAATAAAATGTCCTTCCCTTTCTTTCCATCGCGCCAACATCTCATTTTTAAAACTATATAGATATTCACAGAAGGCCTTTTAAAACACAAGCAGCAGATTCACAAACAAGCAGGATTTCAGGGATAATGTTATTAAGTGCAAACCTGGCATCTGTGCCCTTCATCACCTCTCCTTTTTCAGCATCCCTTTTGTAGTTAGTAGGCAAACATTTCTGTAAGCATCACCATCCCTCTTACGGTTTGGTCCTATCAACCCTGTATGCTCCACACATTTCTTGTGTTTGATATAAAATATCACAAAATGTCTAAAAAGGGAGTCACACAAGTAAATAGGCATTTATAGACTCTACCTACCACTCATAGTTAAGATTACCAAAATTGAGTATCCCAGCATATGTCTACATATTTTAACACAACTCTATGTAGCCTCATCCGTGCTTTACAAAATGGACTTTTAGACAAGTAATGGTGAATATATTAAGAACAGTGAATGATTACATAAGGATATAAAGAACATTTCTTCATTACTTACTATTTGTTACTGAGAAACTATAATCTGTACACACTGTTCTGGTTTATTTTAATTGCAAAGTTTTTCAGAAGAAAGCATTATACTGGATACCTGATGAGATCAATACTTAGACAGCCATTAAGTATATCATCTCCTTTTCCATTCCCATTTCACACTCATTTGAAAGACATGAGAACTTGGTGGACTTTTACCAAAATTCTTCTTGTCTTCCTGCGAGAAAGACCATGAGATGAGATGGATGAAGAAAAGACAACTGGAAAGATCTTTGATTGTAAGATAGAGTCTCCTGCCACTTCTTTCAGCCATACCATACAACATTTTTTCATAAAGAGACAAGTATGCAACTTTTTTTTTCCTATTGGAAATCAGTTACTAGTTAGCATTGGGTTTATTTCCACTTTGAAGTTATCGTTGTCCGTGTTTATTTCTGGTATTTAGTTCCTGTATCATCATTTAGGTCAGTTAAATGCAACAAGGTCCTTTGATTAAATGGCAGAAAATGGGCTTTCCTTTCTTCTGGTCCTCTTCTTCCTCTTGCCCTGTTCTTACCCCTCTTCAGAAAGGATGGATTATCACAACTGTGTGCAGCATTTTGGGTGGGAATTTACCAGTGGTGCACACAGAGTAAAAAAGAGTTTTCCAGTCTCTGCTGGAAGTGCTCTGCCTGATCCAGCCAAAGGCCCATTGTTGGCCTTCCCACAGTTGCATCTCAACCTGTTCACCCTACAGCTGCTTAGTACAACATGGTCTTGTTCTTTCCTCCTTTTTTTGTTAGCTGATGAATTCCAGCTTAGAGCAGGAATTTTTGCTACTTAGCAATATTGTAATGTTGACTTTTACAATTTCATTATTTCTTTATTATGTCAAGATTTAAGGTTATCCAGTTAAGGTTATCCTACCTCCCAGCTGTTATCATCAACATATTCCTACATTTTCTACCAAGCTCTAAGACATTCCTAAGTCCCACTTCCAATCCTCAAGGAATTCAGGTCTTCTTTCCTCCTATTGATTAGTTCCCTCTTGCTATTTGGCCATTTCCTTAGCTATCACATACTAAATGACACAAAAAACTTCAGACCAATTAGTCATTTCCAGTGAGGAAAGTGTTACTAAAGTCCAGACAGATTGGAGCTATTTCACTTCCCTCATATAAAAATTTAATTGACTCATGAGAGATAACTATTAAGTGAGACTGGCACAATATACTGTCAGGAGATGGTAAATCTGTGCTGTTTTATCCTATTCTCTATCTAGTTCCTTGACTTTAATTTAATTTTTCTTTCAGATTTCTGGGTTGAATATTGCCTATCTTTCTAGTTTGGCTGCATTCAGCATTTTTAATTCAATTTTGGGTATGGTAATCAGCATATTTTATCATCAAGTTCAGAGTTACTGGGATCAATTGAAAATATGGCTACATTTCATTATTTGCAAGGCTATCTTCTGATTATCTAAAATGCCTATTTGGGAATCTATACTGCTAAAGAAACTGTTCTTTGGTTTAGAGTGCATTTACAAAGTCTAAATGGGTGCCATTTTTCTGCAGTTCTGATTTCAGTCATAATTTTCTTGATTTCCAAATTGTTATTTTTTTGGTTGATCTACCCTTTCTTTATTGTTGGTTGATCTACCCTTTCTTTACTGTTGATCAGTCTGACAAGCACCTGTCTCTCTATACAGATTCTAAAGAGACTCTCAGTGGCTCAAATGTAGGAAGTCTTCATCAGCATTGCAGATACCTGTAAGCCAGGAAAAAGGAAAACCAGCCTGGGAATCTTTCAAAATTCACTATAACTAATTCAGAACTTGACAACTAAAATAAGGCTCTAAGTCTTGTGTTGTGAAAATCAAGTATAGGATGCAAATGGTCCTGTTGGATTCTTCTCTAGGTAATTAAAAAGGAAGCTTGTCACTAGCGACCTCCAGGAAAACTGTGCCCTACTGTTACTACCATGGTTCTTCATTCTACACCTGAGAAGGTAGCTTCCTCATTCATATTCTTATTCTTAACATGCTTTAGACTTGGAGAAGTACTCAAATGCATTCACACAAGCAAACACAGAGAAAAACAGTGGGGGAAAACAAAAGATCAAAGATGTGAGTGCAATAATTCTGCAATGCACAGTGCAATAGTACATTTGCTTTAGCAAAACTAGTAGATAAAGTTCTTCTCATAGCCATTCTTACTAGCATCTCTATAATCATCCGAAGCGGTTAGCTTCACACTTTTTTTCTGGTGTAGTAACAGAATCAGAGAGTTTGACCTGGCTGCTAAATTTAAGAGAAACAAGACAGACAAAGGAAGAAGCTGGAAGTTTTGAAAGCAGGGTGTTGCCAGGGTTACACGAATTTGCTCATGCAATGCTTTCCACCACACTCAAACCCTCCCAAGGGCTGTTTCCGGGGCCCACACACTGAAGTAAGTGCATATGCAGAGGTCTTGGGAATGTCATTTATAGATAATGGGAAATACAAGATGCCAGATTCCACATTGCTTTCAGCTCATTTTATTCCTTATTCCTTATCAAACCAAATATTCTATGTCAAAGAAAAAAGAATAAGGTGACCTTGGTTTGAGGAAGTTAATTGGATTGTCAAAATGTTTCAGTTGTATTCCCAGAATGGCACCATTTGAGTAGACTCTTAATACCTCATAATGGACTTCAGCATAGTGCTATTTCAGAAAAGTTTCAGAAAAGCAAATCTACTTTTATAGTCTGTATTAATGCATATTTCACCTTATCAGCATCTGACCAATACCAAATGGTTGTTACAAAATAGTACGCTGTAAAAACAACTCAGAGAAAGCAAAGCATTAAGATTTGAAATGTGTAAATCTGGTCACTGTCCCTGCCTGGTCTATGCCACAGGTCCCTGTCTCATGCCACAGGTCCCTGTCTCATGCCACTTCCCATACCAACTGGGCACCCTGGTCATCATCATGTCCCCGGTCCTGCCTGGCCTTGCCTCTTGCATGACCCTCAAACTCACATCGCAGCAGTGCCTCTGCTGCTGCTAGCTGGACCCTAGACCTGACTTGTTACCTTGCCTAGGACTGTTGGCAAATCCTGCCACTGTCACCACTCCAGCCCTGATCAGACTCCATGGGACTTCAAAGAGGGCAAACTAAACTCAAGGTCCAAAGGCAGCAGGGCTGAAAACTTGGTGCAAAGAACGTGCAAGCCCTGTAGGACCTGTGCTGACAACGAGCCTTCCCCATGCTTTGATTCTTCTAGACTTTCCTGAGGGTCAGGATGAGTCCAACTGGGCACAACCTGGCTGAAGCCTGCCTACACTTCTGCCACACCTCTTCTTTTGGACTGTCCTCTGTGCAAGAGGGATCATGGTAGTGTGTGCAGTAGTTAGCTTTGCACCCCAATGGAGAGTTTTCTTTGGCCTGAGAAGGTCCTCTTGCTGGATTACACTCATGGGAACAGGTTGCCCAGGGAAGCTGTGGATGCCCCATCCCTGGAAGTGTTCAAGGCCAGGCTGGATGGGGCTTTGAGTAACCTGGTCTAGTGGAAGGTGTCCCTGCCCATGGGCAGGAGGATTGGAACTAGATGACCTTTAAGGTCCCTTCCAACCCAAACCATTGTATGATTCTATGATTCTACCATTTAATCTCAGAAATATTCAAGCAGTTCTCTAAATGCTGATGGGTACAGTTCTTGCCACAGCACAGGGTGTCAGAAACTAATCTTGGTTTTTGTGAGTGCTCTATAAAGCACTCCTTTCCTTCACAGATCACACTGCTCTTCTTGTCCTTGCTTTGGTTTTCATGGCTAGTCACTAATTATCCCATCGATTGATGCAGAAGGCTGCTCTTGACATCAAAAAACTTTAACCCAACTCATTAAGGAAAGCTGGAGATGTGGTTTGTCTGACACTCATATGGATAGAATCAAAAGACCTGTTAGAGCCATAAGTAAAGCTGAGACTAGAAAGATCTCATGGGCTATATTTTTGTAAATAAAATGCACCCCAGCAAAGGGTTAACATTACTTCAGCGTGTCTTGCCTGGGGTTTTTGTGAGAACACTTCATGTGTTTCCCAGCACAATCTTAGGCTTTGAAGTACTCTGCCATCACGGGGAAGGAACGAGTTCAGCCTGCTGGTGGGCAGTCTGTGAGCGTATTTCGGTGTTACACAAACGCAATACCAACCGTCCCAACGCTGTTCAGGCACGTATGCATAAATAAAATGCACAGCACTCAGCACAGAGGCATCACGCCCTGCCTTGCATCACAGAGAACAGCTCAGCCCAGAGCCTTTTGTGCAACCCAGCCCCAGAGCCTGACTCCACCACACGCTCCACAAGCAACTCCTTGCACTCAGCAGCAGAGAAGAAGGGCAGAAGGCCAGCTGTGCTCTCCCCACCTACCCCTAAAGGCAGCTCTCCTGGCTCTCAGCCCTGCCTTAGAGAGGAGTAGTGCTCCTGTGGAGGGTCTTTGAATCCCTGGAGGAGGTGGAGATGAGGGAAAAGATTATACTGCCATAAAGAGCTGGGCCAGGAGAAGGAAAGTTATTGTATGACCTTGACTAGCAATGTTCACTGTGGAGACAAATCCCAGGCTCATCACCTCTCCTTTGTTCCTGTTCCAGGCGAGCACTCAATGTACCAATTCTCTCCTCATCAGCATCACCCTTTGTAAGCAGGAAGTTTCCCATTTTCTAGATTGAGCAAAATAATGCTTTGATTGAATTTCCTCCATGGAGAGAGGCAGAAAGACCTTCTTCCACCTCTGCCCCCACACTAAGAGCCCCTCAGTGAAGCATTATCTACAATACTCAGAATCAAGTTTACCTCGCTGCCTCCAAAACTGAAAAATAAGGCAATGAAGAATAGCATAAAATCTGTGCTGTTGTTGCTTTAAAACACCCTTTGACTGACAGCTCTTAAACCCAGCATCAGAACAGAAGCATGTCTGGGCAGTAAATGACTTAAGATGCAGTGTGACAAAGTTACCAAACCTAGACTCCTCCATCTCATGAGTTCTAAGGTTTATCTCCATAACCTGTAAACTCCCACTGCAGCTAGTTTTTCTTGTTAAAGTGAGAGCCTGATATTGTACGAGCCTCAACTCTAGTAGTATCATGGATAAAACACTCTAATTGGATAAGGGTAGCATATGCCTGCAAGACAATAAATAGATCTTTGCAAGCAGTTCCCACTGGGAGACTTGGAAATCATGCAGTGTGGTTACTTAAACATTTGCCTTACCTACCGCAAAGCGATAGCATTCAGATATAAAAAGACAATATCAGTTTGCGGAAACTTTATTCCATGGTTTAATGGACCTTGGGGCAGCATAAGAGAGCTGTGCATGAAACAACAAAACAGGCAAGGAGGCAGTGGTCCTGGCAAATGGCACAGTCATTTATTCTAATTAACTGAATTAAATTACAGGAGTCAGACAAACTGTCTTTCTACAACCAGCCAACAAAATCAATACCAAGGATTAGTCATAGCAAATTTAGTAGTGTTGCCTGTTCTGAAGGTGGCTGGACATTTCCTATTAGAAGACCTGCTTTTGAGCTAATTATTCCTTGCAAAAGTTCATCTGTCCGAACTGAAATTTTCCATATGTGACATCTAATTTTGACTGGTCCTTCTGGAAAACTTTAGCAAGAAGAAAAATTAAAATAGTGAATTTGGAAAAAAATTCAAACAATTTGGAAATTTTGGAAATTTGGAAAAATTAAAATAGTGAATAGGATTCTGCTTGGCCTTGTTACTTTCCAGAACCTTTCTTTCCACCTTCTTACCCTTTGCTTTGGAAGAAGGGTTTGAAAGGCAGTAGAAAGTGGAACCAGATTTGTGCCTCCCAGTAGGGTCCAGCCAGCTCAGCTAAGCTTCACAGTCCTCAGACATTCCATGGATGCTCTGGAGAGTTTGATAGCTGTGATGCCCAGAGGTTCAGCCCTCCCCAAGGGCACTATTCCCAGCTCCCACGATGACACATGGTGAGGAGATCCCTTGAACAGCTGCTCTCAGCCATTCCAGGGCTGTCTGGGACAGGCAAGGAATTTGTACTTAACAGTACCTTTGGTGGCACCCAAGACACCTGAGGGAGGGATCAGTCCCTCTTCGAAGAAGGAAGGGATGCAAATCAAAATAACAGGAAAGGAAAAGACAGGACAGACACAGAGGAGTCAGACCTGGGCCTGGGACAAGGAGAAAAGGAGGCTGTGGCAAGAGGAGCAAAAGGACCATGTTGAGGCAAGCGCCCAGGCAAAGGCCCAAGTCCATACTCTGTGGAGGCCCTGGCACATACTAGCATCCTTTCAGAGTTGGTTTCCATGGGGAGAAAGATCCCTGTGTGCAAGCCAGACAGAAACTTCACTGCAGTCCAAGAGGTGCTAACTTGATGTGATGAGGAAAACCAGGACAAGGGGAGGAAGGAGAACTGGAAAGAAGCAGAGGATATGGCATATTACCAGGCAGGGGAGAATGCTGCTGTGAGTGAGGGAAAAAAGACAAATATTTCTTATAAAATCAAAGTTCTAATCAATAAGTATTAAAAAGACAGCAAGGTAAAATTAACACATTATTTTTTCTTAATCCTCTTGCTCTCCTAGCAACTTCTGCAGATTATTTCTAACCCACAAGACAAGAGGTAAGCAAGCATTATCCAGCCACATAATGGAGCCATCAATAACTCTGTCGCCAGGATGCCTAAGGGAATTCTCTCCTAAACTGTTTAAGTTCCAATGAGCTTGGAAGTAGCTGTCAGACCAGACTTTGATGATCTCTTCTAATCATCTTTTCAGGCCACTGGGGAAGAAATAAAACTGAACATTTTATTATCTGACTTGCCGTGGGTTTGGGCTTGGGTTTTCGTCATTTCTCATCTGAGAAATTAAACCTCCAAAAACTTTCTACTCACTTCCTTGGTTGGGGCTTCAAGGGCTACTCTAACCATGGTCAGATGTGCTCTGCAGAAATCCGTACATTGTCGCTTTCCTGATGGAGGTTAACACTTCTCCATCTGAATCAGAAGAAACAGTTGTTGGAGTTCTCCTGTACCAGCTGTTAGGTTGATTTAATATTCACTATAAGGCAGTTTAACCTGCCCTGGCTTACTTTGCCCTGAGGTCGATGAAGAACTCATTTTCCTCCAGCTGGGGGAGCAATCACCTCTGAAATCATCACAGGTATTCCAGCAGGAATCATCTGCCTCCAACCTAAATTTATGCTGTGCAAATGCTTAGCACAAAGTTTACGTCCCAGAGCATCTGTTTGCTGACACAATTAAGCCCACATAGTGTTGAAAAAAGGAAAAGTGAGGACAACCCACATGCTGCTGTATTTCAGCAGCTGACAAACATTTAGACAAGGCATTGGCAGGGTGGCATGCAAACATCTATAGACGAGCAAAATAATCTCCACTCTTTATTCATATTAGGGTTTCCAATGGCATCTATCTGTCATGGGAGAAGGCTGTCCTCTTATTCTCTGTATCTCCTCTCCTGTGAATCTGAATTCTGAAAATGCATGAAGAAAAACAAAGGCAATTCAAATATACATTAGGTCACACTTTGTAAAAAAAAATGACATAAATTTGCACAATTTTGACAAAAAAGGCCAGACACAGGGAAAGCATCTGCACGTGGCACATAGATAAGCAAATCTCTCTCTGATTTTCAAATCAAAAATAATTTGGCTTCAGTATTCTTAACAAACAGGTGTCATTGTAACAATACTGAACCAGACATGCAAAGTTGTGACCGATGAAAAGATCACCCAGCAGTCCAACCAGGCATTTTGGCTATTTTCCTTCATCAGGCAGAGCCACCAATGCAACTGCTACCTATCTACAGCAGTCAAGGACACAGGTCAGGTGGCCAGGTAAGTACTACATCATCGTGCTTCAGCTTCCCTATCCAGGCTGGTGAGAAAGGAGCTATGAAACAACTGGAAACACTCTTAACTTTTAGGATTCCAATTCTTTCTTCACAAAATGGGTTGAAACTTGAAATCTTGTTTCAATCTGTGATAGTTATCAGATGTCCTGTTTTTTTCAGGGATTTGGAACAGGGATTTTGGACTCATGTTTTTTGGGAAAACCACAGCACAAGGACCATTCCCCAGCCACTTTTTAGAAAGTCAGCACTGTGGTTCCAGCCCCAGCAAAGGATTAAACCCATTTTGGGCAAATATAAGGAGAGGGAGAGAAAAACAGAAACACACTTTCCTCTCTTCATCTCAAATCACAGCATTTAATGGAGTCAGCAGCGTAGTGGTAAAGTCTGGTCAGAAACACCCACCCCCATAAGTTATTCCATGGAGAAGAAGGAAGCTCAGGAGGTAAAAGCCTGGGTAGGCATCACACCTGTGATTCTCTTCCCTTGTCAGGCACATCTTGCTTTAGAGAGTGTGTATGAGCCTCCCTAAGGTGACTACAGCAAGATATTTTAAGAATTATTAACCCCTACACTTAGAGAATCACTCTCAAAATTTTATTTTGGACATTGTTATAATACTTTGATACATGAAAATAATCAGTGGTAGAAGCTGGAAATTACCTATTGCAGAAATGACAAGAAGAAAAGAAAGAAATGTTAAAGCACTGGTTGTGGTGCAGCCTTGATACCTTCCCATGCTCAAATTCTTCTCAGCTTTTATTTCTTTTCACTTTAGTTGCTGCAACCTGTCTATGGAACTTTCTATGGTTCCTGCTTCCTTGCATCTAAAAGGCATATGTTAAACCTCAGAACTGTGTTAGGCTTTTTCCCCCATGAACAATGGCCAAAAAAAAAGAGAAAACCAACAAATTCCCATTTTTTTTTTAAAGTCAGTGTATAACCATACCCTCTGGCCTCTCGTACTTCCAGCTCTAAAGTCCTCCAATTCCTGTAAGGATCAAATAGATAATGTTCTTGTTTTAATATAATATGTCTTCCTGGTTTAATTCCAACATTCATTTCTAGTCATCCTTTTAGAAATAAAGCATGCAGTTGTTCATAACAACAAGAACATGATGCTTTATCAGAAAAATATCTCAGGGGCTCATATTTCTCTGTTCCCTCCAGTCCTAGCCTCCTTTCATCATTGGGATGAGAATACAGACAACTTGGCCATTGGAAAGGCATTACAACATTCTCTTCTTGAACCCCAGGTTGTTAAGCTGCTTCCCAGCTGACACCCTAAGAAGTCCATCCTTGTAGCTGTCTTGATGCTGACTCTCTCCATAGGACTGGCTTGCTGGTGAGGAGACAGCCCTGTGCTCTTCACTACCCCTTGGAAGCCAGCAAACAAAACCAGAGTATTTGGATATTTAAGCACCACATGCTTTCTAACCCTGAACCCTGAGAACAACGAGGAAGTTTGAAGGCCAAAGCTCCCATAGCCTCATACCTAGAGCATCATGAACTATTTCACTTTGTTAAGCTGCATTAGTGCTTCAGGGACAAACCCAGCCTTGATATAAACACCCAGCAACCGTTTTGGTGACACCCGTGCCCAGATTCTCACAGTGTGCTAAACTCTTTGAAATATCTGGTTCCATTTGCATCAATGAGGAGATCTGGCCTCTTAATGGGTGTATCACAGTGAGACTAGAGAAAGTTTAATGAAATCCATGCTGAGATATTTCATTATCTTGCAGGCAATAAAGCCATCAAAACAAAGCCATTCATTATCTTTCCTATTAGGGGAGAAAACAAGTGTTCTATATCATTTAGATTATCTTATTGTCCTCCTCATTCAAAAATGATAATGGCATAATGAACACTAAGAAAGCGATGTATATTATTCACTTGTTTGTTTCCACAGCAAGAAAGCAGTGCCTTAGAAGTAAGAATAAGCTTGAGGGCTCAGCTGCATAAAAATCATCTATTTTACAGCTCATTGCATTGTTAAGTAACATTACAGTGTAATTTGTGTGTTGGGATGTAGTTTTACATAGGATAAGCCAGCACTTGCGGATTTTTCTTTTAATGTCCCAAATACGTTCCACATAACTAAATTCAATATTTTGATTTTTAAATCTGTACTAAATGGAAATGACTATCAACATACATGACAGCAGGCAGCTTCTGGACACCAATTCTGAAAACATAATTGTTTCTAAAGTGATATATTAAACATTTCAGAACTGCTTGTCTCTGCTGTCTGTCTTATTAGAACAGATTATAAGGTCTTTATGGTAAGAGCTCTGTCACATCAACTTGCCAGTAGGCCGTGATCATAATAAGAGATTTGGGATGCTAAAAAAATTACAATTATAATAATAACTTCTGTCCAGTTTCATAAGAAAAAGAGACTTCTGCGACTGCAACACTTTTCCCCCATTTCTTCCTCAGCCTGACAGTGAGCTGCTTATAACTTTCAGGAAATTTTCAATCAAGTGCAACAAAGAAACAGGGGTGCCAGAAATGTTACGTTCCTCCAAATTTTGTGGAAACAGGCTAGAAGTAACTAGGTAAAAGGCAGTTAGAACTGATAAAAAGCACCAAGGAGCTGGGCCAGTGCATCACCTAGGTGCAGGCTTCTGATTTGCACTCCTACCATGGCAAGTCCTGGCAGGAGACCTTTTGGCATGAAGTCACTGGCAGCTGTTCTGAGGCTTAGTCCCTCGTCTCTTCATCTCTAATGGTAATGAAACTGCTCTCACATGGGCTCAAACAGGGCACACCTTGCTCCACAATACACATCTTTCACAGCTGCCTAGAATACTTGGGACAAATAAAAATAGTACCTCAGCTGTTGCAATGGTTTTGAGTCATGTTTTGCTTAAGCAGCTAAAGAAAATATGCCAATGGAGTATTATCCCAGCTCATACCTTCCAGCTCCTCCTTTGCTTTTCCTGGTACTTACTGCAAGAAAAAATATGCAACTTTTATTCTTGCTTTATTCTTCTATATAAATATTTGAATAGATAACACTGTATTGTGCTAATAAACCTGACTAACTTATAAGGACTCATTTTTTCAGGTCCCTCCTCTAAAAAGGCCTAGCCGTGTCCAAGAGAGTACCAGCAGACAACCTAACAGGTCCTAACATGTGAAATCCAGTCTGAGACGGATAGCTCTTGCCTTTCTAAGCTTAAAATGGAGGGGACAGGGCCATCTTTACCACAGCAGAATCTCCATTGGTTGCATATGGAAGACACCCAGTATAAACACTGTATTTAATGATGATTATACCAGAAGTAGACCAAGACTTCTTGAGCAACTACTTGAGTTGAATCCAAATTGAGCATTTGGATTCAACAAGGCTAGGATTTTACACCTAAGAAATGCATTTTCAGTTTCCATGGCAGCTTTATTTCAGTTGAGCCAGAATGAGATTCTAGTCTCCCCATCTGTGGAAAGTAATCTGAAGCCAAAATATATGGCTTAGAGGCAACAACTGAAATCAAAGAGAAATTCAGAAGAATGTGTCATTATGATATTACCCATCTCTAGATGACTAAAGCAAACAGCATCTAAAAGAGGAGCAGCATAAATTTTACTTTCAGACTGGAGCCTCCTACAAATAAATGACAATGAAAAAACCTCCAAAAACCCAAAAAAACCTTTTGGTAGCAAAGACAGTCAGACTGTGTGAAAGCAAGAATGCTCCAGTTTCCCCTGATAAGGAATTTCCCTACAAATAATATGACAAGCATACACAGTTTTTTAAAAGCTCACTGGTAATAAGATTTTATTTTTTTTAAATTGAGTAGAAACTAAAACTAGGAAGAAAATAGCGAAATTTCATTTCACGAGAGGAGAGGAAATTCTGGATTATGTTTTGGAATGGGATTTTTAATAAACAAGCTCATTATTGAATATCTATTCATTCAGGCAACTAAAATGGCTATGCATGGAAGGGCCCCAGCTCTATATTATTTAATAGATGGAATAAATAGATAGAAAGTCATTCTCCAAAGTTGGACTTTCATTTTCAAATTCACTGTATCAGAAAAATCTTCAGGTCCACAGTAGATGATCCTTTGTGGTAATTTAGCTTTAAAGCAATTAAGATCTTAACACCAATGTAACATAAATTTTCTCCACCATTTTCAGCTTAGCAGAAAAGGGAGGGCCAAATGTTGCCTTTGGGCACATTAATGTAAGTTACACAGACAGGTGAATGAACATCATTTGGTATTTGAAGTTATAAATTCTCATTCAAATCCAGAATAGCTATATCTGACTCTGAAGCTGTTATCTAAAATACATCTCAGCTCAGGTCATAATGTATGAAAACATAATCCTTCTTCAACGAAGTTTTCATCTCACCAAATACTTGCATAGTACTTTTCATGCACAATGCTTTCCAAGGGACATCCATCTGGGTAAACTGAGGCACACACTAACTAACTCATTCACCTAACGTCAGGATGTGAGGAATAAAATTCCATCTCTCAATCCTCACTTCTGGACTCTAGCAAGAAGGCATCTTCTCCAGATCCTAAACCAGATATGATCATATACCTATCCTGCAAACTACAATACAGGTCAGAGATACTAAAGCTACGTTGTTTAAAAAAGATATCTCAGAAACTGCACAGTCATGACAACAAGGAGCAGGACATACAGTGATATTTGGAATAAATTAACAGTTTCATGGATACTGTTGCCAAAAAGGTATCATTTTCTTCACTGTAGGTTGCAGTTTTACAAAGTTTTAAAACTAAGAGATGGAATCTGTCTGAGAAACACGGAACAAATCCTACTAGACATCCGGTTGCTGATTCATCGGTTTGAAAGAGGATTTCAAACTCATTTTAGAGGGAACTGTAGCTAAAAACCCCTGGGTAAGAAAAATTAGAAACAACATAGAAATAAGTAAGCCCCGAGACTGAGTTGGTCAAAAATTTGTAATGAGGAGTAGAGGGGATACACAAGTTTTCCTTCAGATGACCCAAATGCTTGTCAAAACTCTTCTAGATAAATCTTTTCATTTCATAAAGACAGCTACATCTACCTTCAATTATATTTCTCCTCTCTAACTTCACAGTCAGTGTAACCCATGTGCCAAAGAGGCAGCAAAGCCCAGGCTATTAGCTCAGACAGCAGTAGGCACCTGTTTTTTTACCAACTTCATGCTGCTGAACACTGCAGTAAATATTACCAGAATAATATCAAAAAGGATACAGCAGAAGGCTACAAAGATGATTGATTAGGGGCCTGGAGTATCTCCCTTACGAGGAAAGGCTGAGGGACTTGGGTCTTATACTTAAAGGGTGGGTGTCAAGAGGACAGGGCTGGTGTTTTTAAAGTGGTGCCCAGGTGCCCAGGACAAGAGGAAATGGACACAAACTTGAATATAAGAAGTTCCACCTAAACATGAGGAGGAACTTCTTTACTGTGAGTGGTAGAGCACTGGAAGAGGCTGCCCAGAGAGGTGGTGGAGTCTCCTTCTCTGGAGACATTCAAAACCCACCTGGACAAGTTCCTGTCCTAGGAACCCACCTGCTCTAGGTAGACCTGCTTTGGCAGGGGGGTTGGACTAGATGATCTCCAGAGGTCCCTTCCAACCCCATGTGATTCTGTGACTCTGTGAGTTATAAGTTTGTACAGCAGAAACAAAAATAACATAAATTAGCACTTTTGTGAATTAGGACTCCTTACTGTTAAAGAACAAAACAAGCAAGCAAGCAAGCAGATTGGGTGACAGGCTTTTACCCCCTTCACAGTCACATATTCTCCTGCCTCATACAACAAGATGACCAACAAATGTTGAAGGTACCACCTTAGAAAAAGCAGTTTCAGAGGACTGTCACTTAAACATTTTATATTGTGCCTAGGTTTTTACTTTACAGAGTCATGTTTTTGGCTCTTGATTAAACTCTTACATTTGCATCACTGCAATATTAAATATAAAAGCACATAAACTCTGTGGTTAGTCTAACATGCCCTTGGAAGCCTCCTGTCAAAACCCTCAACTAAAACAATCCCAGGACTTCTTCTACACACTTCTCGATTTAACAAGCAATTGTGTCTTTGTTCCCCAGTGAACTCAGAGCCACATCACTCTGAGCAAAAAGCAGATTGTTACATGTATAATGTCATCCCTAATTCACTTAGTTATGCAAGTAGCAAATTGTCTAATTCACGCCACTCCGGAGGTCTGATTCTCTCCTGCTCACAATACTGTGCTGCCACCTCACTTCACGTAGCCAGGAGAACTTTCTATCTTCAATTAGTTGAAGAGAAATGTTTGTTGGTCAAAAGCTTTCAATTGTAAAGCTTGTGTAAAACTGCAAAAAGATGCTCCCAAGTGGGAGCTCCCAAGTGGTATCTCTGTAAGTCTGCATACACAAGTCTGGCAACAATACTGATGTTAGCAGAAATAAATTGAAATTGGGAACCTGCTTTAGACTCAACTATACACTAGCACTGACCAAACTTTGTAAAAGATGTCACATGATGTTAGCAAGACTGAACACGGGGAAAATACATTAGCCAGCCACAAGCTTTAGAAGTTAGTGTTTTCATTGTTCAAAATTTTGGATGTCTATTCAATTTCTCAAACCTTGAGACTCAACCAAAGCATATTATTAGGCAAGAGTTAACAAGAGTTCAAGCTCTCCCAGGTAGTAGTTGCATTGGAACTATGCTGAGAATAGTTTTCTTTTATGTTTACAAGCTTCCTTCTATGCCTTTTGGAATAAACTAAATTAAAATCCTGGGTAGGACAGATGAATGAGTAGCACATCCAGTGGAGGAAAAGATAATAAACATTCCTCAGCCTGCAGCTGGCACTAGCTGAAGCTGGCACAGGCTCTTAGGAACCAGCAGGGATAATAACTGGATGGACCAAGTCCCAGCCATTACAGTGAAAAGCGAGGCTGTCACTTCTTCCTGCTGAATCTGTGCCATCCCAGAGAACAGGGTTCAAGACTTACTTGGCCAAAAAGAGAAAGCAAGAGGGGTTCTTTAACCTATTTATTATGGCACCGGTTTAGCAAATAGGAATCCTGTACTCTGCCCCCCTTGCCAACAACTGTTTCTGCCTTTTGTTAAATAACTAAAAATACATACACAGTCCAAAGAGCTGGTGCTCTCCCTTCCTCCCTCTCTTCCAAGGAACCTCCTGCTGCCTCACCTACAGGATCATATACTTGTTGTTTCTCCAACATAGGACCAGTAGGTTGGGGTTTTTTTGCAGATTGCCCTAACGTAGTTATGGCAGCAATGAACATTGGCACTGAGAACTGATGTTTAACCTTGTTGAGTGGGCAGCCCCCAAAGGAGAGTGGGCTCTGGCTGCCTCTGAAACCCAGAAAAAAACTGGTCATGTCTCTTACATGCCGGGGGAGTGCTCTAGGAAAGGGATTATAATTTGGCACAGGAGGGAGGCAGACTACATGGTAACACATGACAGCAGACACCGATGCTGCGGCTTGCATGGAGGAACTGCTTGCCCAGCAAGGGCATTCAGAGAATGCTTATCTGAGCATCCACGCTGGGGAGACACAGGTACAGGGTGTAGAGGGACTTAGGCAAGAAAGAGTTGCTAAATTCAAGGTCTTGACTAACAAGGAGGTGGTTTGAGACCCATGGGAAGGATGGATGTTGCACTCTGGGGAAGCTTAGGCTACCCAGGAGAGAGTTGGCTTACCTGAGATCCCAAAAGAAGGGACCCAGTTAAGTCTGGCTGCTTAGAAATGACGAGCAGTGACTAATCCCCACTTCAGCAGCTACACATCAGGAATAGGGTCATCTAACCAAACACAGATACCTGAGCCATTTGGGCGAGGTTCTTCAAGGTTCATGTCCAGAAAAAAGCAATACCCATAGGTGATTGATCCGATCTGCTGCAAAAACTGAAAAGCACCTTCTTTTCTCTGCTGGTTATAAAAGGAGCCTGTGGTGAGTAGCTCACATAGAGGTATCCTCGTTTATCTAAACTGATACCGTGCAGGTACATAGATGAGCATGGTTCACCTATTTTAAAAACAAGGACTGTGGTGCTACGTTTTACATGATGTCCCACCACTCAAGCAGGACATGTACCAACCTCAAGGAGGACCCATATCAGGCCGTCCAGGGTGACTCAAGCACTCTGCTGATTGGTTTCTCCTCTCAGCTGGGAATACAGCCCCAGCAACTCAGAGCAGGCTGTCTGTGTAGAAGTTTGAGGAAGCTTTCAAAAAAAAAATAAGGCTGATAAGGTGAACACAACGCCCATATAGCACAGGAACCATTTTTGGGTGTCACAGGAATGCTCAATGGTTTGAGTGCCTTCTATTGGCACACACTCACCAGGCACACGTTGGAGGCCCCCATAGCGGGGTGTTTCCCCAGGTGGGTTCAGAAGTGAATCACACCAGCATTTGGAATGGATCTGCAGTTTTGTTTCCTCCAAAAGGAACTGAGGTCTGCTGCAAAACAATTGCTGCAAGAAAGCAATCACATGTTGCTAATGGAGAGCGTTTGCATCAAAACTGCACTATTTCTCCAAATTGGTAATTTAGACTTAAACAAGGAAGAGCATGTTGCAAAGGTATCAAAAGTCCTATTCAAACTAATAAAAGACACCTATAGTCACATTTTTATTTCTCAGATTGGCTCTTTGAAATCAGGAGTTTATTGAAGCTGTTGTTGGGTGAAGTTATGTTATGCAGAAGCTCAGAGCAGACTAACCTAACTATTTCTTTAAATATGTCGGGAATTTTGGATTATGTTCTAGTCCAAGACTTGAGTGGGTTCTTAGGTTATCCAAATTATATTACTGTTAGCCTCCCTAGCAGCTTTCAACTTTTACGTTTCTTAAATTATTAACCATACAGCCCACAGTGGTAGACAAGATAGACTTACCTTTCCAGGAACACTCCTGAAACACTGGAAATGCCTACATTTCAGGCAAAGCTGGATTTCTAGGCTCTGATCCAAATCTGTGAGCATGTCTTACCAGTAAGGCATGAGAACCACAAAGGGAACCAATTTCCTCAACTGAACTAGGATGTTACAAGCTGAGAAAATATTTCACATACAAACAAACCATCAAAGTGTAAAGATTAAAGTACGCAATTTTTAGAAGATGAAAGACAGTTTACCAGACATTATTCCAGCAGCAGGTCAGCTAGGTCAGACCAGGATGTTAGATTCTGCAATCCATGAGGAATTTTAAGGAGCAAGAAACCAGACAGTAGTTGGTTGACTCACTCGGATAGGAATAGAGAACAACAGAACTAGTTTACCTCTGTGCTCCATGAAAAGTTAATTCTTATTTAAAAAAAATTACACAGTTTTAAAAGAAAAAAAAATGTTTACAGGTAAAAGCAAGAGAATCAACCAGAGATTGGAAAGTCAATGTTTCTGGAATTGTTATTCAGAATGAACTTCCACCTGAGGCAACACAGACATTTTCTTTGGCTATCTAATAGATGATTATGTAAATATTCTGAGTCATTTTAAGGGAATTACACAAATATGAACCTCCTACATAATAGAAAATACGTAGATTCTTTTCATATCTTTATTCAGATGAGTCCTTAATTCATCTCACCCTGTCAGCACACAGTTGTTAACAATTCAGATACAGTTAGTACATGAAAAATCTAGAAATTACTGAGAACCTGATACAGGGAGGGATATCTCAGACACTAATTTCATTTCCATTGAAAATATAAAGGCTGCAAATTGGGAAAAATGAGGGAAATCTCTGAAAAAAACACTCATCATGTCAACAGTGGGGTAGGGTTAAGTGGCAAGAGTTTGTCTGAATTACTAAGAGAGCTAACAGCCACCAATGTCTATGATAGCAGGGAAAAATTAAGTACTATGTGGGATAAAATGCTGAAGCACAGAAATATATCACTACACTCGTGCAGATGCCCAAGTGAAGGAGCCTTCTGTGCTTCTGTGCAAGGATGAGGTGCTACTCAGTTGTAGGTACAGAAAGGATTGTATTGTTTGTTTGCTTCCCTGTCACGTTGCAGTGAGTGATGCTGGAGGAGGCCACATGCTCTCCCAAGGGCAATATTATTCCGATTCCCTCCTTGATCCACCTTACTCCCTTTTCCAGCAAATTTTAGTCACCTTATATATGCAAACAGTGAATTTGGGAGAAATGAGCTTCAGCCAGTCCCACAAAGGTTTTCACAGCCCAAGTTCATAGAATTGCAGAATTGTTTTGGCTGGAATAGACCTTTAAGATCATCAAGTCCAACTGTTAACCTAGAACTGCCAAGTCCACCTTTATACCATGTCCCTCAGCACCCCATCTACATGTCTTTTAAATACCTTCAGGGATGGTGGCTCAACCACTGCCTGCGGCAGCCCATTCCAATGCTTGATAACCCTTTCACTTAAGAAATTTTTCTTAATATCCAATCAAACCGCCCCTGGTGCAACTTGAGGCCATTTTCTCTTGTCCTATTGGCTTTTACTTGGCAGAAGAGACTGACATACACCTTGCAACAACTTCCTCTCAGGTAGTTGCAGAGAGCGATAATGTCTCCCCTCAGCCCCCTCTTCTCCAGGCTAAACAACTCCAGTTCATAAAACCATAGACTCATAGAATCGTCTAGCTTGGAGGGACCTTTATGGTCATCGAGTCCAACCATCAACCTAACACTGCCAAGTCCACCACTAAACCATGTCCCTAAGCACCATGTCTACCCATTCCTTAAATACCTCCAGGGATAGTGATTCCACTATTTTCCCAGGCAGTCTGTTCCGATGTTTGATAATTCTTTCTGTGAAGAAATTTTTCCCAATACCCATTCTAAACCTCCCCTGGTGTGTTCCCTCAGCTGCTCCTCATACACCTTGTGCTCTAGACTCCTCACCAGTTTCACTGTCTTCTCCAGCACCTCAATATCTTTCTTGCAATGAAGGGCCCAAAACTGAACACAGTTTTCAAGGTGCAACCTCACCAGTGCCAAGTACAGGGGGACAATCACTTCCCTACTCCTGCTGGACACATTTTTTCTGTGCTGATCTGGCTTCACTGCCAGCTGCAGCCAAGCTGACTGCAAAGTCCTGTAAGCTGTAATTACACTTCTTACTGTCATCAAGACACGCACAGAGAGTTTGGACAGAACTTATCATTTGCACTGCTATGGTAACTGTAACATTGGTCCCATGAGGAGGTTAGCCCAGGTTGGTAAGTCAGTCACTTGTTGCTTACACTCGATCCTCCCTTAACCTCCTCCACACCCTTTTTGTAGGAAGCCCCTGCCCTTGTGCTCAGTGCCAATCTGCTTTTTGTTTCCTGAGAACCTCCTTTCACATGAGACTGCAATTCTTGCTTACACAGGTTCTTGCAGAAAACTTGGCCTCTACTTTCAAGCTGTTGGTCAAAACCTCTTGTGTCTTCCTGGCAAGCAGGGGCTTAGACAACCTGAGAGGAATATAGGAGAATCATGCTTGAGTCCCACGAATGTCAGGTGACAGTAAGCCCTCTTTGGTACCACCCTGTAATCAAAAAAAAAGTCACACTTTATGTGATACAAATATGGCACCACTTCAGTGGCTTCAGAAACCCAGCAAGATAATGCAGGATCCAGCCCACCTGTTACAAGTACTCCCTAGTGAGGAATAGGCTGGTTGGCCAAGCAAATCCTCCTCAGGAAAACTTAAGATATATGCCTCTCCATTAGATTCAACCTCTGCAGGCATTACATTAGCACATGAAGGTTATCTTTCCAAGCTGCTAAATAAACTAGGAAAGAAACCTCTGCTTCAAGGCAGTACATGTATAAAGGATGGGCAGCAGAAGCTAAAGGACTTCAAGTGTAAAGATCACAGTGAAATAGGAGCCTATGCTGCCAAGATTAAATTCTTGACTAGAGATACTCAGGAAGATGTAGTTCTGGCCACAGTATCAGTTCAGTGCAACACCTACCCCACAGTCACATCCAAACTTGGATGTGGCTCCCTTTGTTTACAAACAAGCACAGCCTCTGCTCCAGCTCAACCAGCTACTAAACAGGACCACCTTCTGGATGATGTAGGCATAGATTTTAAGTGTCCTCCTCCAACACACCCAACAGATCTTCCCTACACCTCAGAGATCGTCAGTCAGGTTTTCCTAGACAGTGTGGCTTAGCTATCTCTAGGCTAGTAAAACATACAAGCTCATAGAACATGCCCAGGAACAGGTACATGATCATCCACTCCGGCAAAATATAGCACAGCTTTGTCCCAGGGTATCTAGCACGCTTCCCTGGGGACCTTTCTGAGAGTTAGCATGCACTAAGGACCTTTCCCAACAGGCAGCCTGAATGTGGCGTCCTTATTAGGAGGTAGGCGAGTTTCATAGAATCACAGAATTGTTAAGTTGGCAGGGAACCTCTGGAGATTGTCAACTCCAACCCCTGGCTCAGAGAAGTGTCAGCTGTAGTGAGGTTCTGAGAATCTTCAGTGATGGAAACTCCATCACCTCTCTGGGAAAACTGTTTCAGTGTTCAATCTGCACCATAAAAAGTTCCCTCTTTATGTAGAATTTCATGTTTTGGTTCCTGCTTATTGCCTCTTCTTCCATTATTGGGCACCACTGAGAAGAGTCTTGCTCTGTCTTCTTTATTCCCCTTGCATCAGGTACTTATAAACATTGATAACATTCTCCTTGAGCTATGTCTTCTCCAGGCTAAGCAATGCCACCTCTCTTAGCCTCCCATCATATGATGGATGCTGCACCTCCATGGTCCTTCACTGGACTCACTCCAGTACATTCATGAAAGTTTAGCTATATAGAAGCAATCTCAGCCACTGCAGTTGGGCTCAAAAGAGACTCCTATCTTTGCCCTAATTTACTGTTACAAATACAGCCCTTGGACCTAAGCAACTGAGCCAACATAGGATGGAAAACACAGATTTCAGACCTTGCTGTTCTTACAGTATATGCCAAAGAGAAGTTTTAACCAGTGGTACTGAAGTAAACATTTTAGTGTATTAGGTTACCTGCTCAACAGTTGATGGTTTCCAAAGAGGAAGATCGGAGTCAAGTCTTTCAAGACATGATCATGAAACGGACAGATGCAGATCAAAGCTCTTGGAGCAGATATATCTTTCTTTCTATATCGCTTTCATTACATGCCCCATTTTGGAATGAAAACACCAATGCAAATTGCTTTATTTCATTGTTATCCCTTACAAGAATCCAAATGCCATTATTCACATGCAAATGAAAAACATATACGCAATGTCGCTTCATTAAAATTTGGTGTGTCTGTATTAGCAGGCCTTCTTATCCTGCCACAGCACTAACAAAACACCGCTCTCTGCAAGATGGCTGTATTAGGTGCAAACATAAAAATGGAAATAAATACATTTCCACTGAAGGTCCTTACCTGAACTGGATGAGAGGTCTGAAATAATGCAAGAAGCATTTTTCAACAACATTTTGCTTCTGAAGGATAAGAGTCAACCTTCAAACTTTACCCTCCATCCATGTTTAGGAATTATTGTTTCAGACTTTGGGCTGCATGTGTAAGGTTTGGCTTTTTCACATTCTCTCTCTTCAATGAGAGAAGCTTAACTATAGGTTGCCTGTGACAATCATGCCTCATTTCACAAAATGGCTGAGGTTGGAAGGGACCTCTGTAGGTCACACGGTCCG
This sequence comes from Scolopax mira, assembly GCA_004320125.1. Lineage (NCBI taxonomy): Eukaryota > Metazoa > Chordata > Aves > Charadriiformes > Scolopacidae > Scolopax > Scolopax mira. The sequence goes on from BJBW01000912.1 coordinate 55,540, forward strand.
CCCTTGCTGGTCAAGGAGGGCCACTTAGAGGCAGTTGCTCAGGACCATTATCCAGGCAGCTTTTCATTATCTCCAAGGATGGGAATCCACAACTTCCCTGGGCAACCTATGCTAGTGCACAGTCACCCTCACAGTAGAAAAGGTATTTCCTGATGTTCAGATGGAGCCTTCTGTCTCAGTTTGTGCCCTGTCACTGGGCACCTCTGAGAAGAGCTTTGCTCTGTCCTCTTTGCACCCTCCCTCCAGGTTCTCATAGAGGAGATTTCCCCTTTCCTTGAGTTTTTTCTTCTTTAGGCTGAACAGTCCCAGCTCTGGCAGGCAGAGGTTCAGCCATCCCCAGGAAAACAGGGCTTCATCGTGGTTAACTGTAACCTGGGAAGACAAATGACATAACGCCAAACATCCCCCCCTTCTTCCCTCTTCCCCCAGCACTTACTGGTGACCACGACGTCATATGGCATGGGGTATCCCTTTGGTCAGTTGGCGTCAGCTGTCCCAGCTGTGTCCCCTCCCAAATTCTTGTGCATCTCCAGCCTCCTCACTGGCAGGGTGGTGTGAGAAGCAGAAAAGGCACTGACGCTGTGTAAGCACTGCTCAGTAGTAGCTAAAACATATATAAACATATATAAAACGTATATCTGTGTTATCAACACTATTTCCAGCACAAATCCAAAACAAGGCCTCATACAAGCTACGTGAAGCTCTGTGAAGAAAATTAACTCTATCCCACCCAGAACCAGTACACTCTCAGCCTTTCCTCACTGGAGGGATGCTCCAGTCCTTTAATCGGCTCAGTGGCCCTTTGCTGGATTCCCCCCAGTATGCCTGTGTCTCTCTTGTACTGGGCAGCCCAGAACTTGGCACAGCACTCCACGTGTGGCCTCACCAGGGCTGAATAGCGGGGAAGGATTGCCCTCTCTCGATCTGGTGGCAGCCCAGGATTGCATGCAGGCTGGAAAAGGCTCATTCTCTTTCTTCCATTTTGGAAATGGCATGCTGCTGCTTCTGTCAGCTCAAGTGGGATCCCTTGTGACAGTGATGTGTTTATCTCCAAGATACTGCTTTGAGTGAGTAGCACAGTAAGCAGGAAAAGGCTTGATAAGGGCGCTGGGACATTAAGGTGCTGTTTCCAGCTTCACTCCAGGTTGTATGTCTTTTTGTCCTCTCATTTTTTTGGAAAAATCACAGCTTCTTGCAAACAATGCAACTCGGACATGACTAAATGAAAAATTCCCTCGACACCATAGTTCACAATTGGCACTATGTTCTTAGTATCTGAACATCTCTGAGTAACACAATTCAATATATTTGCAAATACTGACACATTACTGACATTTTGACAATTACTGACACATTACTGACAATCTTAGGAAATGCTTCATTTCTCACAAACTAGTGGCCAGTGTCTTTCATTGGGGAAGACATATAGTGACATCAATTCTGTCAATACCTGCTCTTTCTAAGGCATGCATTTGCAGACCACTTTAGAAAAACACTGCCATAGGCATACATTTTACATTTTATTAGCATTAAAGCTTTTTTTCCTACTGAAGAGATAAATTGGCTGTGTAACCTCAGATTTTGTAAAGCAATGCAAAGTTCAAATGTATTGTTTTGCTAAACTGTAATAAGGGACATGGTGTTTTTAATTTTTGTTCAGATGTTTACCTTTTGATGAATTAAAAAAAGTTACCTTACCCAAAACCAAAATGAAATACAAAGCTCATAATGGAGAAGTTTTCTTTAGAGGAAAGGGTGTCCCAGGCATTTGGAGGCTGTCAGTTACATAGCTCAGGCCCAGGTTGTTCTATTCTTCTAATCATTGCATTCTACTGGAGAATGAGTGCCATGACCATGAAGTGGTCACTGGATAAGAGGAAACAGGGGTGAACCTTAATTCACCTTTATACTCATTTATTGAAATTAACTGAGTGTGTACAGCTGGAGCCCAGCTAATGCTCAAGGTTAATGACTGGTTCTTCTACAACTTTCATACAAGTGTTAAAATTACATTTTAGCATATAAGTGTATTCACCTTCTCTCTTAAAAAATACAAATACAAAACCACCTTCTAGTATCACTCCTGTAATTTTGTAGGTCAGAATTACATTCAGTATTTCAGAAGAAATAGAGCAAACAGACCCGAACTTTTGTAAAGTGAAATTACTTATAAAAGCAGAGTGAAAAGAAGTGTATCCAACATCAATTATTATACTCACAAAGAGCTGAAATACAGCAACAATTTCTCATTTGTACATATTGAACAGCAAAAAAAGTGAAAAAAAAATATATACAAGAGGCTTAATAGGGAAACACACCTGAAATAGTTCTCTTCTGCTCCTGGATAAGACAACTTTCCCTTAAATTTTTTAGTGCATTCCCTCTTATTCGTAAGAACTAACACATTTTATCTTCCTGTTCTAAGGCAAACTGAAAACAATCAAATCTTCCTTCAAATCAAGAACAGTTGTGAACTAGTGAATTAATATATAGTCACCTGAGATCATTCTGAACTATAGGACAAGAACAATAATGACTAACAGCTAAGGTGTGCAACCATTTTGTCATTTTTAAAGAGAAGCAGCATTTATACAGAGCAGTAAACTTATCATTTATAAAGAGAATTATTGAAAACAGTATAGGAGGAGACACTATGAAGACCGTAAGCAGCTTCTACTTTTACTTTCTTCTATTCAGTATTGTCCTGTTCACAGCTTTCTGTAACATAAAAAGAGGGAGGGAAAGGAAAAAAATATTAAAAATATTTCTTCTGTTACTCTGTTTATTTCATGCTTATGTCAGTTTCTTTCAAATCCATTGACTGACTTCAAAGTAGTCCTATGGTAAATACCAGATGCATTTCATCTAGGTCAAACAGCATAAAGCAAAACCACAAAGCTATATATAATCTACATGTGTACCCAGCTCTGATTAACAAGTACAATTAAAAATAAGTGAGCCAATGCTTCTATCCTTCTTTCATATCTGGAATTAGTTATTTAATCTTTTCTAGAGTAATTCTGTTGCATGGAACTGGTATCCACTATTGACACCTTCAAACAAAATCAGCTTGATTTTGTTACTAATAACTACTTAAAAGCATCACAAAAGTACATTCATCCAAGCACTGACAAAGTCACATCTGTAATGATAAACAGATAATTATAATTCATAAATTCTATTGAGGAAAGCAAGGTCAAAGCAAAAGGGGCTGTCCTGTACTATGTGTTGGTGTCAAGAAACAGAGCCATGATATTTGCAGGTGGGAAGGATCCAGGCAAATGTGAAAATGAACATTCTGTCACTCGAGGACATGCTTCAGGATTGTATTGCACCAGGTCATTAAATCATTTAATATTCTGTTCTCCACTCTCGTGATTTGGGGATGTATTATTATCTTTAACATGTGGTACATGAGAAGGAAAAAGACATAAATTAAAAATCACAGAAGAAACCCATGATGTGGTTAGGGACTAAACTCCAATTTCCAGCATCTCATACCAGTATTTTAATCAGGAGCCCATCAGCCAGAAATGCATCATTCATACACAGCCTTAATCATCTGTTTGGCACAGCTGCTTAGTAAGTACACCATGTGAGAGGAATAAAATCAGAGGGAAAGTTGTGTCCTGCTTACAAAAGTGCTCAGGAATCCTTAAAAGCATGAATGTATACCAGAGTACCATAGCAGGCCCAATTCTGTTGAATCTGTGTAGAGAAAATAAAGTAAGACCAAGGTTCAAACCCAGATCCTGCAGAGATAAGGTGTCTCATAGGAAATATCACCTTCAAACTGAAAGAAAAGCTATAGCTACCGTGTTTACAGGTTCAAAAACAACCAATCCAACATCACTTTGGCAAAGCCTATGGCAAACAAAGCTACAACTTTATAAAACTTGTTTGTATCTCTGTCATTCTGCAGATTAAATCCAAGTATTTCTCGTGGGATGTCTTTGTGGTATCAATGCAGCAAATGCAATTACGAGTGAATATTAATGCAAAACAAAAAGCCACACCAACATGGTGTACTTAAAGCGATCCAAACTTCCAAACTGAAGCAACAACAACAAAAAAAGAAAGTATAATTTAAAAATGTGTTTTCATTGTATCTTCAAACACTAACACAACTTGATTTTGTTCAGCATCCAAAACACTTAGCAGACTTTAATACAACAATTGTAGAATTAAGCAGCAGAAGAGGAAAACAAGTGCTGCAGGCAAGGAAGAAATCATAAGCTCTCAGATGGGATTTGAAACAAAATGGAGAATCAAGATAACTATGTCTCCTGTTTCAATGTGAGAAGAAATAAATGTTATAAAGCAATATCAAAATGATTCTGTTTACCTTAGTAGCATTATCCATTTCTGTGATCTCATGCAATCATTTCATCTCATTTCTGAATTAGAGAACCCTTTCTCAGGAAAGCTGTCATCACTGAGGTCACTGTAGCTGTCACTGTTAAAAGCAATACACAGTCAGAAGAATCCAAAATATTGTATTTCAAACCCTCCAAGCTAGATGATGCATATGACAAACGCTTTCCTCAAATGCAACTGATTTCCAGAAAACTACTTGAAGCTCATGCTCAATTTTGGTATTTTAGAACATCTTTCTCTACAGGAATGGGCTTAAGTTTGGAATCTAAGAACTGGGAGAAAAAATATTTTACTATGTTCCTTTGTTTTTTGTTTTTTGCTTGGCTTCCATGCATTCATTCCACAGTTTGCTGGTGCTGTGTGCATGCAACCGTGATTAAAACTTTGGAGAATAACAGGTATTTAGAGCAAGACTAAAAGGAATTTCTCCTTTATGATAAAGAAAATTACTGTTTTGACCAAAGAAAAAGTCAAAGCAACTTTATTTACTCAGGATACTTAAATTTATGCTTAAATTACAATTCTTGCTCTTCCAATCACAACATAAATAATTTTCATTGCACCAAGCAATATCCTCAGAGTTTTTAATTCTCTTCTGGCTGTTTTCTGAGAGAAGTAGACCAGTTTTCACAGAATAAACTGCCATGCAAGTGACCGTTTATAAGTGGCCAGAACAAGTAAACAGTGAAGGACAGGAATCACCACAGCAACTAAGAGAAAGAAGTGTGCCCACAAACCATATTTTCAGTCAGTTGTGACGTCTATCAGGTCTCCAGGTTTATCTTAACTCTAAGTTAAGAAGAACCTCCTGCCTCAACCTCCCCCTGCTACACTTCACTTCTACAGTCTGTTTTCCAGACACTTGAATTTCCCAAGATCAGAAGGCAGCACAGGGAGCCCAGGGAACTGACAAGTACGTTTAAGTGGTCAGTTCTGTGATATATCAGAACACAGGTTATGATTAACACAGTACAGGTGGGGATCTCAGACCTCATATGTGTGGGTACAGCAGTGCCAGCCTTGGGTACCAACTCTACTCCAGCCACTGCTTGCCTGTCTTGTCACATCTCACTCATTGTATACACCTCCATCCTCCAGGACCACATCAGGCTCCCCTGCTGTGGGCGTCATCTCCCACTAAGACATCAAGCCCATAAACCAGCCAATGCCCACCCAGGCACCCAGCCTTAGATGTTGGTCCACGGTGACCAGGGGAACTATGTAACCCCACAGCTGGAGAGCTTTGATCCATCTGGATCAGTGTGGAACAGTGAACAAACTGCGCTCAGTTACACCGGTGCTTGTTACTGAGCGCTGCTTTGTAGCCTGAATTTCACCCTCTCTCCTTTGCAACAACAACAACAAAAAATAAAACAAAACAAAACAAAAAACCACCTAAAAATCACGGCCATTTAATAGAGCGGGGCAGGAGGAATGGCACCAACAGTCATCTCGTTTAGTTTCTACCTCTGACTGTTTGGAAAGCCTCCCACAGTTACAGCAAAAGACTCTACCAAATTCTGTAGGAGATAGCATAGATACTCCGGCTTGTCTAACATTAAGATTTCGCCTACAGCACTCTGCCCTGTGTTCACATGACACGCACGTCGTTGCTGGGTTTCTTACAAAGATTGTGCCGAATCAGGCTAGGGAGAAATGCTCAACGGGATCATTTCATTTGCCAGCTGGCAAACAATTGCACAGTTCAAGTGAGGAAAGCGTTGTGAACAGTATGATCAAGCATGCCAGATGCACACAGACAAACACAACATCGCCAACGTTGTACTTACTTCTTTCTGAAAGTACCCATGGAAACATGGAATAAAAATTCAGTATTATTAAAACAGTTTTGCATTGTCATATCACAGCAAAACAGCAACAATTGCCCATAGAACAGAGGGTAAAACTGTGATTGTGGAGAGCTGCATAACCTCATCACAGCCCTGGTTTAATACCAAAGTCTTCAGAGAACACTTTTTTTATGGTCTCTGCTGCCCAGTGGCAGTCACAACCCAAAACCACATGCTAGAGCTCCATATGCAACACTGTATGGGAGACAGATGCTTAAGTAAAAATGCTCAGGGGCCAATGAGGTGAGTGGAGAAATGCCCAGCTTCCTCTCTTGAAGACAGTTTGGTGCCAATCCCCACCCGGCACCCTCATCATGGGTCCTCCCCCAACTCTGACGTGGGGTTTAGAGGCATTGGCCCATAGAAGCCATCACGTAACGCTGGCTGCTTCCATCACTTCACTCACTGACCACCCCAGCTTCTCAGGCCTGTTTCCAGCTTGTGGAAGCTGAGGGTCATTTGGATAGCCACTAGCCTAGAGGCTAAAATACTTATCAGCTGGTGACAATTTTGTTCCTGTTTCCACACTGCCCATTCAGCACAAGGTTTGACTCCAACCATATTTTTGACTGTTTTGCAGTAGCACCACAGGTTTTCCCCTACTTTAAGGCTGTCCTGCTGGCTATAAGACATTTTTATTTTTAATAGGGAGGCCACAGTGGCAAGAAAGTTAGAGAAAAGATCCAGGTAATGGTCAACTCATGGGCTTCAGGGTCAGGTAACTGTCAGTCTCACAGTTTCAGCTGCCTGAATGATATAAGCACCCCAAAAGTGGTGGCATCATGTTAGCAAAAACTTGGGCTCCAAAGAAACCTGAACTTCTTCAAGAATTAAGTTGCCAGTGGACTTGAAAGAAAACAGAAACTCACGAATCTTGGCATATCTGCATCTGGGTGCTACAGCTTCAAACCAGTGCTGATGTCCAGTTTGTAAGATTTACTGCAATATGAACTTTACTCAACTGATAAGTAATCTGAAGAAAAACTCCAGGTGGTATTAATCACAAATGAGTCATCACCTCTCTTTGGAATAAATGTGTACTTCCTTCCAAATTACAGTGAGCTGCTACACAGATATTCAACACAAAAACCAAATGGATATTTTGTGCTCGCAGTTGCTAACATTATGTAACACTACTTAAATGTGCTGGCTATGAAAGTGGTGGAAAATCCAATAAGCCTGGTTTTTCCTTCATTAAATTCTTTTTCACTTTGAGCCTTTAACTGAAAAAATATGCTTACATTTCCTTCGGCAAATTTTCTCCTACTTTGTGTACCAATTAATTAGTAATTATCTTGGGCAGGAACCTGACACTCATTTCATCTAGTTTTTAACAACTCCCACAACATTGGTCTCCGACAAAAAGGAGCTAGTGGGCAGATATAAGGCCACCACGGGGGTTCTATTCCATCGTGGGTTTTTTTTTATGGGATCTGAAATATAAAAATGTGGCCAAGAGAAAAACAGAACAAAACGCAAGAGTATGCAGTGACACTGCATCTACTCAGTCACTTCAGTCTTCAAGATGAAGAACTTTGGCCACTTTGGACCATACATATAATCTACCTGTAGTTAATGGAAATACATTCACTGCAAAGTGAATTATCACCCAGTATGTAGCTGGTATTTCACTTTGCAGTGAACTGCAACATATTTCCCAAATGAAGCAAGGAAAACATCCTTTGTTGAGAAATTACACTATGGAGTTTTAGTTTGATTTAAAGCTCACATCCTCAGATGCCTGTCTTCTCAAGACATAAGCAATAAAAAGAGCTTTCCCCTGCATGTGCTCCATTATTTCCAAATTCATGCCCTTTTCAGATCTCTCTTTCCAGATCGCCTCTGTTGTGCATCAGTCTAAAGCAGGGAAGGAGGCAAGATGAGAAGATTCCCTATTGGCATGGGATGGAATGCAGCTGATAGCTGGGGCTATGGCATGAAGCATTACCTCATGAAACCACTAGAATTAAGATTTAAGATTAATTTTAACCCTGAATTTCTCAAACAGCTGCTCAAAAGCACCAAACAACCTCCTTTCAATGTTTTTATGAAGAAACAAAGGCAACGGTAAAATGGGATTTGTTTCATTTGGAAAATCCAGATCAACATTCTTTAAAAACAAAAGATTTGACACAGTTTCAGAGGAGCTTTATTTCATCCTTTTTTAATGTATCATTACCAAAAAAAAGTCTTTTTTCCAGAAATGTAAGCAATTTAAACAACTGTTACAGTAATGACATTCCCTGCAAAGGGAGGAGTCAAGCTAAGTGCATTTCTTCTTCAATGCAAATTAAAGATAAATGTAATTCCATTTAGTACAAGTTGTGGCTGTTTAAAACAATTGTTATAGCTTTTGAGAACCTCGCAAAAAGCAACCTGTCAATTATTATTTATTCTCCTCACATAATGCTGAATGATTAAAATTATTATAGTCATTAAAACATTATTTAAAATAAATGTATATTTGATTGAGCAATGGTTACAAATGCAGTACACCCATATTTCTCAGTGTATTTTTTTATGATCATATGATTATAAAAATCAACATATATCATGCATTATAATCCCCATTGTTATATGATCCTGTGCTTCCATGAAACATCATTTCATTAAAGAATCCCTCAGCACATACCTAAGCACAGTATTCAATTCATTCAGCTTTAGGCATATTCATCTGAGATAGCTGCCACCAGCTTCTTACTGTCAATGGAGAGAAAAAGTCACTTCTAGAGCATAATGCTTCTGATGCACTCAACCATTACTATGTGCATTTTGGCTCCTCTGAAGTGCATATTAATTTAGCCACTACAGAAAGACTTGGGGTGACTAGTTCCAAAGTCTTCACTGTAAACATCTAATATTAAAATGACAAAGTAACTGCCCTAAGTAACCATTACAAAGTTCATCACTAAGTATCACTACAATCAAGACAAGATTTCCTTTAAAACTTTTTCTGTTGTTTCCTGTAAGAGCTCTGAGGGCTGGATTTGGCCAATGGCAGAAATATGATGCTTTATCAGATGTGATATTGGTTAGGAACAACATCCAAGGGATGGATATCAGAGATAGCTCTGCCTGTATCTCCTTTGTCCCTCATATACCAAAAGACACCACACAGGCTGTTTACTCTTCTGTTTATAGGTTCTTGCCCAAACCTGTCCCAAACAGCTGGTTTGGGACACAGCTGGACCATGTTAGTGCAGGAAGCATCATAGTGACAAGATTTCTGAGGTTTTTTCTTGATGCCTTGCTCCTTCTGTCTCTGGCTACTTGTGTTCCTTGTCTCTGAAAGCAATTCATAAGTCATCTTTTACTAATAACCTGCCCAGAACTTAACAGATTACTATGACTAGATGGCATTGGATTGGTACCTTCCATGAGTACATTCATTAATTGCTTGCAAAAATTTCTTTTGGCAGCAGTCTCAGCTGCCCACACTTTCTTATCTAGGAACATCTCCCACTTCCTACATTTCCTTCCATCTACTGGACATTTGTGTTTAAATTATTTATCTTTAGCCTGTTACTCTCCTCTTCCAAAGAAACACAGTATTTTGTTATTTTCAGCTCATGTTTCTAAATTCTCTATATCTTTTTATGTTTTATCTTTGTCACGAATAGTGCTTTCAGCTCCTCTCTGAATTATATTATTTGCAAATATCATTAATACACTGTAGCCTACTCTTGCAGGCCATTATTAAAGATATTGGTTGAGGAGAAAGAAGAAATAAAACCTGCTGATGCTAAACTTGCTCTGGGGAAAAATAAAACAAACCAAAACAAAAAACCCAAGCCAAAACCATATCTTTGTTGTACATCAGTGGTTTTGCAATCCATATGACACTGTTCCCAAAGATAAGCCAGTTTTTATTATTTTCTCCAAGTGAAATTCTGTAAGACTCAATAGAAGCCAACACTACATCTGAAGTTCTTTTCTTAATCCACTGGTTTTCTATTAAAATCTTTTGGTTTCTCTCGAAAAGCAGCATATTTGTGGGTATTGTATATTTTCTGAACATCTCCTGTGCTTCTAGAGCTCTCTGTCCTTTAAAAGGAAATATGTAAGCTAACAGCCTCTCACTTTCCTCAGCTCTTTATAAAATGGTGACTTCAGTATTTCCATGGAAAGATTTCGAAAAGGTTATGATTTAAAAGCATTCACAATGAAATGAAGTGCATGGCTTTGTCTGATGGTTGGGCATTCATGCTGTAAAGCACGAGAGGCTGAAGCCACAAAGGCAACTCAGATGCCCAACTACCACTTCATGTAACTAAGTAATAACTCATCACTGAGTTACTCCAATCCTTCGCTCAGTTCTTAACTGCCTCTGTACACACCAAAGCTCCTGGGAACCAAGTTTACCCCAGAGGATACATTCCAGTCTCAAGCTAGGTGTGCTCATGCCTATGTGTTAAGCATTCCCAGGCTGCCTACCAGACGGCCTCACAAAAATTTAAGAGAAGGTTTATTCACTTTTATTTATTTAGGGCACTCTCCTGGGAGCTGTGACGCATCTTTACGTTTACTGTTTGCTTTGCTTAGAAGCTAGTGCTTCTGTCCAGGTGTCAGATGTTCTAAAATTGCATCCTAATTATGGGGCTGTTAAATGTTTTGGGGGAATGATTTCCTGTTAAGAATCTTACACTGAAATATGTATTTCCTTGTCTCTCTTCATCATTAACTCTCTTCTTAGTGTTTTTAATAGCCTAGTTTAGGTAATCTGCTCAACTTGCTGGTCTCCACAGGTTACGTGTTTGTTCTAGTCAACAGCAAGACTACAACTCATGTAGCCAGTGCTGGATGAGGTGTGCAGAATTTGTTTCAGTCTTCTTATGACATACTTCAGCTTTCCTGTTCAATGAAATCACTAGTGTTCTGGGGTTTAAAGGTTTATATTGGAAATCCTTTCCACCCAGCAGGTGGATATGTTAAGATGATTGGGTGTGCTCTAATTAGCACTGAAATTCCCTCCTCAACGTTCTTCCCTGCAAAATGTTCCTCTTTTCACCTCAAAATGTTTATCTATTCCAGGGCTCTTTCTCGAGACAGAAGGTTTTGTTTGACTGCTGTGTAGCTTGGCAAATGGTAAAAATTGCATTTTTTATATATAAAGTTTTGGGCAATTAATTTTTGTCTTTGCTAAATGTTTAAGTGTTGGTTGGAGTTTATTGTATGAACGTGAAGAAAAAGAGTTGGATGTACTTTTTTACTGATTATATATTAATTTAAATAAATGTAAGTGCAGCACATTCAGTAATTGCTGAAATTTAAAAGTCAAGATTAGAACACATATTAGCTGTAATGCTAAGGGATATAAATTTAAATTAGTGTGACACATGCAGATCACTCATTCAAAAGAAGTAATTTTTCTTAAGCTCAGAGACATGAATAGGTATAGTCATGGGAGGAAGGAGTACAAGAAAGGATATTGGGACCTTGTAAACAAGATGAACTGTGAGATAGACAGTGTCCACGAGAAAAAAACACTGAAGATCTTTGTGCTTGAAGACTTCCCTCCTGCCAAGCACCACAAAATTTAACCTGTGTAATGCACTGGCACAAATTTTAAAATAATGTTATGACTGCTAATAACAGTACAAGGCTAAGGCAGGAGAAGTATTTCAATCAAGCTCTAGTTTGCAGATGTCCTGGTTTGAGAGATTCTCTCTGTATCTACATCATTGCACAATTGGCCAGAGTAAGCAAAGACAAAGTGCATTTATGAAAGACAACTGGTACCCATAAGAAGAAGGGTACCAAAAGAGATTAATCTGGTCTGGCTTGGCAATTTCCTATTACTATTGAAACCTGAGTAAAATTTCTATTTCTCACTTAAGAAAAGGACTTAATTTTAAGAATAGAAAGCAACACTCAAAAAAACCCCAAAACAACATACAAGAAAAAACCTAATCAAAGTTTGGTTGCCTTGTTTAGGAAAAAAAGCCAATAAACCAGGCTTCGATCTGTTCTGTTATTATTCAGTCATCCTGTGTTTATTTTTTCAGTATCTTTTTTTCATTTTTGTTATTGTACCCTAGGCTGCCCTCTGACCTCTTTATTATTGTTATTGTAATGAAACTGTAACTGTTATTAATATTCAAATAAACAAGAATGAGTTAACACTGGCTAAAAACTATTGCTACATACCACAAACCAAAAACTCTGTGTCCAAGGCAACTGGGACAAAGTATTTTAGTTTGGCTGAATCGTAGTTTTGATCTAGATCCAAAGCCTTCCATAAATCTAAAGATATCCCAACTACCATCTCTGCTAGATGGTATTAATTATTTAGGTACTGCAAAATAAAATCAGTGTTTTTCATTTTTGTTACTGTAATCATTCAGATCATTCAAATACAACTAGTAATAATTTTACTTCATTATTTGATCCTCTAGGAAATCTCTTTCCCTGTGGAACTACTGCTAATGAAAGTTAACATAGGAGGCAACTAACTTCACATGAATTTACTACAGGTTTTTTTACTTCTTTTTGGTTATAATATATGGATCTCGTTTTAGCTCTAATAGCCTCTGACAAGGAGAAAGTCAGGAACTGTGCTTAGTGCTTACAGATACTTTTACACCAGGGTTTATGTTAGTTAGGCATGCACAGGAACAAGTAAATCAATACTAACTAACTCTTTTTTCTCTTATGGACTTCTAAATTGAAGGATGGGCTAGTTCAGGCAAAAATATGACTGTCAAACTGCAAGAAAGTAAGAAAGAAAGTTTACCTTGGAGACAATTTACATCCACGTTGCAGGTATGCATTGAGTGTCCCAGTTGCTGCTAGCAACAGCCCAAGGTATGGAGGTGAAGGTTTCATAGGTCTTGAGGAAAACTCTGGGTGGAACTGTACTCCCACAAAATAAGGGTGATCTACAAGATATATGTCAAAGAAAATTACAAGATGTAAGAAGAAGACAATAGAAAAACTGTTAGGAAAAAAGTTTATTGAAATCACAGAGGAGTCCAGAAGCCAGATTGGCATGTGTGAATTTAAGGGCGAGACAGCAGGAACCTTAACTTTTCCCACAAAAAGCAACTGACAACAGAGACAGAAGGTTAGTAAGGCAAACAAAGCAAAAATCATCCTCTGATTCAACCTTAATGTGCACATCGATGTAATTAAAAGCTGAATAATAAACCTGTACTGACATGTAAGGGGGGGGCAGGGGGAAACAACACAAAGTCTACATTTATCATGTATTTTCATAGTATTTGTGGTTTCTGCTACATATTTATGCATGTATATTCAGAACATGTACCCATACATATCTGAGGGGAAAATAAAACAGTCCTAAAACATCAAGCATTACCATACAGCAACTATTTACACACTAAAAGATGGATATGAAAGCAACATACAGATAAAACTGAGGAAAACAAGCTTCAAATAATTAGGCCTAGAAGGGATCTCCTGGGACATTAAGTCCAGTCTCCTGTTAGACAATGCAGCTACATCGTGTAGTCTCACACACAAAGGGTCAAGGCTCTGCCGTAGGTTATTTTGCTCCCACTGGAAAGCTCTTCTGATACTCTCTCCTTTTGCTTGGAAAACTTTTCCCAGTTCACAGGCCATCTTTGTTACAGCCAACTATACCTATTTCTTATGGTGCTGTTCTTTACTGCTCTTTGTCCTGTGTGATTAAGTACGACAATATCACCATCCTTCAACTTCCTCTGCTAAGCTAAACAAGCTAGCCTGCTTCACCTTCTCTTACATCTTCAGCTCACTGTTTCCCAAACAAAGCACCTCTTTACTACTGCTTCTGCTTCCCCTCTGTCTTCTTTAAAAGAAAGGAACAATGTTTTCATACCCTTTCATGCTGTGCCCATTTTCCTTCTTTGAATATTGTTTTAAAGGAGCTAACATTAACCACTTCTTGTGCCTGGATACTGGACAAAACTAAACAGAAACGTCTTCTGGTTCAGCATTTCCAAAACAACCCCAAACATTCGAGGAATGTCTCTGCAGTACAGAATAAGTGATAACAAGAAAGCTGGGGGGTTCTTCTATAAAGATAAACTAGATTATCTAGTATACTGCTCTGATCTCTGCTGCTATGTCTTAAAGAGAACCTGGATCCTAAACTTATCCCATAACTTCTTTTCCTCTACCATGCTGTAAAACAAGACAATGACAAAGCATCAAATATTTCCTGTGGGGTTATCTTGTTTAAAAGCTTTGCTTAAACTACCTGATGTACTGCTATTTCTGTGCTTCTGCTCCAACCCACCCTCCTCCCAATGATGATTGTTTTTCTTTAGTCATCAGAATCTCCTTGCAGCCTATTCTGAAATAATTCCAGGTTTTAGTGCCACTTTTATTCTTTTCACAGTAACATGCAATTTAAAAATCCTGCCTGATTTATTTCACAATGCTTTCTATAGAAGTTGCTTCATGCAGAGCAGACAAAATAGCCTCCCAACACCAGCATCCATAACAGAGGTAATCTATCAGGAGCAAATTAAACAAAGAACACCATGACAATGAGGAGTTTATGAATTTGCATGTATCCTTTGCTCTCAGATTACTGTCTATGGTGCAGTTGCTTGACACTGAATATAGACACCTACTTATAAAACCAGGTTCAAAATTACAGCACTGTTCTTCAGAGTACCATGGAGTATAAACTGAATTCTTGGGAACGATGATAATGTATTCTTACAATAAATTTATAGAATTTATCTTAACCAATGGCAATTAGGGGCCATGTAACAAAAGAAAAAACATCTTGTAAGGTAGTCTGCATCGTCAGGTGCCTGATACTCATCTAGTGCTCAATAATGTAACATCAAGGAGTTAATCAAAGAATCTAGCAAAATCAAAGGGATTATTTCCAAAAGCTGCTCTGTGTAGCATTCAACAAGTATATGCAGTGTAGTTCCTTTATATTTCAGAAGCTTTCAGAAAAGATATCAAGTCTTACTTGCTAAAGTAGTCCAAATTTACCATATTTCCACAGTATCAAACCCTCCTTTACCTGAATCACTTCTGTGAAAGGAGCTTGCTTCCTATTTGATTTTCTTACTTTTTTTCTATGATTCTAAACAGCAGGTAACTGAAACAGACACAAACTGATTGGACAGCATCTTGGAAGGTCTCTAGTCCCACTCCTGCTCAAAGCAGGGTCAAGTTCAAAGTTAAATCAGGTTGCTGACAGCTTTACCTAGTTAAGTTTTCGAGGTCTCTGCAAGAATGGAGATTTCACAGTCTCTCTAGGTAATATATTCCAGTCATGTTTTATACTTTGGCTATACTGCATGCATACATATTTCATATAATCATGCAAACCAAACATATCAGTTACTGGCACCCAACTAAGAATATAACAACCAATAGTTTATATGGTTTTAATACATGTGGAAAGTACTACAGACAAGTAAGACACTCACTCTCCAGTTCAATAATTTCCATTCTGTTCCCTTCTGTATCATGGCCAACAAATTTCAAACCTTTCTCTTCAAAGCACTGGGTCAACTCTGGATTCACCTGAAATAGTGAAAGTAATAATAATTGTAGTACTATTTATTTTTGGATTTAACAAACAGCAGTAGTTAATTGTAATGTTTTTAGAATGCATACAACAATGAAAAGAATTGAGAAAAGAGTTGGGAACTTTTACTTTCTTGTTTTAACAACTCTGGTAGAAATTTGTAAAAGTGGGCATGCTCATTTAATAAGAGATGATTCACTAATTTTAAAACTTCCTACATAACACTCAAAAGACTAAAGCCAAGGTCCCTTCTGCTTGCTGTCCTCCTGATTCTGAGAAGCTTTCCTGTTTTTTTAAATGGCCCACTACAGTAGGAATAAAGACTGACCTCTTATTTGAACACTGCATTCCAGTGGTTATGACACAAGCTGTGGTTCAGCTCCTCCTTGAAAATGAGGATCTCTGCAGTGAGCTGTTTCACTTCCTTGGTGATGTTCTAACCACTCAGTTAATATTCAAACTCTGAGCATTTACTACCATTCTCCTTCCAGCTTTTTAAGAAAACTTACCATTGTCTGTATCAGTTTGTAGCACACACACATCTCACAGCAGAGGCCCCTGTGGAGATACTGATGGAGTCAGGTCCCTTCTGAACTACCTTAGAGATTACTTTAGGAGTCCAGCTCTTGCCTGTCTCCTTGAATGACAGTGTTTTACACCTTTGCTCAAATGTTCTCAAGCAGAGGAGCAGGTCTATACAAGGGTCTTACAGAGCTGATGGTATGAAGCAAGTGATCTGAATTAGCCTCCAAGATATAGATATTTGAAGTCTGCCTACATTTAGTCTGTGAAAGGAATGCACTACTTGAACATAATCTAAGTCTTTAAATAAGGCAAATTACCAAGGAGCAATGCATTTAAAGTTTATAAATCTTTGTCTTTCAAATACTCCACAGGAAGTTAAGTCAGGTAGTATCTGACATCACTCTCCAAGAGCATTTTGCTAAGTGACTGCACCATGTTTACCACAGAAAGAGTACACTACATGATTCGCCTCTACTGAACACTTGCAAGAACATCTCTGTGATACTCTGCCTAGTTTCAGGTCCTTAAGTACCAGAAAGAGATTGACAAAATGTTGTGAGTCCATAGGAGGTCCAAACTGGATGGTTAGGTGGGTGGACCACATGCAACATAGAAAAGACTGGACGAGCTGGATTTGTTCAGCCTGAAGAAGAGAAGGCAAAGGGTGTATCTCATTGCTGAACTCAAATATCTAATGGGATTGTATAAAGATGACTGAGTCAGACTCTGCTCATAGACACACAGCACAAGACTGAGGTAAAAGAGAAATTGTCCAAGGAATCTCCTATTAGATATATGGGGGAAAAAGGGTTCACAATGATGTGGTTAAGCATTAGAACAGGTTGTCAAAAGATGTAGTGGAATTTCTCTCTTCAGAGAGATTCAAAACTAACTGGGATAAAATCCTAAGCAGCCTGATCTAATTTTGAAGTTGGCTCAGCTCCAGAGAGCTGGACCAGAAGACATACAGAGGTTCCTTTTGATCAAAATTCTACTATCTAACCATTACTAAATTTTGGGTTATGTTTATGTAAGAAATTTCCCATTGGCTTTAAGGAGAATTGTGCCTGCCAAGAGAAACACTATTTGCTTAAGCTTTAACTTTTGAGCAGAGAACATGAGTAGTGCTTACCTCGTATCGATGCCTGTGTCGCTCCTCTACAAACATTTCATCCCCATAAAGTTTCCCTGAATATACAACAAAAAAGAAAGTAATGCGAATGTGTTGCTTTAATAGTTGTTACAACTATTTATTGTAATCTAAATCTGAAAAAAACCTCATAGGTAAAACGTAACAGGCACTGTTCATCTCACTCCAGCCTTCTGTTTTTCAGAAGGATGACAATTTATTTTAACTGTTACCTGAGTTTATTCAGGGATCGTATTCAGCATTCATCGAGCAGAGATAGTTTAGGTAGACTAGAGTCTGAAGGCCACGCTTAAACTAAATTAAATTGTAAAGACCAGAACAAAATAAAAAATGTTTGAGTGAACATGCAACATAAATTGTTACAGGTTTTTACAATAGTTGTATGCAAAAGGTGCACTGAAGGAAGCCTTTTAGAGGCATCTGTTCCATTTTAATAGATTATGCATAGCAGCTGGCATAATACTTTTTCTGACAGAGAGCACTGTTCTTCTCTGTTTTCCTGATCTCATTACCCAAATGACTCTTGCAGTCCCCTGAGCCTAATCTGGAACACTCTACATTGCAGAGCAACAGGTAGTAGCTTAGAGGTATGTAGTAAACCAGTATTTAATCACATGGCTCACTTAATGTCATGGCTCAAACTTTGCTCTCAATTTATCCTAGTGTCATTAGAATTAATATCTTGATTAGGGGTTGGTAAAAGAACAAGACTGCCAAGAAAATCTCCAAAAATTGTAGAGCGATAGTACTGCAATTTTAAATTAGTCAGTCAGTCTCACCTCTGTGCCTGGCAAGATTATGGAGCAGATCCTCCTGGAACTCTGCTACGGCACATGGAAAATAAGGAGGTGATTGGAGACAGCCAACATGGCTTCACCAAGGGCAAATCGTGCCTAGATGGCATGTGCTAGAATGGCCCTGAGAAGAAGGACTTGGGGGTGTTGGTGGATGAGAAGCTCAACATGAGCCGGCAATGTGCACTGGCAGCCCAGAGAGCCAACTGCATCCTGGCCTGCATCAAGAGAAGTGTGGCCAGCGGGTCATGGGAGGTGATTCTACCCCTCTACTCTGCATTCGTGAGACCCCACCTGGAGTACTGTGTCCAACATTGGAGTCCTCAACACAGAAAGGACTTGGATCTGTTGGAATAGGTCCAGTGGAGGGCCATGAAGATGGTCAGAGGGATGGAGCACCTCCCCTATGAGGACAGGTTGAGAGACCTGGGGTTGTTGCTCCAGGGACACCTTGTAACAGCCTATCGATATCTGAAGGGAGCCTATAGGAGAGCCAGAGAGGGACTCTTTGTCAGGAAGAGCAGTGACAGGACAAGGGGCAATGGTTTTAAATTGGAAAAGGTGAGATTTAGATTAGATACTAGAAAGACACTTTTTTTTACTGTGAGGGTGGTGAGGCACTGGAACAGGTGGCCCAGGGAAGTCATGGATGCCCCATCCCTGGAAGTGTTCAAGGCCAGGCTGGATGGGGCTTTGAGCAACCTGCTCTAGTGGGAGGTGTCCCTGCCCATGGCAGGGGAGTTGGAACTTGATGATCTTGAAGGTCCCTTCCAACCCAAACCATTCTATGATTCTATTATTATTTCCATTCAAATTAAAAAGCATTAGGAACAGGAATCAGATTTCCTGAGTTAACTACCAGAGCTTTCTAGGAATCTTTGACAAATACAGTTATCTAAACAACTCATGAGTCAAGAGTTACAACACATGTGGGTTTTTATTTTAGGCCACAGAACAACTTGTACATTGTGATATGCATACCTATATCATACCTAGGCAAAGTATCACCCAGATCAGTCAGATCACTAGCACAGGCATTCCCAAAAAAAGCAGATTTTTCACTAAATGGGCATATATATTACACTTCAGTCTCCTGCTGAAGTAAATGTCTTTTAAAAGCTCAGAAGGATACATTCCTTAAGTTTAACATAGCTAAATATAGTAATATCTCAGATCAATGTCAAGGGCAGAGCAATATAAGAAATATGCCCATATTTATTGATGGACAATAAACCACTTTACACTTTCAGCATCACTTACATTACTACTCTATAATAGGCTGATTATTAGGAGACAAGTATTACTTCAATTTTTAAAAATACATTGATCAAATTGAATCTTTTGGTCTATATTCTGGTTGGTTTTATTTTACGCTTTGAAGCATCCTTTTACAGCAAATCATGTTCCTCTCCTACAATAAATAATTTGCTTTCACAAACAAGACTGTTTCCAGGGCTGGATTGAGTTAAGCAGAGCCTGCCTATAATTAAAATATAAATTAGCAAACAGTGTCAAGACAAGGTGAGTACTAAGGCAGTGAGGCCAGATGTCGTTTAAGGCTGAGGTGTACTGGCAACTCTAGGGAATGACAAGCAATGCTTAGGTCTGGCAAGAGCATGATAGGTAGGAGTTTGGGTTAGTTATACCAAAAAGCTTCGAGGGTAGAACAATAGGCCCTGGTTCAAACATCCTATCAACTCATAAAGAAAATAGGAAGACAATGCCCTGATCTTCCCAAGAAAATAATACATTAAGCTACCATAAAATGTATTTCAGTTATCTCAACAGTCTCCTCATTGTTTATTTAAAGTGTTGGACCCTAACTGAACTTTTCACGGGACTTCTAGATGTCTCTTATTTCTTTCTTTTGCATCCTGATCCTGGAAAAATGTATAAGGGATCATGACCGTGGGGAAGCTGCCACCTGGATGCTTGCTTGAGTTTGTAGTCCTTTAACAAAATGTGCTTTGGCATTTTTGCTTTGCCATGTTACAGAGTTCCTATGCAAAAGGTAAGTCATAAGAGCAGAAATGAAACTTACTTAAAACAGAATTTTGTGTTTTGAAAACAGTCCTCCTCTTCCCCAGTCTCATTGTCCCACCCATATCTCCAGGATTGTGTTCTGGCATGTCAATAACCTGTAGAGAAAAATTGTTTAAATACTGTTTCATCCAACAAAGAAAAACAATTATGCAATAATTGTTTAACAGGCTGTATAGATTTATAAATAGTAACATTATTTCTTTTTCATCCAAGTATTCCCAATTATGACTTCTCTTTGGTATTCCTAATGCTTTGTTCTCAACACTGGGACTGTAATAGACAGAATATTAAATATCTGGTGTGAAACTTTTTCATTTAATGTTAAGATCAATAAAAGCAATTTATTAATTCCTTAATTTACGTCTGGGGGTGGAAAGAACCCTTCTTTTAAAAAAGACACCAAAACATCAGCAATAGAATAATTCTGCCAAAAGCTATTCTTAGTGCTAAAAGAGTAAATAGATTTTTAAAAAAAACTGATAAATTCATAGAGAAAGAAAATCCACCAGCTGATAAAGACATCATCTCTGAAAAAGTCAGGCTCTAAACCACATGGTGATAGAGGCTGAAAAATTATCCTGGGTAAATATTCCTGTACACTTGGCCCTGTCTTAAACTGTTTTTCATATACAATGTTCTTTCTTATGCCAAGAGACAGAAAGAGCTGTCTTATCAAGAGAGCAGAAGTTCCCTTTTAAAAAGTGGGAGAAGGGCATGGAGAAACAGAATGGAAAGAGAGTACTTGTAACGAGACTGTAATCTAATGTGGTAAAATGTAGTACTAAAAGAGGTGACTCCATCACGTGTGCTATTTCACATCATATTTGTAACTAATTTATCACAGGGAGGAAAAAACCTCTCCCCCTAATTCAGCTTTACTAAAGGGTTTCTTAGCTTGCCTAAGAATCCACAAAATACTGGGTTGCCTTATGTGAAGAGCATGTTATTTAACATAACATTTAAAGAAGAAGATATACAAATACTGGTTTTGATGACTGAGGCGGGTGGGTAAAATGGCTGCTAACATGGGTCAAGTGCAATCACAGGATGTGACTAACAATGGCTTACTGGGAAGAGTGCATTTAGTTTTGCTCGATTTGAAGAATCCTGATGGGTCACACATTTATGTTTAGAAGAAATCTCTCTCAAGAGAGGTAAAACAATTCAAAACTGTAGAAACAAATGAGCTGAAACTATGACCTACGTTTCTATATCCACATATACACACTCTGTGAGGAATACAATTGACAAAGAAAGGTTCTAAAAATACAAATATTCACACATATGGGTAATATGGAATTGGATTTTTATTAACCTTAATTTGCCCTCTGGGAGTAATGAAAACAATTTCTGATGATACACTTCATAAAGTGAAGTTATTCAATTTAGAAGGGATGGAGGAAAGTGCTTAGCCTTTGGCCTCGTGCCAATGCATTTCAGCTGTGTAATTATCTCTGTATAACCTTATACCTTCAAAATGTTATTTATAAGCTATATACTCATTATAAAATGTCACCAGCAGAAGTTGTGATCAAACCACTGGGATATTACAAATCCCCTAATTACCTCCCAAATCATGAAGGTGAGAACTATGCAGCACATTCAGCTAAAAAAAAAAAAAAACCCTAAAAAAAATAAATAAATCATTCAGTATAGCCTTATTACTAAAAAAAACCCATATAAGATTGTCTAATTTTACTTTGTTTCCTTCCATTTACATTAACTTCTTTTCTGAAGTAGTTGCCACGGAAAATCAGAGGACATCAGAAGTGCTTAGAATGTATACAGCAAACTGTGTGTATATGTCAAACACACTGACCTTCTGAAATCAAATATGTGTTCATGAGGTATTATTTATTTGCCTATTGCCATACTACAGATAACCTTAAAGTTGTGCTCCTGACTCTTGTCAAAGGGAGATGAAGTGTGCCAACAAGCAGTTATCAAGTACTTCAACTATATTCTTCTCTTCCAATTACAAAAATTTCACTTTAACAGGTGTTTAATGAATATTTGCAGATGACAAGAAAAACTACAGAAAGGGTGGGTTGTTGTTTGTTTGAGTTTTTCTATGTTTGAAGGCTAAAAATGAGACATTCTTTCATTCTCAAAAGTGTATCCAACATCTAAATACTGTTCCTCACCTCAGCTTTAGATTTTTCTTCCTAAAAATCCGGGGCAGGATGTCTTGGTCTAACTTTGCTAACTGAATCACTGTAATACCCAAGTATTTAGGGTCTACCTGCTTATCATAAAAAAAAAAAAAAAAAAAAAGAATAAGATTTCACTAAAAAGATTTCACTGTATTCCCTTTCCAGTATTTGCTGTGCTGATACTGTATCAAAACATTTTGAAAGAGAAGCATGGTGTTGGGATGGTAACTTCTTGAAGGACATTGGTAAGGTCTTAAACTCCTCAACTAGACCACTGGATCTGAATGAAGCAGACCTGTCTATACAGTCCATAACAGATTTCATCAATTTAGTGTGCTTAAATGTTTTCTTCAGGAATACTTAGGAACATCAGTTAGAAAATATATGGTCTCCTTCATTAACCAGAGTGCATCAGTTCAAACAGGTTACAGCTACACTCTCAGTTTTTCCTTCTTTCAGTAGGCAAAAAGCAACCACTGGATCCTCATGAGTCCCACTACAGCTCTAGAGAACAACCTGGAATGAAGCCAGGCTGTGAAAGCACAGTGTCATCTGCTCTGCTGAGGGCTTCTGCCATCCTCTCAGTTAGAACTCCACATGGGGCTGCAAGCCTGACAAAAATTCCAGTGGAGAAATGACCTTGCAGGGAAGATTGGAGCATTTTTCCTCAATTAAACTTTGCCTTCTAAAAGACCTGCTTCCTTGCCTGAACAGGTACGTTAGTGTGGTCAGGGGCATATATTCAGAAGAGGATCTCATCCTTAAAACTTTCACTAATGTCTGTTAAGTCTTAATAGAGGTGTCTTTTAAGAAACAGTACATAATACAACTGCTCGATCTTATTTCTATCTGTGACAGATTTTCTGCCAATATAACAGATCCAGCAGATTACCATGTGTACGTGTTTGTTATTGATATGTGCATTACAAACCAGCTCTCCATCTTCCCCAAGATTTTTAGATTTAGGATAGTAAGAAAATAGACATGGCTTCAAATATTAATTTTTATCATCTGGTAAGGAAAGGAACTACTTATGAAGTAATACTTCAGAGTTACTCTGACTTATCCTCTTTGATCTGTTCTTTGCCTCTGATCAACTTCTGCAACACAACTATCACTCACAACCCTCAACGTTTATATATTACATGAGTTTCTCTGCAACAAAGTCTGTGCAAGAAGCTTTTGAAAGCAAAGTGCTGCTGCTGCCCTACAGCCCAAGGGCAGTAATAAGTTTCAAAAAAGTAACTCATATTATAGAAAATTTTGCCATATTTTACAGAATTTATTTGATCAGATAAAAGATGAACCTTCAAGTGGTGGTTATTTTGCACAACTATGCAACTGAATATATTCTTCAAAGAGCTTATGCTTCCTGCCACAGAATAAATCACCTCCTACTATGCATTAGTTCTTTGAAGAACAGAGAACAGCACAGAACAACAGGCACCACAAGCAACAAAAAAGCATCAGCAGAGAGAGTGCAAGAAGAGATAAGGTATTAATTAGGTCTTTCTTACCCAAAATTCTGAAAACTGCTAACACTACAGGGATTTTGCAGAGATCATGTATTACCTGGCAGACAGCCAACATGAAACAAATCACAAATCCCTCTGACATAACACAAAGCACATTCTAGATATAAAACAGTCTGATCAGTATTAAATCACACTAACGATGAACAGTGACTTTAACTACCCATGAACTGCAATCTTCCTTCAGAAATCTACTGCTTGGATCCCTTCATTGTCATTTGGAAACATATAAAAGCTAATGAAAAAAACCTCTCAAGCCCAGACACTCAGCAAAGAGCAACCAAGGCCCTGAAAACCTACCACCTATCATTTTATTAATCATCCCAGGACCATTAAGTTTTGTCTTTGTTTTGCCTCGCATCCTGCAATCCCATTTTGAGCAATATATCTATCTTGATTCCTTGGCGGGGGGGAGTTGTCTATTTGGGTTTTGTTTGGTGGTTTTGATTGCTTTTTTCAGGGGAGAGGAAGCAGGGAGGGAGGAAGGAGACATTACTTCATTTGAACAACTCCTTGGAAGTCAGCTTTGGAAGAAGGTTTTTAGGTTTTTTTGCCTTTTTACTCTGTCTTTGTCTGGTGAGCAAATGATTTGTCACTGCTGAAAGAAATTCCTATACATGTAGCACTGATCAAAGCATCAGAAGCCCTGACCCTAAAGGTTAATTGACCATTGTAAAGAGGCTCTAAGACACTCAGTACAGAAGAAATAGAGGGAAAGCTGACAGAAGCAGGAAATACAGTGACAGGTACTGATGAACATTGATCCCTGCTGAACATGGCTATGAAAAATCCCAGCAACACAAACTGACAAGGACTCAACCCAAACTACAGGAAGCCATTCTTTTATTGACTCTTGCATCATTTCTCTGCAGAAAAGTCAGTACTTGCTGGATTTGATCTGATCAGTTTCAATCACCAGTTCATACATAAACACACCCAGCCACTTACAAATGGGATGTTTATACTAACATATTGTTTAGAAACAACAGGACAAACATTTTAAAGACAAAACTGACAGATGCAACACTAACAGTTGGAAAGAAAGCTTTCCAACTTGGCAAGTAAACCAAAAAGACACTCCCCATTCACTCAAAAACAGGGATTTAATATTTTCAGTTACTGAAAAGATCACATATCTGCCAGAAGCCCTCACTCCCTTCTTCCCCAAAGATATCCTAGTCCCAAGTGAGCCCCATCATTGCCCATCTATCTAAAGCACTCAGCCCTCTAGGATGAAATAAGTTGCCATAAAGCCACTTGCAGATTTTAAGTTCCTCAGTGCTCCATTACTCTGACTGAAATAATGTTTGTTTTCAGAAAGATGACCAGCATAATGTATAAGATCAAAGCAGAAATCATCAATAACTGGTTCATGCAGCTACACAGCAACATGAGTAACCAGTTTGAAAAATACAGTCCTCCATTCTCTTCATGAAACTACAGCACAGTATCCAAATATTCCAGTAAATATCAGTATAAATTTCTCAAACTTTAAAATCACATACCATGTCACTGTCAACCATTTTCCAGTTTCGGCAATCCTCTTCTTCAGAGATTTATTGTTTCCTATTTTAGAATTAAGTAATTGCCCTAGAGCATTTATTTAATTAAAGCCTAAAAACTCTCTAAGAAAGATTCTGCCAGACTAAGCAGAAATTCTGATACAGAATGTTCTGTAACATTTTCTTCGAAAAAAGTCATAAAGGGTGTAACTCCTTTTTCAAACACTGCTTACTCACTCATAAGCATAGTGCAGTGAACTGAGAAAGTTAATGGAGATGTTGATACGCAAAACCCATATAGATATTGCTTAACAGCATTTTAAAACTCATTCTAGTTATTCCAAACACATGTCTCAGAGTCAGCTTAAAGACTTAATCAAGTGGAAATTTTCAAACTGTTAGTGTTAGTGAAAATAACAGGGTAGACAGTGGTAGCTATAGAAATATGCCAGAGTGCCAGTCATGCCATGCCAGGAAGCGCAGGATTTGCCATAGACTTGCATAACTAAAAAGAAATAGAAGAGTGTTCTTAGGTTTTGACTGGTGCAGCTCACATTACAATTAATGACTAAATACTCACTAATTTAATTTCAGGAAGATTAGCATGTCTGTAGCTCAGAGAAATCTTTCTATCACACACATTTATTTAAAAAACCAGAACTCTGCCACTGCCTTTGAGGGGGACTTGTCCAACTGAAATTGCTAGTAGGTGAAATTTCGCCCTTAGCAATTCTACTTAAATCCACATATCCAAGGGAGGAAGGCATGAAGCAAGTCTGTGTTTCTGAGTATTCTAAAGCAGAGGGAAGAACCTACAGAAGGAGACAGAGCCTGATCTCTCTTTATCAAACATCTCAGCCACAAAGATAACAAACCCCAAAACATTCCCCAAAGATGGGGATAAACAAACACAGTCCAAGGTTGTTTAAAGAGTAGTATAAACAAAGCACAGCACACGTTTTACCCTCCAAACTGTCCACCTTGTTCTGTACTCCCTCTACCCTCAGTTACCACGCATGAGCGAGCATCCATTCCACTGCTTTCTCATTCATTAACAAGGTAGCATTAGTTAGGGTAACTTTATTATCAGTTATCTCTCCCTTTGTCAAGCAAGGCAGAAAAAACACTGCTTACTTCAAGGAAAATTGCTTACTTCGAGTGCTCACTGCTCGAGACCCTCATTGAAGAGAATTTCTGGTATCAGCTTCCAGGCAACACTCAGTACCATGATCCACATATTTATTGAAGAAATTCTGTTCATTTGCAATAAAAATCAGCATCGTCATAGGGAACAGGAGGAGAACTAGCAACTGTTTTCCATCCTGTTTCTCTAATGTAACCAGACCACTTCCAGACTTGCAAGTAAGGCTGCCTGGATTCCAACCACTGATTCTTCTCACAGAACAATGTCACCAATCATCCTGATATCCTGTCCATCTTCCAGATCTGCCCAGTGGTGATTTGGTACTTGATTATCAGAGATGCAAAAACTGAGTCATTTATTTTAGAAAGGAAGTGAGTGGGCAGTAAGTAGAAAATTATAGATTGACCTATTTAAATTTTTATTCCAGTTGGAAGGTACTTTTGTTGTGCTATAAAACTTTCCACCTAATTTAAGAGCTTAGAAGAAATCCCTGCACAGGTCCTGGATCAGTTGAAAGAATTTTTTTGAGTAATGTATCCCAAACACTAATCAGAACAGCAACCCATGGCCATTTTTTATCAGCCATCCTCCTTTTTCAGGCCTGCCAAGGCAGGTGCAGAGGTATGTTTACCCCCAATTTGTTGAAAATGTGTGTGTACATGCTAAAATATACCAGTTGTTGCAATGAAAATAAAATACATCCGTGGACTATTTCTTTAATTTACTGGAGGTGGAAAAGCATCCTATTGAAAGGATAGCTATTTGAGCAGAAGTAAGGTGATACAATACTGTAATATGATATTGAAAAAGAAACTGGAAGTCTTAACGTAAGAGCTCTACTCCCAGAGAAAAGTAAGACATACAAATGCTATCTAGAGCTTGAAATCCATGTCAATCATAAGAATACAAACCTGAACTATTTTTTGTTTAACTTCTGTTTTAAAAAAAAACACATTACTCTGTCTGTGATTCAGCCTGATAAATAATTTTTACATAATCTGACAACATATGACTGATTAACAACTTCATGCATACAATTTAAGATGATTGCACCAATTAACTTTTGTTACTGTACATTTGGTTAATATATCATTAAAATGAGGTTTAAAACTGAAGGGGAAAAAAAGATACTATCACATTGTTTGATACTATCACAAGAAAATGTCTTATTTTGAATTTGAAGTAAACGAATGAAACAGAAATAAAAAAGTATTCTAGCTCCATAAGGACTTCCGTGCTCAGATAGGGTAGGAAGCAGCCCATTACCAGTCCTTCCACAATTCGGATACCGTGCTTTGTATCATGACCAAAGATTAGTGGCAGACCATGAGATTTAATGATTGATCAGCTTTCAAAACAGACACCAGAATTTAAAACATGGCACTTCTACATCAAGAAGAGAATTCTCTACCAGCTGAACTAAGTGTCTGATAGGTGAGAATTTTATGAAAATCAGTTGAAAAGAAGGAAAACAGAATATACTCATGAAAAATTCCCTAATGTTTAACTCATAACTTCTAAGAACAAAAATCCCCATAATACGATCAAAGATCCCAAGTAAAGGCAAAGTAATGAGAAAATATCTTGAAATGCTTTAAAGACACTGCTGAGCAAATATGTTAAACTTCTACAAGGCATTTTGCAGGTTGTGTATCCTTGCAAAAAAATCACACTAAAGTTGTAGACAACTACAGACAGTTTGTAAATGTTACTACTCTGGTGCCAAAATCTCATGCCAATCTAATTCATTTAACAAGCAACGCAGCTGAGTCCACCCTGCAAAACCACACAAAACAACCAGCTCATGCCAACCACTGTAACCTTTAATTGAAGCAATTTGTTCTGATGAGCAAGTCTATTTTTTTTTCAACCATTTTTTACATTTCAGCTGCAAATTTATGGAAACTAAGATAGATATAGATAATGAAGAAATGTAGATAATGAAAGCTAGAGTAGCCCTCATACTCATTTACAGTATAGTCATGCTTCTTCCTACATTCCATTTCCTTTTCTTTGTTTCTGTTTTTGCATTTTCAAATGGCATCTCACAAAGTATCACAACTAGGAATAACAAACACCGTGCAAGCTAAAGTAACTGGTTTTGGAAGGCAAGCACTTTGTTGTTTAAACAGAGATTCATATCTACTATGCTGATATCTTGTAATGTTTTATATGCATTTTTGTATTGCCCTCCTTCTCTCTTCCCCTTTGGAAGCTTCTGTTTTGTTGTAACTCGTGTTTAAATGTCATGCCAGTTCCCTCACCTCTATCACTCAGTAACATTCTGCTTCCCATAACAAAAGCATACAAAATAAAAGGACCTATAGAACTAAAGTTGGCCACCCCATTGCTTAGTAATCCTCTCCCTTAAATTACCAAATTGAGACATTCTAGCAGTGATAATTTTATGGACTAATTGCATAACAGACATATTGTAACAGGCAATTTCTAGGCAGAAAGTCTGTGGCACTATCACTATAATTTTAACTATTACTACTTGTCTTCCATGGCATACTCAAAACAATAAAAGTACCTTGTCCTATTGAGTTTCTCATGCCTGTAATTTGGCCAAAATAACAGAGAAAAACCGAAAAGCTGGATATCTCATTAGTCATACAGAATGGACATCTAGTCCCTTAGAAAGCTCTCCAGCAAAGAGTAACAGGATTCTCTTTCCCCTACGGAGTAGTAGAGACAGCAGTACTGGAGATTATTTTCATGAGTCGCTGTCCTCCCTCCCACACACACATCATAACATTTCTCATTCCAGCTGGAGAACTGTAAGAACTAAAGCAAGTGCTGTATATCATATGATGGTAATCAAGGCACTGACTTTTAACTCTAGGATTTCCTAAGAATGCTGTAAACTATGTAAGAACAAAAAAACAAAAAAAAAAAACAAAAAGAAGACAGCATAGATAGATAAATTACAATGATACAACATTAACCAGTGAGATTATCTTGCAAAAAAGCACCTTGGCATTTTCACTACTGTCTATGCAACACCATTACATATCTCACCAGCTTCAGAAAACCAAAAGGGATTATATATATTAATATCATAGCAGAGATCAATTATCTTAATTGCTTCTGCCAGACACTTCAGCGATGCAAGTTGTACATTACATTTAATGGTTTCCTGTTTCCACTCGGAAAAGCTTCAGCTGGCCAAAGATCATCTTGTCTGGAAGAATCTTAATTCTGCTAGAAGACTGATGACCTACAATTCAAATCCTTTTTATTTCAAGCAGAAGCTACAATGTCTTCCTTCTGAACAGGATCCCTCCTGTCTCGCTTGGTCTGTTCTGCCTCCTCCAAAAACCTCATAAATATCACTGTCCAGATCTTAATACCGCAGTCCGTGTGATCTTCCCCCCAGCACATTAACTCCATCGCCTTTAACTTCAAATGACAAGAATTCTTTGGAATTTCTTTTCCTTAATTGTCTTTATGCAGGTATCAGGGGTCAAGTTCAGACTGTGTTTAAAAATGGAAGTGCCTTGCCCAGTTGCATACATGCCACCTCCATCGGCAGAGCTCAAATGCTAACTCCCTCCCCCAGCAAAGCACCAGTGAGCACCGCCAGGATGCTTGGATTCAACTACAATGTCCAGAGTTAACATGACAGTACAGGCTTGTGAGCATGACTGTGCAGCTCTTGTTTGCTAACAGATCATAAAAACAGAATTGAAAATCTTCATATTCATTTTTAGAGATGAATATGGTACACACTTTTAAGATAAAATAAGATAGGAGGAGATACATACAAGGAAGAAAGAAGAGAAGCAGAGAGGATGTGTGCATGCATGTGGAGAACCATTAGCAAAAAGACCGGAAAGAGGAAGAAATAATCCTTAGATTATTTCTCATTTAGCAACAAGATGGTGAAAGCCTACAGGAAATAGTTTACCAACATTGTTTCTAAGAATGTAACATCTATAGCATAATGTCACCTTTATGCTAGTACTAATCAAATAAGCATTTCATGAACATGACATCAGATGAACACACCCAGCATAATTCAGACATCCCCTGTGAAAAGTGTGGGTGGCCGGGTACAGATCGATTCAACAGATAATGCAGTGATCCACTCAAATGCCACAACTGTTCACCAAGCAACCAGCAAAAGACATTGCCACACAGCACAAGTTCTAGGCTGTGTCACCAGCCGGCCCAGCATCACACACAGCACTGCATCTAGTACAGCAGCCAGCTCTCATACAACACAACACACAACTGCTACAACCTCCCAAAGTAATCTGTTATTTAATGGTGCCCACGACAAAAATCGTTTTTATCCTTCACCTGCTAGTAGTTTGTGTTTCCAAGAGTTAGGGGTGCATTTCTAGTTAACAATTTCTAGTTAAAAAGCACAGCTCTATAGTGAATCACTGTCAAATCCAGTTCTGCAAATGCATTTCTGTTGTTCAGTGCATAACTGCACAGTATGGAATGCCTTCTCAGCACATACAAATCAAGGATGGGAGGGAAATAAATACAGAATTAAGAAAACAGAAAACCTCATTTAATAAAAAAGTCTTCCTTTTGATTGAACCTTTGTATTATTCTTCCACCTCACTTCCAATAAATAATTTGATAGTGGGGTATGCTTTAAAAATAAAATTTTGGCTAACTTTTTTTTTATTTTTAAATAAAACTATACAGTTCAAAACATAATGAACAGACCACTCACATCTCATTAAATCCACCCTCCAATACACTATGCAACCGATCTGAATTGCTCAGGTTTTTCTTGTCTGTGCACTTTTAGGCTCAAGTTCAATTCCAGTTCTCAGTCCTGGGTGTCTACAAGGCTGTTACAAACAGGGTGGATGTCCTTAGCTTCACAGATCTTCTCTTTGCAGGTATCAAGACACTACAAAGGCAAGTGTGATTCATTGGTACGAGAAAAATAAGGCAGATTAAGTGATTTGTTTAAACTGGCAGAACAGGGACTTCTCTGACACCTGGTTTTGCTCCATCAGTTTAGAAACAAGACAACTAACAATACAGAATCTCACACATTTCCAGGTGAGCTTCTAAAAAGGCCTGTGCTGTAATGTAACTTTGTCAGTTATCTAGGCAGGAGAAACTTCTATGGAAATGGCATTCATAATATAGAACATGATCTCATACATTTTTCCACCTGCAGTATACAGGTAATCTATTTCATGTTTCCTATCTTTTTTTTTTTTTAATACATAGTTTCCACAATCTTGTTTGTGTGGGTGGTTTTTTGGGACCAGGGCTGTGGAGGAGGTGCTTTGGAGGCATTACATTCAGTGACATAATCACAGTATTAAGAGATCTGGACAACCCCCTTCCAAATTTATCTATGTCCAAATGAAAACAAAGAAACACACATACTTTTAAGTTGAATATATAAATACCAAATCATTAGTCTGCCCTAAAATATTCAAGAAGCAACTCATAAAAGGCATCAATAACTAAGAGTAAATTATTTTTCATTCTTTTTCATTTAAGGTGAAAAATCTGAAATTGTAGAGCTAATCAACTATCAGGTTTAAAAAAAATAAAATAAAACTCATACTCAAAGAAGCTATTGCCACGGCTTAAAAAAATGTAGCATTTTGCTTGTGTGCGCTGTCAAAGAGTTTGAAAGACATTCCCATGCTAAAACCTTTCTGCATGGGAGGCTAATGTGCCCCATCTCAAATTGAAGCGTTAAAAGAAGTGGTTACTAAACAAATAGATGAACTAGGCAGTAAAAAATCAGTGGAAACAGATGGTAATCACTCAGTTTTGAAGAAACTGAAGGGCGAAATATCTGATCTACTAACTATGGTGAATAAGCTTTCAGCAGCCTCGTCACCCAAAGACACTGAAGTTGCAAATGCTTCAAAGGAAATATAGATATCTACAGACTGAAACACCTCATGTCTGTGCCATGCAACCTGTAAGAACCTTTAACAAAAATATAGAAGTAAGGGGCACGTGGGTAGCTTTAACAGATTAGGACACTGCCAACAAAGATTTTGTAAAGGGAGGTTGTCTGTCTGTCACCTAACTATGGAAGTTATTCAGAGGAAAAGTACATGGATAAGGGAGATTTGGTTGATAATCAAAGTCCACTTTGATTTCTAACAGATGTTAGAAAGGCATGTAAAACATGTCATCAAAGATTCTTATAAAAAAACTAAGCAGCTATGGGATTAACACACACAAAGTCCAGTTAAAAGGTAAAGTACAAGAGCAGAATACAATTCAGTTTTTCACTGTGGAAGAAATTCACTGGTATTCCTAGAGCTGAACAAGGCTCTAGGAATAGTACATTCAACTTATTTGATAAAAAGTAAAAAGAACGAACAGTAGGTGACAGCCTGCTGATGACACCTAATTTACTGAGAGTAATAAAGATGATGGCTTACTACAAAGAATCATGAAAGACCTTCTGAAACTTAGTGATCAAAGACTAAATTTTCAGGTGAAATTCAGCAGAATCAAATATAAATCCATGCACAGGGGATAAAACAAGCTTAATTTCACATCGCAGTTACAGGCTTTGAGCTCATCACAGCTCCTTGGGAACAGGACCTTAAGACTACAATAGACAGTTCTATGAAGATGTCAGTTCAACACTCAGTAACAGTCAAAAGCTATTCAACATTATTAGCAATCAAAAAAGGAAGAAAAACCACAACAGAGGAGATCATTGTAACACTTCTATGTATATGCTGGTGACAGTTTATACTGGGCAGTTTAAGTCTTCCAGTCTTCTCTGGTGTGAAAACATCTGAGCTATAAGTTGTAGGACACAAAAAAATATACTGGGAAACATCACTGTATACCTGCTGTACAATTACTCATAGATGACAATCTAGGAGCCAAATGGCTCATAGCCAAATGGGCCTCTGATCTAGATGGAGCTGTGGTCTGCCCCAATGTGCTTTTCTTGAGTAAAGGCAATACCATGAAATGCACCGGAGAACACCAAACACATCTCTTACCTGTGATATAACCATAGGTGTGCTCAGTTCACAGATACATTTCATGTGTTCTACAGGTTTTGCTAATTTGCAAGGACATGGTGGATGAAGAAGAAATTAAATAAATTCACTGAAGAAAGAATTTTTAGAAACTTTTTCCATTATTTCCTTAAGTAATGGCTCTCTAATGCCCCCAAGAAGACAGAGACAATAAATGTGTCTTGTCACTTAAATTTCAACTCAGAAAACACAGGCAAAAAGCAGTTAAAGTGGGTGAGAAAGTGCTAATATATTCACCACATAATGTTGCTAAAATTACTGAATTTCAGAAGCAGTAATTTATTTGGTGTTACAGGATTCATATAATTTTTGTATACCATCAGTTACTATTCCACATTTACAGTGCAACAGCAAGACAACACAAACCTTGCAAGAAATCTAATTATCTCTACCTACAATGGATTATTTTAAGGAAGTTTAGAGCATTTTTCTGCCACAAGACAAAAAAAGTTTTTCACAAAGTCAAGCTGTGCAAGAAAGCAATGCTTGCTGATCTGTGTTGTTTGCAGACACAGCATGTCTGCTGTGATTTGTCAAAACTTACTTTTCAGTTTACAGATTGAGCAATACTGAGGCTTTGGTATTTTTGCCAGGCTCTTGGGCAACTGTTAGGTTCCCTTCTCATCAGTAAAGACCAATGTTAACAGTTTCATGGCAAGTTTCGTCTCGGATCCCTATACAGCTTCTCTGTAATTAGCCAGGCCAAATTATAATCCCAATGGAAACCGCAGCTAATTAAATCCATATTATCTTTTATCCGCAATGCAATAATCACCAAGTGGTTTTACACATGTATTTCCATTATTTTCAAATCTATTTTTCCAGATTCTTCATGGCTAGATATTATGGCTTTTTAACCCTAGGGTGTGATGGACAAGAGAAGGAGAGTGTGTAGAGGGAAAAATCAACTTTAGTAACATCTCAGAGGAAAAACAACGTTTCTCCTTTTTTTTTATGTTTTAGCAGTTCTGACATACAAAGGCCACACAGCACGCACAGGTATCTTGGGCTTACAAAGGTCTGTTCCAAACTGATACTAGCCGTAAGGCCAAGCTCCACATGGCACCTGGTGCACACCCTTACAAGCTAAAGACACTTAAAACGTTTTTAGAAAATCCTCTCCACTCTTGATTCTGAATCTTAAGAAACTTCTTAAAGCTGCAATTTGTTACAGCTTTCTGTAACTTCTGTGTATTACAGGAAAGAAAGAAAAGCAAAAAGAAAAGCCTTTCTGTGTTGAACGCAAGACTAGTCACTAAATTAAAATAAATGAAACTTGAGGTTGAATCTTCAATTCAACTTACTTGATACTTGTGTTCTTCACCAGCACAATTGAGAAATGAGTTATGATTGACAGTAATAATCTGTTAATTTCAGTTTATAACAAAATGCAAATCTACTTCTTTGAAGTTTTGTTTTACAGTTGTTTATGAACTGCTTGTTTGACACATTCGTGTAAACTGAGAACTTCCAAACTACTATTGCTGTTACTTATTCAATTTATTATAATTTGACTTTGATTTAGTAATCACATTAGGTAATCAGAAAATTTGAAGTTAAGCGAGATATAAAAGCACTATTCTTTCTTGACTACAGTTTTTAAGTAGCAATAGCTTCATTTCTTTCAATAGGCCATAATTCCATATAAAATACTTATTGCTCTATAGTGTTAGTTAGGCAATGGCTACTCTTCTCATAAGCCTGATTAGTTCCCTCTGATTTAATCTTTGGTTTTCCCTCATGTCCCAAGGTAATCCTTGACTTGATCGGAAGAGGGGGGAGACTTTTCCAGCCGCCTTGTGCTTCCATTGTCCCAAACTCTCACACCAGAAAGAGCTGAAACAAAGTTATTTGTGGTAATTCACTTAAAGAACATTTTGACAGTCTTCCTTTGGAAAGAATGTAGCAGATACCTATTATATCTACAAATCAGCACATCAAAGTGCAAACAGATGAGGGATGCAAACAGATGCCAAAGGTAAAGCCATCACTTCGCAACATCATTTCTGTTATGTTCCATATTGATAATGAAATGTATCCCAGAATAATTATCTGATTTTACATGGCATGGCACACTTACGGACTTCTAAGAACTTGCAACTATTGCAGCTCAACCAGTGCATGTAAGCAGATCTGTCTCTTGAATCAGAGAGCTCCAAGGTTCTTATGGCTATGCTATGTCTCCTCCACCGCATTTTGTGCTGCTGAGGCTGACAAGGCCAGCGAGGCTGATCTGGCTGTTCTTACAGAGTGCTGAAGGGAAACAAATCCAACAGGGAAATTCAGAGGGTGCAACCAAAGAGGCCTTGTAAAATGACCTCCATTTATTTCTCCCTAAGAGCACCTCTCATGATTGCTGCTGTGCTCCTCAACAAGTGGCCATTTTCTAGCACAAGTACCTTTACTCAATAGTGTATGTGGCACTGTCTCAATAATTCCTTTCTACTTCAGCAGTGAGGCCAGCTCAGCTGCAGCAGGGTCACAGTGACCTAGAGGGTCACTGCAGCATAATTATGATACAAGGACTCAAGTGCCCAACTTCTAGGGGCTTGAGCATCATAACTGTGCTGAGGGACGACTGTCCCTACACAGTGTACAAAGACATCCACACAAGAGCACACGATGGTCCATGTGGTCAAAAATTCAGAATACTCATTCTCCCAGATCCTGCTGTTTAATGGAAAAAAGCAAAATTATTTCAGACAGGGAAGCCAGAAGCCAGGTTTCCCCATCTTCCCCACATGCACACAAAGAGAATCAAGAGTATCCTATCACATCACCATACCATCTCCAGGTTTGCTTTAAAAGAAAGTGTCACTAACTCACATCATATCATCCATCCCCCTTTCTATGAAATCACATTAAATAAACTATGAGAACACATAATGGAATAGGCTCTTCCAGGACTGAGACAACCAGATGTGTCATTTCTGACTCACTAGTAGGATTACATTGACAAACAGTAGTAGTGGACTTGCATGGAAACAGTTTCTAGGTATTTCTGGGCAAGAAGAAAGCTGGGCAAAGGATTTTTACTAGTATTTTCACACTTTGGGATTTAGGCATCTCTGTGCCAAGTAATTCCTACATTATGCACCCATGTGATTTATTAGGTTCACCTCTACACTTGTTTGAACAGTCCATTGGGTTTGCATTAAGAGCAACAACAATGCTTTGAAAACAAACTGCAGAACACAATTCTATGTCTCCTCATCGACTTCGTTTTCAGAATGGAGTTCCTAAACATCTAGAGAGTACAGGCATCTCTCCAGGTCAGAGGACTAGGGTTTCAGCAATTACACTCGCTGTAAATTTCAACTGTGGCAACAAAAAGGACCTTACTGCACTGAGTATCTACATCACAGGGAGTTCCAGCGATATAATAGTTTGTCTGCCAGATGTGTATATATAACAGCAAAAGCTGACACACATAGCTACAATGAATAACACACCATCAATTTAAAGCTTACTACAAACAACGCATCATATGAAATCATTCATGCCCGTAGCAGCCGCACCCAGTCCTGTTTAAGGAGACACCCTCAACGTCTCATTAGGTTTATGTCATACTGTAACAAGGGAGGGCCTGGAACAAACTCTTGTCAGGATATCCCATACAGTTCAAGCTTAATTTGTGAGATGAGACAAGCCTTTTACACGTCACCACTGCAGGTTTTACAAACAATGGCAATTTTAACATAAGGAATGCATCACCTGTGACACACAAAGGACTTTACAACCCATCCTCAACTTCCATCTAACAGTTCCATACCTCAAAGCAACGCCAGGTTCTCTACAATGGCTGTAGTGCAGTTTGCTGAACTTCTCACACATAATTATTTGATGGTTTTCAGAAAATTTGTTAACTGGATGTTCCTTCTCTCAGCCTCTCCTTTGTTTCCTCCTAGCCTGACAGTAAGAACACATGGCAATGGCAACATGGAAAAGTTCTATCACAACTCCCCCATTTGCACTAGAGTTAGTTCCCACATCTGCCAACATGCACCTTGAAAAAGGTCCCATGTAGTAGACTGACTATCAGGATACCAACTTTAAAGCCTTTTCCCTTTTACAGGTGAAGCAAGAATGTCTGAAGATGACTGCAGTTGCAAGATTGATTCTCTGCAGAACTCACCAAAGCCCTTATAGTCAAAATGAATACATATCGTGGTAGTAGTGGACATCTGCATCTCCATGGCTTTCCTTTTATTATTTGCAAATTATCTAAGGTACAACTATTTTAAAACAGTATATTCCTACCTATCTATTATTGTATGTATCCCATACTTAACTTCAGATCAAATTAACTTCAGATGGGGATTGGTATTCTAAAACAGGCATAGACACATGTACATTCTTTATACAAGCACCAGTTCTATACAAATACTGCTCTGCTACTTAGTAAGAAATCACTTACTTGACATTTATGCAAGATTTCTTGGCAAATCAGATAAGAAATCATATGTTCCACAGAGTCCCTAATCCAACCCAATTTATTCAAACTGACCCATCACTCTTCTCCACTTCCAGTCCAGAAAGTAACCAAAGTTAGCAAAGGGCTTTTGATCTAGTGACTGGTGTCTGGAAGCTAGAGATAATGCACAAGCAGTATACAAGTAGAAATAAGTGAATACTAAGCACAAAACCACCTCCTGCTCTTTCTTTCCAAATGCACAACATCCACAAACATATGTTCTCCAAT
Organism: Scolopax mira; assembly: GCA_004320125.1. Classification (NCBI taxonomy): domain Eukaryota; kingdom Metazoa; phylum Chordata; class Aves; order Charadriiformes; family Scolopacidae; genus Scolopax; species Scolopax mira. The sequence continues at coordinate 93,818 of BJBW01000912.1, forward strand.
TATAGCCAATTTCACCTTGACGGTAGATATTTCTATACTGTGGTCCGGCTGTAACGTAAGCATCACAGAGGTTCCTCAACTAACTTTTAAGTAGTTGGGCCCACACAGAAGTAACAGTGAAGCTGCTACAATAAAATAAACAAAAGAAACTGGAAAAATACTGGAGGATTAGGGCGTTAACCCATCAGCAGAGGATTAAATAGGATGACCAAGATAGTTGCTGCCCCCAGGTGACAGCCCCACCCCTATTGAAGGTGCCTTGTGCCTTCCAACAGTGCCAGTGAATGGCATAGAAATCCGTTTGTAGACCAACCCAATTTATGGTCCAGCACTTTAAGGTAAACAAGGAGCGCAGATTTACATACCGCTCAGCCATCAATGGTGGCAGGAAGGATGTAACAAGGGCAAAAGAGATAGCACCTGAATTACCATCCCACTTAATCCATCATTAAACATGCATGCAGACCGTGTGACCATGATGCTATAAAATTCACCACTCCTACTAAACTTAGTAGTGTTGCCCAAACTTCAGTCATCCCTGCAGCTTGTATTCTCTTACTCTCCAATGTGACTGGAATTGCTTGCTCCAAATATGCCAGCAAACCAGCTTACTAAGGCAATACTCAGCAGTCGCCAATTTTGTGTGAATATTGAATCTGCAGACACTATCACTGAAGAAAATGACACACAATCATCCCAAGGACATGTGCATGAGATGCATCCCTAAGCAGACTTACAACACACCATCAACTTAGTTCTTTTTTTGCTAATGGCTTTATACCTAAGCTACAATAAAAACGTCAATTCCAAAAGGATATGGTGTTTACTAAGATGATTTCTCTAGCCCAGGGCAAACCCAATTGAATTATGTCATAAACTACAGAAATGATATATATTCATATATCCAAGAAAGAGCAGGAAAACACTGTAAAGCAAATCTGACTGCTGCTTCTACACTGGGAGTCAGCTTGCACAGACACCAAAGCTTGACAACAAGTGCTGTTCTTCAACATAGATAAATGCTGCTATCTGCCAGTCACATATCAGCTAATAGAGGCAAAAGTAAAATCCAAACTCTTGGTCAGTGAGCAAAACTCCTTACCCCTGGATATCATTCTGCCATTGCTGGGTTGCACTGGATAAACTGTTCAGGATAGCACTGATGTCCTGCAAAGGGTGTTGTGGCAAAGGCAGTGTACTGGGGCCTGTCAAATTGAGTTCTGTTGCTGGTTCTGATACAGAGTTCAGAGATGTAACACAAAATATTGAAGGAGGGCATTGCGATCTAAATGAGAGAGAAGACAACAGAGAGTTGGGACACCAAACTGCAAACCCCAAATCTGACACTCTCTCATTCAGATAACCTCCTATAGATAACAGTGTGTTGTGAATAAAGCTAACCTGAGGAGACCCCAGATTTGGCACACAACTCTTGTGCAACTCTTGAGCAGGTCACCTAAATTTCCAGACATTGGTGTCTCACTTCCACAGGAAGATGTTTGAGTAAAACTGGTTATTATGCTATCTTGCAATTAGATGCTGTTCTTTAATGAACCTTGAATAAATTAACAAGGTTAGTGTGCTGAATTCCTTGAGTTGTAATCCCTTGAAATAGAATTCTTCTTCCATACTACTAACCATCTTACTACTACATCTTTAAGACAGGGAGAGGCCTTTGGTACAAGTGAAGACGAGTCATTTGAATACTTTAAAAAAAAGTTTTGCAAATACTGTAATGTCAACAACACATGAAGCCCACCAGCTTCCTGACACTGCTTCCAAAAGAGATAAAGTGTTAATTGCGGTGAGGCTACCACAGGCAGAAGCTCTATGGAAGCAGACTTATCAGGGAGCAGCAGAACTTAGCAGAGCACCTGGTCATGCACTACTAATCAAATTTCATCATCTATCAAAGGCGGAAAACACAATGGAAAGAGAAAGATGTTTGGTTTTCATTTTGTTTGCAGAAAGAAGAGGAAGAGAAAAGGACTTATGAGTATCTTCCTGTCATGAACAACCATAGAGTTCATGCCCCTGATGTATGAGTCTTGCTCTAAGCCATACGTGCACTTCAAAGCCAGGACTCACAGACTGGCTTGCACTGCTACTACCATGTACCACAGCAGTGGAAGAAGTTCTGCCAGTGATAAGCAGCAGCTCCTGACTTTCTGTTGAGTCAAAAAGCAAATACAGGAAAAATGTGTTTCCAGCTTCATCCCTCAGTTGGATTGGACAAAGATTGTGGGATGTCTGATCCCAGCTCTCTGATCCTCAAGCTAATGCCAGGCTTTTGAGCTGAATTTGAAACCAGTGTTTCAAATTGTCCTCTCCACAACAAGTTTGAAATAAAATGTCAAGAAATTTGATAAAGTCTTCCACTATTAAAGGTCTGTAGCTTGCCACCTTCCCTGTAAAATGACATACAGGTCCTCCTTATAAACCAAGAACTTCAGGTACTATTTAATTTTCCAACACCGCGAGTCCCCAGAGTGGTGAACAAACTGTACAGTTTTGGACATGGCACCTCAAGCAGGAGGAGAACCAACCGGAGAAAATCAAGAAAAGATTAGTAGATCCAAGAAACAGGACTCCCAAAGGAAGACTAAACTAGCAAGGATTTCTGAACTAAAAAAAAAGGTGGATGGATTTTCTCAGATATATTTTAAGAAGGAAGACCATAGGTCCATCCTCTCTATCTGTGGAAAGAGAGGAGAAGCTACAGCCTTAAGTGCAGCAAGGTATGTGGACATTAGTAATACTGTCTAATAGTAAGATAAGGAACCACAACGAATAGACCAGATAAGGAGATTGTGGACTCCCCATTATTTAAGACACCTAAAACTATGTTAAGCAGACATCCAACAGAAATACCAGTGATGCCACTCTAAGGCAAAGGGAAGAATGAATGCTGATATATGATCTCTGAAGGACTCTTCTAATATTCTTCTCTATGATACTTTGGGAAATGAGTGTAAGTGCATCCAAGCAGGCTGCTAATGCAAGGTGTATATCTACAAGATTCATCTAGTAAAGCTTGCCTAGTCTTCCCAGGAAACCTCCTACTTAACCTGTCATGGAACCCTAGACCCATATACCTGCAGTTCCAAAAACCCTTCCCAACTCATCTGTCTCCTACAGACCCACAAAACTCTTGGCTCAAAGTTGTAAGTGATGCAATGATGACTGATTCTCAATAAGAGATGCATAGGGTGAAAGGTCTAGTAAGTAATCCTGGAGGTAAGCACCTAAAAATGACAAAAGCATACATCAGACAGATGAAGTGACATGTAGAAACCAGAGCCAGCAACTCAGCAGTTGCAAAACCAGCAGTGTTGGGTCACGAAGCAACAACCACAGGCTGAATACCAATCAAAAATGCCCCACAGACCATCAATGGAACATGATTTCAGAACCTGCAGAACATGATAGTCAATGGTGTTCTCAAGAAGGAACCATTTTTCAGAATCTTAGATTCATCTTTCCCATTTAGAATGCTCCAGTCTTTTTTCATTCACATCACGGAGTGGTATGATTCTTAACAGTAGCAACCAAAATTTTATCCCTCTCCTGTGCTAAGAAATACCATAAAATTTGGAGAACTGGCTTTGGCATTAGTGATTATAAACTCACACAAAGGCTTCTCCGTATTTTATTTATTTACCTGGATCTTCTAAAAACACATTTATATTTACATGTTCCAAAAGACCATTATAATAACAAATGCTACGCGTATCCCCATAAGAGCCTTTTTCAGGTTTATTTGGGTGTGGTACATCTTGCAGTGCAAAATATACAAATTTAACAGAGAAAACCTTTCCAGGGTGGTCTACAAAGACCAAGAAAACCTACATCAAGTGCAGTGGTAGATGCTGATCCATTTCAGAGATAACAAAAAATATTAGTCATTTCTATTGCTAAAGTATCCTATTCCTTTGACTATTGAAAACACAGTAAAACTAGTGCACTGACTCAATGACAAATGCTCGTTTCATAATTAGGGTGGAGCATGCAAGCAACTATAAAGGTTGCCTCAATCTGTGACTCTCACTTCTGCTGGATACATTTGAAAGCTCTGGATTATCAGTGAGGTAAGCATAACCTAAACATATTGGGTATTTCAAATCTTTGAACCTAACAAGTTATTTTTTTTTTCTTGGGACAGTTGATCCAGTTTTACAGGAAGAAAAAAAACCCACCATCACCCCCACCCCCCACCTTTTCATCTAGGTTATGTATTAATAATTTCAAATGGTTAGTAAAAGAATGATCAGGGTGTCAGATGTATTTAAAAATTCTGATGCACAGGATTGTTATTTTCTGCTTTGTTTGCAGTTATTCTTCCAAGACAACATCTGAGAAACATGGAACATTTACTCAATGACAACCTTCTGAAGCATTTTACCCAGTATGCTTTAATGGAGGGTAGCACTAGCGCGCTGTCCATTGGTGGGCTAAAAAACCTACTTCAGAACCAATTTTCACAGTATCTGAAGGTAAGTTTCACTCATTATGTTCACTGTGTTTCCTATTAAATGGGTAGGAAAAAGGAAATAACAGGCAATGATGTTGTAAGGCAGATTATTGTGCCCAAATGTTTTCACTGACTCCATAAATATTCCTTAAATAAGGGCTGGCTTACAAAACTTCACTCAAATTAATGAACAGTAGCACAGAACAGATATCCAAGAAGAAAGTTTATAACAAAGCCCTGTGCAAAAATCTAAGAAGTTGTTTTGTTTGGGTTTTTTATGGAAGCCAAATTTCACCCAGAATATTGCATCTGAGTCTTATAAAGTATTTCTTGTTTCAGTCTAAATAATAAGTCTTGGATCTAGAAAATATATAGAAAAATCTATAAACCAAGTAAATTAGTAGGAAAAATTTAAAAGTAAGAGACATGAGCCAACTTCTATCTAGATTAAGTTCCCACCAACACAAAATAAAAGGTTTGCTATTCCAGACAGACACCAAGTAAACAAAAGAGCTGCCACGAAGCTAGAAAGAGAAATACCCATTTCCTGTAGCTGGAAAAAAATCTAGATTCCAATTTCATAAATATTCTCTGCCAAACCTTTCCTGAACTGGATTAGGACTCAATTTAGATTCTTTTGCTATTAAATACTGTGTTTTGGATAGCTGACAAAAGTAATTTTTGCTAATGGTCTGAAAGAAGTTTCAACCTCAAAAATCCAGAATTTTGAGAACTACAGTAATCTAATTTAGTCATTTCATTAACATGAAGTGGCTCATTAAAAAAAAAATAATTAAAAACCTAATAAAACAGAAAGGTTTTTTCCCTTAAAAAACATGTCAGAAATGAATTGCCAAAAATTAATAGGAAATGTGATGGAAAAATCAGAAATATAATACTTTTTATGTTATCTGAAGACAACTTGGCACCATGCTAATTTTCCCAAATACGTGGAAATGGAAGAATTCAGGAAAAGCAATAGCAATGTTTTCTGTCTGGATATCAAACATTTTCAAGTATCTACTCTGCAGAACTATACAGCACCATAATACATCAACATAAAAGCAGGACAGGACATTACAAAACATGCATAGACAAAGTATGAAGAAAGAAAACATTTTCAAAATGTAAATTATAAATCAAAAATGCTTTTTTTTTATTTAACTAGCCTGATCAGGGATGTTACCAGAATACTCACTGCATCAGGATGTTATATGCACTCTTATCAGACATGACATATAGAAGGAGCTACTAATCTAAACCAGATTTAATACATTAGCAAGAAATTTTCAACAATATTCCTAGTAAAGAGAGAAAAATCTGAGGAAAAGGGACTCTCAGGTCCTGGTCAAAAGCCTAACAAAAGTAGCGACACATTTTCAAATAGTATATGCAGGGCCCAAATTAGTATCTAATAAAGCAGTAGGTGGTATGCATATTAATTTTTATCAGTGACTATGTACATGCTGTAGCTATTCCATCTGCTCCATTTCCTAAAATCCAGATTTACCCAGAAGACTGAAGTAACCTCAGTAATACTTGATACTCAGATACTCAAATGGTTATCATATATCTTGGTTAACATTTTTGTCAGGCAACAGCAGGCACTGCATTTGTAGCTTAACCAGTAAAACTGGTTAAACAACATTACCAATAACATCTTCAAGTAACACTGACTGTTATTGACTGCATCACTTTCTGGCAATATTCCTCATAGGAAAATAGTCGTGGTAATCTATTTATTTAATTTTTTTTTTTATTATTATTTTCTTATAAAACCAGGATTCATTCTCACTTGACAACGTAATTAAATCATTGGACAAAAATAATGATGGAAGCATCAGCTTTGATGAGTTTGTGATGCTTGTAAAAAAGATAACTGGTACAGGACAGTAAGACATCTGCAAGAATGATATCACTGCTTTGAAGGAGAAGAGCCCGGCGTTCATGTGTATTATACATACATTTAAACTCACAGATTTGTTATGAATTTAAAACGTACAGAATAAAGATTTGACAAATAACAACGTATATCTTGTACTGTGTTTCCTGCATGTTCGCTAACCACAATTTCCAGCTAAGGTGTCTCACAATTAGTTCAGAACTACCTGTTTCTATTTCATGCTACATTTGAGAAAGTGTCATTTAACAAACCCTGCTTTACCTGAACTATTATTTTGACTTCTAGAGCAATTCAAATCAAATTATTTTCTAAAACACTCAAAAGGAAAGATGTATTGTTCCATTTGAGGAGTGTCCCCTAGTGCATAATGTCCAATACTCCTCCCAGTTCAGTTTCATCATTCACATAAGTCAACACTTCCATGCACTAAAAAGTTCATGTACTTTTTTTTTCATATGTATGTACTTTTTCTGTTAGGACTCTTGGAAATGGAACTACCTAAGCATATATAGGAACTGAGCTATTGCCATTGTGAATAAAACATATATTACATTGATCCGGTGCAGTTTTAGCCTTTTAATTGCATGATTCCCTGTGACATATGTATTTTCCCGCATTTAATTCATGGGCATTACTATTTACTTGAAGAGGAAATTAGTGAAAAAGAAGATAAATGAGAAGAATGGAAATTTTGAAAAAAAAAAAATTGATTTGGTGGATTAGGTATTAATCCTACTGGAGAACTCTGGAATTTTGGACTGAGTTTTAACACCAACATCATCCATTACCCTGGCAAATCAGTTAGACCTCAGAGTTATATAAAGACTTAAAGACTCAACTTAATTGCAAAGCCTATCAAGTGCATTCACGATCTCACAGTACAGTCGTTCCTATCCCTGAATTTCCCCTCCATGAAATGAGGAATAAAAAACTCAACACCAGTGATGCATTAATAGAAGCTTCAAAAATTATGACATTTAAACATGATATGAATGTTCTAACAAGCTCCTCGGCCATTCTCTTACACAAACCCTTCAGTTGTTAAAATATGTTATGCTTGTTGGAAGAAAAGAAAATTATAATATTTACTACTTTTTTCTGGTTTAGGAAAAAAAAATTCTAAATTTTCAATATTCTTTTGATTTCAAAACTACATATATTCCACACATATTTGCTTACTAAGCTACTTTAGCTATTTTAGACACATAAGTAAAACAACAGAATTTTAAGAGGTGCTTCTGCACAAGTGGGACGTTCCTTTTCACCTCTTTGACAACACTGGAAATTTTTTAATTCAATCAGGTCAATGACATCCTACTGAATAGGAAAAGCGAGCATAAAGAAACAAACATGTTAAAAGAGTGTCACCTACTGGCAAAAACTATTTTTGCACAATTTTTTTAATTCCTAGAAAATGCACCTATTTTTACCCAGTGCAATATCTAAAGTTTCACAACTCTAAACAAGATGTAATAGGTCATAAAAAACAATGGTCACAATTAAAAGTAGCTTTTTTTAAAAGTTTCTTTTAAAAAAAAGTGCATTAAAATTGCTTCTGGAAAGAGATGTCTTTTTTTCTAGAACAGTATTAGATATAGTTGCAATAAAGTTGACAGAGAGCATAATTAAAAGGCTCATCCAAAAAAAAAAAATATCTAAGTTTAATAGTAGAGGAAAACTAGGGAAGTGAAACAAAACAAATAACTCTTTTGCCATCCAATTAATCCAGTTCATTAGCAGTTCACAGATGATACAGTTTCCTTTTAAAGGAGTTAATTTTAAAACTATCATTTGCAACAGAAAGTTCATACTAAGCACTACTCTCAAGCAAATGCATTACTTTTCTGAACAGCTATCTTCCTGCAAAGAACAGTAACAATTTACCTACCATTATTATCCAAAAGGCTAGAAAGCAAAGCAGAAAGCCTACGAAGATATACGAGAAATGTGACCTGCAGTAATCAACATAAGATTGGCTGTGATCAGTGATCATGTACCTCCCGCACTTTCCCTAGTGAAATCAAACCTATCTTAAAGAAGAATTGAAGCCAAAACCTTAAGGTGGTATTTTGATAGTGCAAATGGTATGGTCTGGTGAATACAGGTAACCGCCATACCAGTGTTTTTTGATTCAGAGTACACATTTTTAAATTAAGCCTAAGGGAAAATATCTAATAGCAACTTCAAATCTCTCAAACACAGCTTATAAATCACAGCTGATTAATATTTTCAAATTCTAGGTCTTATTTTCTTTAAGTTTTCAACATGGAGATATTCAGCTTTAGGAGTATTTTCTTCCCTGCAGTATTTTCAAAACACAATTTTCGTTGGTTTACATCCTCAAGTCATTAGCTTCCATTTTTGGTATGACAAGATTACTATTTTTTCCAAGGTATTTGAAATCTTAACTCTACAATACTTGCAGTCGTTTACATGCCAATATAATTGATATCGATATTTCTGCAAACAAGCAATACAGGTTATTCAGGATTTCTCTTCTATACAAAATTACTCCTGTGTGCTTTTGCAGAACCCAGGTTCAGGAACATTGTTGTAATGACAGTCAGCAGAAATAGGTGAACAGCTAAAATAAAACACATATTCAGCACTGCAGGCAACTCTCTACATTTGCACATTCACTTGTGCATTCGTTTTTGTTCTTCAAACAGAACGAGCCACAATTGCCTCATCATATAAAAGCCTTTTACAATGGTCAAACTTTTTACCAATGCAGACAATGCTCTTCAATAGTACAACAACTTCAATAGTACAACAACTGAGAGACAGTTGCCAGTAATATAATTTCTCATTATTTCAGTGACCTATTTTTCCTTTGGAGGCCTAATTCCTAGTGATGATTACTTAACAAGCTCAGGATTTATTTCTAATAAAAAAAGGTTCAAATTTCCATAGATGTAGACAAAAGGAAAGCAAGCAAAGCAGACCAAGATATTTTGTATGTACTTTAGACATCTATCAACTTAGAAACTATCAACTTAGGTGAGTATAGTTCTGCATATTCAAATGTAGCAAATTAAGAAGGGATGTAAGCAGCTGCATAGTTTATGGTTGACCCTGAGCTCCTCTGCCAAACTACGTATTTGAACTTCTGTCTTTTTTCCTTTTTCTTAAAAATAAAAGGAAATAGGAGCACTGCCTCGTCAATGCTTTTCTTCTCCCTCTTCAGTTTCCAAAGGAGCAGGAACCAAAACAAAAGTACATTTTGGTCCTAAGTTAGCACTCAGTTGAACCACAAAGTGGCATCACAAGATATTATCAGTGCTGATATGGTGTTTCCAATTAACTTGGACAATGAAACATCTACATCAGGTAGTTCAAAGCTTCACCAATCTGCTTCTCTTCCTAAAAATATATTGATTTGTTATTATATAGAATATCTAAACAGTTTTTAGCACAAGATGGCCTCTGCTAAAGCAAATTATTTAGCAATTATAATTATTGATAGTGCAAATTTCCCTCTTGGAATGATTTACATCTGTTTCTCACCCAGAATTGAGATGTCAAAGATCAGATTAAGATGCTGAAATATGACTGGTAATAACCAATTTCAGAACCTTAATGTAGCTCAGAACAAAAGAATATCAATTATATGTACTGTAAGCACACTGCTTCAATTGTAAACACTGTATTAATCTCCTATGACACATACATTAACTCCATTATTTTCTTAATTTTACGTCCACATAATTTTCTCTTTAATATATATACCTCAGTTGCCCTTGAAAGCAAACTGCAAATCACTCAGTTCATTACTTGTGGAATAAAATTTTGTCCTAGATATATTTTACTAATACACACTACAATTTCTGTAATAGAAGAAACTGCTGGTAGGGCTGCAGAAGACAAACATCCATGTTCCTGACCAGTTAAGTGTGGAGCTCTGCACTGGTGCCAGCTACTGTGAATTTAGAATAATGGTCAACGGAGATGATTCTGCCCCTCTACTCCACTTTGATGTGACTCTACCTGGAGTACTGCATCCAACTCCAGGGCCCTCAACATAAGAAGGACATGGACCTGATGGAGCGAGTCCAGCAGAAGACCACAAAGATGATTCTACCATTCTACAATTCTACCATTGGTATATGAGACAGAGAACCCTGTCACATCTACAGAATTGAATTTTTTCTCCAAAGGAGGACTGTGAGATCCATAGGAAAGGATAGGTGTAGTGGTTATTTATACTATTTATATAAAAGAAAGACAAGAATTTGTCAACGGCTTTCCCTATAATCCTTATCTTTTAATATGAACTTATATTTTTATAATAGCTTTGTGCTACACTTTCTAGCTTCCCTTCATATTTTATTCTCTAGTAAAGCCTACCTAATAATTTTATCAGTCTACAGCAAAAGGAACTATTAAAAATATTACAAAAATAAAGCTAAGGCAAATCACAGAAGCAAGCAGGTGAAAGCAAAAGACTATTAAAAGAAAACATGTTTTTAAACAACATCAATAGGGACAGCAGATACCTCTTCTATCATGTAAAAATATATATAGACCTTTACTTACACAGAGGGAACTCCCTTTTAAACAAAAAGTATGCAGAAAAAAATCAGTACTTACAACAGGGTTTTTTGTGTCTGGGTCAAATTCTGTAGAATTTGCATCTGAAACAGGAGTTCAAAACAAACACAGTACATTTCCATTGTTCTACGTGCACTATAAACTCATCATAGCAGTTCTGAGGCATTTTAGGGCTTGTCTGCACTTAAGCTACAATCTTATATGTTGCAACACATACTGCTCCATTTTTGAAGCAACCACAGGAAGCATATGACCTCAGTCACACACACTCCCTTTCCTACCTCCAAAAAACTTTTCCTCTCTGCTCTTAGTGGTAGAAATTCATTGATGAGGTAAATCTGTTCATACGACTACTGCAATGGCTATAGTTTGGCTACTACAACTAATGAAAGCAAGTGAGAAAACTGCTTCTCACTTTTTACTCCTCACCACGTGCACGCTCCAGAAAGAGACTAGAGAGGTGAACCCTAAGCATGCTTTCTCCTAAGCTCCTTCCATCAAAAAGCAAGTTTCAAGCAATTTTCATAATAAGAGTTTCTAATGCCTTGTACAGAAAGGTAGCACAGGGTGCTTAGCTGAAAAGGATCGTGTTGCAAGAGCTAAGTACTTAAGGATCATAGGATCCATACAACAGTTCTAATAATAGATACACATTTCACGTAGAGAATAAAACAACTTCTAAGCAAAGCATATTCACACTAGCATATTGAGCTCACCTTTCCAATTCAAACAGTTTCTTGCAAATTCCACAACTGCTAATTGCATTCCCAGGCAAACTCCTAGAAGAGAAAACAAAACCCCCAGAATTTAACAGGACAAAGAGTAGGATTGACAAAGTATATGATGTTCTGTCTTAAACTTGACTGCTTAGAAATTTTGGTACCCAGTGTATATACACAGGCTTACCCAAAATGTAAAACAAAAAAGGCTACGCAATGTAAAACTCAGTCTTCAAACTTGGCACAATGTAAATACATGTGACGCAATTATGAGCTTTTAAACCCTTTTTTTCTATTTTACCAATAAAAAAGTAAAGACAAATAGAAGCTGAAAGCCTGTGTATATCCAGATTCAAATTTTGCTTTGGCAACTAGTCACAGTAGTCACTTATAAAATTGTAAGAAATGTGGAGTAGGAGCCAAAGCTTCAGAGGCATTTACACAAACAGCACTTAACTGATAGGCCAGATGGCATCTTGAGACTTTACCATAATAAAATACACCAGTAAATCAACAAAAATTATTTAATATAGTAAGTGTATCCAATGACACCTATGTTCTCTCCACACTGATTAATATCAGTAATGATGCTGATTTAATTACAATGTGAAACAAAGACTCTCCACATAAAATGTGAATACAGCAAATAAAACCTTTGGAATAGGGATGGTCTTTTTCTTCCTTCCTTATATAGCAGATGTAGTACATGACTATGACCCTGGGCATTACTTACAAGGCAAATATTCACAGAACACATACTCCCCTAAGACAAGATCATTCCCTAGTGTGCACTTGTGGCGTTTTTTAAAATCATATCAATTAGCTTGCTATACACCTACAAACGACAATAATTTCTGACTCTAACAATCTTACCAAGAAAGGGTTTTTTCTTTGTCCTTGCCCAGGAGATAGCTTGGAGTTTGCCTTCTGTTCCCCTAATTCCAAACCCTCCTGGGACCAGAATGCCACTGTAATGAATGACAACCATACATAAAGCAACCGACACGTAGGATCAAGTAGGTAAAGGAAGTCCATACAAATTGAAGAAAGCCATTTTAGGTTACAACAAAGTAAGCACAATGCACAAAAGGCATGTTTCATATGACCATTCAGAATACACAGAATTTAATTCTAAATTTGGAGATTTGTCTCATCTACCCACCCCAATCATCATCTGACCAACTTCATGCTTCACAGTGAAATTCCTACTGCTTAAACATGTATTGCTTAAATAAACTAGCCACTCTAGTGGCTATTCACTCCTCCAGGATCGTTATACAAAAACTTTATGTTTTGTAAGTAATACTGAAGAAATTAATGCATTTTGACAACAAACAACATCCGTTTACAAATACAAATTGCAAGACCGGCAATTATTCTTAACAGAGACGTTTGCTGAGTGTCACCAGCATTTATTAAGCTTTTATCTAACTACCTTTCACGATGATGCAAAGAAAAATCTTTGACAACTGACATGCATTGTAAGGGAAGTTTAGCTATCAAAAAATAAAAGCAAAAAAATCCAAACAAACAACTGCAACTTGTCTAAAGAGATTAAAGCATAGTTTGAGGATATAGGTTGATACTGTTATTTGCTATGTCTGAAGCTTGTCACCAACCATGCACATCTACCCCTGTGACACAAGTTTGGATGCTCTCAGAAATTATTTACTAAAGTATTTTTTATCACATAAAATAAATACCACAGGCTGCATTTGGGATACAGAATACCTAATGCTACTTACTCTGCTTTGCACAGTTTCTGCCATGCCTGGTGATATTTCACTGAGTTTTCCACTTCTGTAGAATGTTCAAGTTCTGTTGAATCTATATACTAATAAAAAAATATGCAATAGTCATTTCTTCCACAGAAAAGAGCAGCATACACTATATAACAAACTGTTAATAGCATTAAGACAAGCTTGTTAGATTTTCAAGTGAATTTCCCAATAAACCCATAAAAACTTCACTGAAGACCCAGAATTTGCCCTAGTTGCAGTATTCCATGCACTTCCCTTTGCATGTAGCTTCAAAGCTCTGTCTGCCTCCAGTCTGATTTTGCTACCCTCTAGGTAAGGAGGCTTGGTAGAATCTACATAGCTCTGTACCCAGGTTTTCTTCCCATGGAAATCAGTCAAGGGGTGGTGCTAAGCTTATCCTTATCTCATCCAAATGAGATGTGGCCAGCCTGTTCACTTTCCCAGCTTTTGCGTGCCACAGTTTATCTAATCTTATCACAGACTGGATAAACCTGCATTGTCTAGCGTGAGAAAGGCATTCTTGGAGACTGATGTGAAAGTATCAACTGTAGAGAGAGAGGCAGACTCATTATGTACATCCTACTAGAAATAACAGTCATAGAATGATATGGGCTTGGAAGGGTCCTCTAGAGATCACCTGGTCCAACCCCCCTACCAAAGCAGGTCCACCTTCCACCTGGAGCAGATTGCACAGGAACATGTCCAGGCAGGTTTTGAATGTCTCCAGAGAAGGAGCCTCCATCACTTCTCTGAGCAGGCTGTTCCAGTGCTCTGCCACCCTCAAAGTAAAGAAGTTCCTCCTCATGGTTAGATGGAACTTCGTATGTTCAAGTTTGTGCCCGTTACATCTTGTTCTGTCATTGGGCACCACTCTGCAGATAAACTCTGCTTTTTTTTTTATCAGCATTCCTTTCAGGGAAGTTTAGTTTGAAATAAAATAAATAAACCTGTAAGCACTTCTCAAAAGAAATTAGTTGCCATCCTGTATTTATCTGCATGATTCGTTTTCTAATTTCCACACAAATTAAAATAGCCTCACATGATGGGTACTAGTAGAATATATTCAAGATATTCCTGAAAGCAGAATCCAGAAAAGTCCTCACCATTAAATCCAGTTTGTGATTAATTGCCAGTGCAGAGTGTTCCAGAGCCTTGAAGACAGACGCATAGCAATCACTTAGCTTTGTATACTTGCCAACGAGAGCTATGGAACACACCTTCAGCAACCTTTCGTATCTGACAAAAAAAAGGTTTTTGGTTATTACACCAATTTTCACAAAGAAAATATTTTAACACTGTTTGCTTTTTCTTTAACTTCACAAAACATGTCCTAAAAATCTCAAAACTGACAATGTTTTTAAACCCAGACTGCAGATCACAAGTGTTGATCAGCAGCATGCTACCAAACCCAGTCCAGCAGCTAAAAACCTAAGTTGAATTAAAACGCTTCTAGAAAAAGCAGTAGGAGCTAGAATACCTGTCAGCCATTTTTTTCCATCTCATTAGAAGATCACTTGGCTGGTCATCAATAGGAAGATTCAACCTCTGTTTAAAATACTTAATGATGCCTTGCTCCTCCAACAGAATTGGTACTCGATAAGTAGAAGAAACATCATGGATAAATATCACCTAGCCAAGAAAAGCATAACATGAAAGCTTACCTAAATATTTTTCATAGGAAACATACATTCTATTTTTTTCTATACTACATACAATACATGCATTCTAATTTTTAAATACTTTCCTTTTGAATGAGCAGAGCAGCAAAGCTCACATTTAACATTCCACCAAATCTACAATGAAAATGTTATGCAAAAGGTAAAAACGTGCTTCACTTGTACATCACACCATCATACCAAAATAATTTGTCAAGCCTATCAATGCATCACATTTCATACAAACATCTGGCCTCATGAGCAATCATGTTTACTAACCCTTCTTTCTCCCTCTCTCAAAAAAACTTGAAGAATATTAACTAGGAAAGAAAGAACACAAATGAAAACTAACAAAACAGACCCAATTAGGTTGTGAGAAAGGAATTTTCTTAGTGAATTAGCTTACGCAATAAATTAATAAGCATTGTCCATTCAGGGACCACTTAGTTAAGAAGACATTTATAATCCACATCCAAGTGCTGCCACTTGGCTTACACAAGACTGCAGAGTGTTCTCTTCCCTGATACACAGGAGAAGTAAAGGATACTTGTTTAGTTATCCTTGAGTGTTCATCACGTCAGTATGTACACATGCATGCTGCCCCATGGCTCTCAACAGTTCCCACTCAACAGTTACACATGGGATTCTTGATCCAGTTAAGACTGGCTTTATAACTGCAGTTGGAATCTGAGCTTGTATATGCTTACACGTGGCCTGATACTGCCACAAAAGCACACCCCATCTTCATTTGATTGAACTTCCAGTTGTCTCTCTCTAGCTGGAGAGGAACCACAAAGGCATTTCTGAAGGCTTTTCCAGAAGCTAGCTCAAGGTTGTTGTCTTTCATGGATAATAACATGGAAGCAAAGGGGAGAAGTAACAGCCACACTGCCCTCTATATCCTCATCAGGAATCTTACTATAAAAGAACTTTTTCTTTCACACTGCAGAAAGAGAGGTCAACTAACTACTGCATCTATAATCCCTTTAATATCATCCATTATATCGAAGAGTAAAACACTCACTTTCAAAAATATTAAAGAGCATTTGATTTATCAAAATTAGCATTTTGATATGTGATCAATCACAGAAATTATTAAGACAAAAAATCACATGGGAATTATAAAAGGACATAACTATACAGTAGACATTCTAAGCACGTTAAAAGGCATGAATAGCCTACTGCATACTACCACAGTCAGAGTGTTCATGTACCACAGTTCACTATAGATCATAGTGATGATCTATAACCACACTTTGTTCGACCATTATTATAACTACCTGAGATGATTTACAGAAAATAACCAGCCATAGATTGAAACTGCAGTCCATTTTTGGGCCCCTTTCCACAAAAAAATACATCAAGGTGTTAGAGTGGGTCCAGAGAAGGGCAACAAAGCTGGTAAAGGGTCTGGAGAGGAAGTCTTATGAGGAAAGGCGGAGGGAGCTGGGGTTGTTCAGTCTAGAGAAGAGGAGGCTGAAGGGAGACCTCATCTACAACTACCTGGAAGGAGATTGTAGAGAGGTGGGGGTTGGTCTCTTCTCCCAAGGTTGGTCTTATCTCCCAAGGTGATAGGACAAGAAGAAATGACCTCAAGTTGTGTCAGGGGAGGTTCAGATTGGATATTAGGAATAATTTTTACACAGAAAGGATTATTAAGCATTGGAATGGGCTGCCCAGGGAAGTGGTTGAGGCACCATCCCTGGAGGTAGTCAAGAGATGGGCAGACATAGTGCTCAGTGATATGGTTTAGTGACATTTTTTTAATCAGAGTTTAGTTGATGGTTGGATTAGATGATCTTAAAGGTCCCTTCCAACTTATTCTGTGCATAGCAATTAACCATGCACTGAAAATCTATTCCTTTTATTAATGTTAATGTCCATTTGACATGAAATTTTACATATAAGCTCCCAATATTTTTAAAGCGTTACAGTGTACATCACAGCAAGAGAAAAATTGTAAAAACAATTACATATTAATGAAACAGAAAAGCACAGAGTTATTTGTATGCTTTCCCACATGTTTAAATAATGATGAATAAAATATTAAACTACTGACCTGCTCAGGCTCTACGTGGCAAAACATGGAAATCTTTTCCTTCACTGCCATTTCTATAGGCTTTGCACTTCTGCAGACAATCTGTCATAACAGAAGGAAAAATCTTAACTATTTACAAGGCAAAACAATAGAAGACCCTCAATACTGTTCATGGAGAAACCATGGTGTTCTACAATATATCACAGCTCACAAATATCTACTAGCAAGGCAGAAGGAAATCAGTCACCTGCCCATACTGACCCACTTTTACTAATCTTTCTTTGACATTCTCTGTAACACTGCTTCCTCATGTTCTCCTTTCTTGTAGCTACCATTGCAATATTCTTTACCTAAAGTCTATCAGCTCTGTAAGTACAAATAGTATGATGAAACAAAAGAAATATTGTGATATTATTAGCTAAATTTAGAGCAATAATACTTAGCTTATATGCATGTTTTCTACTATTTGAGTACTTCAGCACCTTTTCATAATTCTTAATTTGCACATCATGATAAAAAGGAAGAGGCTGAAGAAGATTAAACTATTTCATAGTTTTGTGGGTTTTTTCTTAGTGCAATTATTCTGCTATTATTTTGCTGATGCATGCAAAACTCAGTAATTTTAGAAAATATGTATAATTTTTAACAATAAAGCAAGTAAGTGTGATTTGGTGTTTGTTGGAAGGGATTTTTTGGCTTTATGTAACTTCAGGCAACTATTTCAAAATGCAGAACTGCTCTGTCAATGTGCTATTGATTACTCAGTCTACTAGCTTAAGTTATTTTTAATCCCAAAAGAATAACATAAAGTAGGATGATCCCGTTAAAAGATTAATGAATTCTTTTCCCTTTCTTTCTAGGTGTCCTGGTTTGAGGTAAAACCAAACCAATTTTGTGTTCTGTAATTTTACATTTTAGTTATGCCTCCTCTAACTCCCTGAAATTAATGACATATTGTGGAGCAAACAGCTCATTCTCAGGATGATAAGGCCAATGTTTGTGCTAAGTGCCAAGGGATGGTATGCGGAGAGGCCCTTGCTTATACTTATTGCTATAACAACCAAGGTCAGACAATTTTCGTTATTTGCCCCTTAGAGGGTCGGAAACAGAAAAGCGTAGAGGGGTCCCACCTGTGGGGAAGAATGGACAGGACAGGTGACCCAAACCTGACCAACTGGGGTATTCCATCCCATCTGCCCCATGCTCAGTATAAAAGCTGAGGGATCAAAGGGTCAGCTCTCTTCTCCCTCTCCTTCCTCTCTCCTCTCCTTCCTCTCTCCTCTCTTTCTGTGATGGCTGACGTCCGAAGAGAACCCTGTCTGTTTGTTTGCTTTTGATCCTAATCTGTGTGTTCCTGACTCCAGAGCTGGAATCCAGTTCCCATCTGTTACTGAGTCCAGTCTGGGACTTCCCCAGTGCCTGGCAGTGATGGAACTGTCATCCTGGGAGCTTGATACGGTTTGATATATATTGTATCCATTTTATTATTTTCTTCTTTTTTATTTTAATATTAATTATTCATTAAAGTAGTTTAGTTCATTCTAAACTTCTGTATCTCCTTATCTCTTCCTCTCCTCTCGTTTGGTGGTGGGGAAGGTGGGGAGAGTGCATTACAGAACACAAAATTGGTTTGGTTTTACCTCAAACTGGACATTAAGAAATGCAATTACTATACACATTAGAACCTTTTTTTTGTTTAGAAACTTGTAGCAAATCTTTGACCCCCTTGCTAGAATGCAGTTTAGCTACATTGATATTGATGAAGATTCCCCTACCCTTGCAAGAAATTCTAGAAACAGAAAAACAATGCTGAGTATAAGGGAAAAATAGTGCATATTCTAATTATCTAAAAAGAATTACGAAACAATTTGTGCATTCTATTCAATTAAGCACAACTTATACTTAAAAACTTGGTACTGTTTGAAGACATAATTAATACATCTTCATAGTATAAGCATATGATTAAATCCACTCTGAAATCTACCATCCATCTTGCCAAGACAAATTTAGAAGTCAATGGAGTCACAGAAATCAAAAACGTCAGAATCAGCATGAAAATACAAAACTACAGTAACAGTGGCAGAGAGGCATCTCAAAGAAACAGAACAGAAAAAAGATGAGGAACAATTCAGTTGAATAGGGCAGCACTGACAAGCGTATAATCAGATTTCAAAATGCTGTAAGAGAGGCCATTAAATCTGCAGATATAGCGTATTCATTAAGTGCTTAGAACACCCCATGGAGAATAGATCCTGTACCTACAGAGCTGAGACTGGCCCAGCCAGCGACCAGACAGCAAGGCAGCAGATATTAGGACAGGTCTAGCCAAGTTCAGACCAGGCAGTCTGGCAGCAGAGCTTAAGAGGTAAGCCCTCCTGACGGCTGTTGTAGGAGCTTCCCCATGTGTTGTCTTGGCCTTGGGCCCCTGCCCAAGAGAGCAACCATGCAAAGATTTTCTTGAAGCAGTGCCCAAGCAACTTTACAATAGCACCAAGAGACTTTGCTCAGTGTAAACTCTCTGTGCTCTGTCAACAGCAGCAGTTTGGGGGAAAGACAGACAGACAACTGCTTCTGGCAGTGCCAGAACTGCTCCAGGGAAGAACTCAAGATGTGAGAAAACGACTAGATTAATCTGTTTTCCTTTTACTCCACACACACGCTTACTTAACAGGCTTTTAAAAATTAATCTGAGGGGGCAGAAGGGAGGGGAAGAAATCAGACACTGGCAATTATCTTAAAGGCCTTCAAAAATCACATGCAACTTTCAATATACAATTAGCACCCTACAGGGATTTTGAAATTTAGGCCCTGAAGCTTGGAATGTAGAGCAGCATTGAGATAATAAAAGTCTTTGCCTCCGCAAGCTGATTACAGTTACCAGGGCACAAGAATTTGAAGCAACCTAACACATCCTTCACATATCCTATTTATAAAGCCATCGGTTTTGTAGTTAAAAAAACATACTTTTTGATAAATGTAAAATGCAAGAGTTCAAAAAACTCTTCAAAATCAGAAAGAAGCACATGACATGATTTAGTTGTGTGACTGTCCTTTTAAGAATAATTTTTCCTTTTTGAGGATATAAATACAGAAGCAGTGACTATTCTCATTCCTCTTTCATTTCTGAGAAGGGTTAGGAAGCTTTTTCTCCCAGCAGACTTTATGGGAATGGAAAGTGCTCAACAACTTCCAGAATCAGCTATGGAAAATATTCCTTGACTTAACAAGCAGCCTCACATGAAAGAGCAAAAATGTCCTTTTCTGTTCCTGAAGCAGACCTAGAAACAGAGTGTGTTTTCAGCTGCAGCAGCTCAGGAAGATACGAAGCATAAATTTGAACTGGGCTTGTATTCGCATTTGAAGCCATGCTGTCCTGGCTTCGCTGATATCAACACTTGACCAAGCAGGTTAACATCTCCAATGGCAGACAGGTAGCTGCAATCTACTTATTTCTCCTCTCTGCTCCCAGGGAGAAGTACCAGGGAGGTAAACACTGCATCCCCATAATAAGCACATGCTCATTATCAGAGCACTGGGGAGAGAGAATGGAAGGAGTTGAGCATTTGTCATCGTTTGCCAACTGGCATGAGGTGACATGAGGCATTGCTGGCTTCAGGTTCGCTACACTACACAGTGCAAGTCCAACACAAGAAAGAAATTGAGGAACCTTACTTTGAAGATCCACCCACGTGTTTTATATATTTCCAAACAGGAGTATTTTTAAAGGCTATACTTCAAAGGTAGGATTGCTTCTTCTTAATCATGCATGATAAGAAATTTCTGAGAGAATGTTAGAAGCCAGAAGCATTCTAGGTCTTCCCACAAAGTGAGCAGAGACTTTAGATTATTTTCAGCAGTGCAGAATGATTTTTCTGCAAAGATCCCTTTAGAAGAACATAGCTCAATGCTAAGGAGTTAGTTGAATTAAGTTAAAGTAAATTTGAGTAATTTGATTTCTTGTGGCTTTAGTGAAGCAGTAGAGCGTATATGTTGCCTCTCTTCTAAAATTCTTGACTCTCATAGGAGACTAAGGCTTATACTTTGAACACAGGTTACGCAATGAGACTACAGATGACCTATAAACAAAAATCTGTATTTATTTACTCACCAAATCTGGAGACAAGCCTAGACCCCTCAGTGCTCGAACACTGTTCTGTGTTGGCTTTGTCTTCTGTTCGCCAGTGGCATTAGGCTGGAAAGACATATTTTGAAAGCTCAAATTGCAATTAGCATCTACAAACAGAGCAGTTACAGCTTAAAAGAGAAGATTCATTGCAAGTAATCATGCTTGCAGGAAATAAGCATATTCAAACAGAGACACAATTCGCCAGAAATAGAAATGGCACCACTGTTATTACTTATGTAAGAAATTCTGTGAAACAAGACACATGGCCCTAACTCAGGTCAGGTTTATTTTGTTTTTTCCTTACAGAAGAAAAGTTTCAATATAATTGACCCAGGCAGGAAAAGAATAATATTCCAAAAATTGGATTTTCCTAACAAAAGCAGAATGTCCAACATAGCACAAAGCCTTCAGTGACTGTCCTTAGAAATAATCAGCTGTAGTGAATAATTCTGTTCTCAAATACACAGCATCAATCTCACTGATTGCTGATCATTCTTCTAATCGATAGCTGCAGTGGTTAATAATTCTCTCCTTATGTATACAAGGTGCAATAATATCATCATTACCAACCTTTGCGTACCAAAATCTTCCCAATGAATACCTGCCTTATAATATAGTAAGAAAACCTACTTGTGAAGTCAAACCCAATCTGGAATGGAAAAGTACTTTTAGCCCTATACAAAACCTTGGTATTGACTGGAAGACCATTGCACATCAAGGAGGTGAACCCCCTGTGGGTTCCACAGAAGAACCACAGTGTTCACCTGTGGAAGCCCAGGCCTCTGGTGCACACATCCCTTGGCCACAAGACAAACTCAGCCAGCTCCTTGTAATAGAGGAGGCTCTCCTGGGGAGAGCTCCCACTTGGCACCTGCCATTACAGAACCAGTGTGGCCTTGCCTTTACCTGGGGATGCAGCAGGAAGTTCTCCTGACAACACCCTTTCTGTTTGACAGTAAAAACAGCTGTTTCCTTGTAAGGTAATCATCTATTAGCTAAAATGACTGAAAGGGGAGACTTTTCTATGGATGTGGCCTGTTTGATGCTTGTCAGGGCCATTCCATGCCCACCTGGGGCTCCCATCACCCAGAGGAACCTAAGGTCCTTTATACCGTTCTCCCCTTACAGTGTTAACTCTAACAAACAGAATTTTAAAGCATACCTTACAGTCTTGAGTGCCTTTCTTACTGGGTTCATAATGTACCAGCACCTTCCAGTGCAAAGCACAATGGTATTTAGCGTTCTAGATAACTTGTTGTTGATATGGTTTGGGTTTTTTTTGTGACTGAGAATATTAAAACAGATTCTCACATCAATAAAGTAATTATCATGGCCTTTATTTACGCCAGTGTGGCTGGCTTTCATATCTGTCTCTAAAACCTTCCAGCATGAAGGATTAATGTAAATATAAAGACCCAATACAGAGTAAAATCTACTTTATTAATTTTAATAACTTACCTGTGGTACTAAACTAACATGGATATTACAGAAGTTCTCTCTTTTTGCTTTGAACTGAAACTGTCTAAATGCTTCAACAAATGGCATTCCTTCAATATCTCCAATGGTTCCACCCAGCTGAAAAAAAAGAAAAGTTGGATATGTCAGAGAGGCAGAAAGCATAAACAAAAGAAATAATATCTATCTTACATACTTAGTAAGTTTTCTGAAATTTTTATCTTAAAAAAGCCCTAACAACTGAAATTGGCAGGCATGCTCTACAGAGAGCCCTCATCAACACTGCACATTTTATTTCCTGTGGAAAATATAAAACAATTTTCTAGTTTTGTTATATTCACGTTATACCAGACACATAAACTACTGAATACATAATCTACTAAATAATACATGCTTTCACACTGCCTTTAAAGTGGTGAAAAAGTAATAGTTAAGCTGAAGTGAAGGTTTTTGTACAGAAAACTTTATTTTCCTCTCTGTCAGATTAATCAACAGCTTGTGGCCAACAAGATAAAGACACTTGGCAGTACTATCATAACTTATAGCTTTACAACATCAATAAATGCCATATGGACAATGTGAAATAGTATTTCACATTAGACTTTAAAAATTTTTTACCAAACCAAAATCCAAGATTAAGTCCATGATAAAGCTTATTTATAATGACAGAAATTAGATGTCTTTCAAAGACACAAAGAGCTATAGTAAACTAAGTACTGAACAAACGAGTGTTGAGCATCTAAGTCTTATGAACTAGTTGTATTTCACAACGATCTTTCTGTGCCACCAAGTGGCTTTTGACAGAATTGCATCTTTGTGTTCACCCAGTACCAGAAAAACTTCAGACAACTGCATTTATATGTGACACACATATTCACCCTGTCTCCTTCAGGACTTTACAATTATCACTGAAGTCCTGAAGAAAAATGTTTTTACCTGGCTGGAGCTATAACAAAAAAAAAACCTTACATGGAGAAAACAGAAAAAAGTTTGAAGTTAAAGAACTGATAGGCCCATCACTTATTAACATTCTTCTGCGACTTCTATATTTAGTGGTTTTACACTTATTTTAAAAGAAATGTTTGACTCTCACTGTGCACATCATAAAAAAGATCTATAGCTATGCCAACAAATATATTTTAATCAAGGGAGATTCTCCTGCGCAAAAAATACTGAGCAATTCTGCGACCTGATTCACAAGGTTTATCACACTATTGATTACACTGGTCACTTCTGGCATTAAATCTATGTCGTCTTCTTCTGTCAAATTCTCAGGTATAGTTTTTTTCTGTATTTCCCTCTCTAATAATAACAATAGCAATTACTGACTGCCTTTCTTTCAGTTGTCTCAATGCCTTGCTAAGGGTGGGTAAAACTCATTATTTCCATATTTCCACGTGTCCATTAGCACGTTAAGTGATTAAGAAAGTTGCCTCCAAAGATCTTAAAAATAACTCCAGAAACTAGGAAACTAGCTTGTGCAATGTTTAAATATATTCCTTTAAACATGACCACAAGCAACAAGATGGAGATTTGAAGCCCTGTGGAAAGCTAGAATGTTACAAGCTCTCCTACTGACCATAGGAGACTTCAGGTATTACACAAGTTTTCTCCATACTATTAACTGTATAAAGCTTCAGTCAATTGTCTGTAATCTTGGAATAGACATTTCACATTACACTGTCTGGCTGCTTTAATTTTATACATTAATAAATTCTTCAGTAGCTCAGTTTCAGCAGGATTTAGTCAAGTAAACAGAAGCTGCAGAGATAATGATGCCTATCATTCTCAGAACAAATCAAAGAATATAAAACAAGTCTTTGCAGTGCTGCTTTCCATGGAATTCGTCTGACCTTTTTACAGGAAGTAGCAAAGAGGAAGCAAGCTAGTTCTTTGTATTCACTGCGGATATATATATCCTAAAAAGGTTCCATACTTGCCTCAATCACACAAATTTGTGGCTCTCTTCTGTCATCATCCACCGGAACTTTTGCCTGATTCATTACCCATTCCTGCACTGCATCAGTGATGTGTGGAACAACTACAACACAAAGCCAAAGAAGACAAGTATATCTTACATTAGGCCTACATACAAGTTTTTGCATGCAATAGGGAGAAAATGAGCAGAAATTCAAAAGGAAACTAGTAGCTCCTTTTTCTATTCCTCCTTTCCTTGAACCCAGAAGCCCTACATTACAGGATTACACCCATATTTCTTGGTAAGGAGAAAGGAATCCAATGATGCAGCAAGGAGCAGCTTATTCTAGCTGATTACCCTTTTGTGAAGAAAATAACACCTTGATTTAAAAATTATTAAAAACATCACCTTGAACAGTTTTTCCCAGGTAATCACCATGTCTTTCTTTATTAATGACGTGCTGATATATCTTTCCAGTGGTGATGTTGTTATCTTTATAGAGATTGATGTCCAAAAATCTCTCATAATTTCCCAAATCTAAGTCTACTTCTCCACCATCATTCAGTACAAAAACTTCACCTGAAAAAAGAAAGTGGAAACGCACAGAAAAGCAATAAAATAATCAGAAATTATTAAACAGACAGCAGGAATACCATAAACTTATCTTAAAATTGAAGAAATGTTTTTTTAAATGACACATCACAATGACATATCAATAAAGCACATGCTGCAACTCAATCTGCGTTGTCATTCTGTGTGACTTAATAATTAATCCTTAGTAAGACTTAATATCCAAGTCATTACTTTTACATTGAGTGCCTCTCCCTCAGTCACGTACAGATTTGCAAATAAATTTGTTATATCGACAAAATATTTAAGTGACTTAAAAATATTTAACCAAGATTTCAACAGCATGATACAATCCCTCATTAGAAGAAAACAATCTCCAGGAATCATAAATCATCAACAAATAAAATGTTAATTTACATGTGGCAGCCCAAAACTATGCTTTTATAAGCATCTTACAATAATTATTACACACGTTTGAAATGTTTCACTATAAATTTGCATTGTTGATCTTAACAATTAAGGCTTGGATCAGGAGTAAAGTTCCAATGAACAAAAATGCTTCTTCAAGAGCGATCACTGTTTCTTATTTGGTTGTTTCATCTTGTATGTTTGGTCCACTATGTGCCCAGCGAGGGTTACTCCCGACCCTGAAAAATCTAATGAAAATATCCTTCAGATCCAGACTGTTCTTAGACCTCTAAGGGGTCTTAGAGACTCTAAAGAGTCTCTAAATTCTTAATCTAGACAACTTCTGAAGGAACTAGAGTTGCTAGATCTTGAGGTAAGGCTGGAAAGGCTCTTCAGAAAAATCATAAAATGGCCCAGTGAATCCACAACTAAACAAGTTACGGGACTAATGCACAATTTAAAAAGAAAAAAAAGCAATCGCCCTGAAGGTATAGTGGGGACTATGGAAATATGTATCACAGCAAGAGAAAACAGTCCAATTAACAGTTTAACAAAACCACCACAATGTATGTAACAGAGTGGAAGATTTATGCCTGATCCTGTGAGGCACCTCCTCTGTACTAAAATATCATTTAAGCCAAAAGACAGAGTGGAACCACCATTTCTCATAAGCAGGCCCTGGAAGAATAAATAAAAGCATTATTAAAAAAACCTCTTTTGTAAACTGGAAATCACCAAATTAAAATCCTTTGGCTCAATTATACTTCTGCCAAACTGTTAACAAAAAGGGTGTGCCATTCTGGCTTGTGTGAATTTGTACTTACTACCCAGCCTTTGCAAGCAGTAGGAAACTCTTCAGCAAACAGAGGAAAGAAATAATTGTGCTGGAATTACATGCTGTAGTATCCCCTCTCCCCTGTACCTGATCCAGGGAAGGAATACAGCTTCACAATCTCAAGTCATGGCAGGAATCTTACCAGCAAAGGCAAAGGTATAACTTCCCTGGGTCAACTGCCTAAGTAGCACCAGAAACATTTCTGAAAGTGCAGGGCTACCAATTAATTTCTGAAAGAGGTCTGATGTGCTGTACCCTTCCTCCACTTAAAAAGAAAAGTGGTCTTTTTTCAATTCAGGAGATAAACATGCTTATCTCCAGTTCCAGAAATTTTGGTCTAGATTAGAAGAAAGCAGACAAAATCCAACAAATAAAAAGAATCAGAAATGTCTATTATCTGAAGGTACATTGGAATGTTGAAAATCATTGCTTTCAAACA
The DNA here is from genome assembly GCA_004320125.1 of Scolopax mira. Lineage (NCBI taxonomy): Eukaryota > Metazoa > Chordata > Aves > Charadriiformes > Scolopacidae > Scolopax > Scolopax mira. Next base: position 120,666 of record BJBW01000912.1, read on the forward strand.
AGACAGACAGTTGAAGGAACATCTAGAATTATAAATGCACATCTGACTGTCTTGTAGCTCATCAGCAATGTAATCAATACAACCAATGTAGCTTAGAGGCTCAACCAACCAAACTAAGCATCTACTTTAAAATTATATCACCAATTGGCTCTCTAAGCGTCACTGATGGTTTTGACTTGATCCTCATTGTCTAAATGGGAATTTAATGTCATGAAGACACACTAGAGGCATTGACAATTGACATCCAGTTAACAGCATTCACAAGTAACCATTGAGAAGTTTAAAAAAAGTATCGTCGTAGTATATTTTTGTAGTACTATTCGTTTTGGGGTTTTTTTTAGATCAAGTTGAACTGACAATAGCATTGATTGAACAAGGCCTAGAGTTAGGGTTTTTCACAAGAAAGTGGTACTTTATAGGAAGGAAACATCTATTCATAAAAGTATCTTCACCAAACAGACTTCTCTTCTCTTTACTTAGAGAAGACAACGTCCTTGAGAACACATAGTGAGGAGCAAACTTGCATTGCCAAATACATTATAAAATTACTAACAAATACCATACTATTGGGTTTTTTTGTTTGTTTAAAAACAAACAAACAAAAAACCCCAAACCAAAACACCCCATCATGTTACTGTAAATATAAACATTTATGCAAAAGAGAACAGCATTGCCCTTCATACCGTGTTCATATGGTGAAAAGGTTCCAGCATCTATGTTTATGTAAGGATCAATTTTGATTGCAGTGACCCGTAAACCACATGATTTCAGGATGGTGCCGATGCTGCTTGCAATGATCCCTTTGCCAATGCCCGAGATGACACCACCAGTTACCAGGATGTACTTCATCAGAAAATCAGCCCAAGCACACCAATCTCAAACTGGAAATCTAAAATGACAAAGATGTATCTCCGATGAATGCCAGTTCCTGCCAGGGAAGAACACAGCCTCAGTATACAAGGAATCTAAGCTGAAATGACCTTTAGAAACAGAAAACAAAACAACATTTTGGAATCTGGGACTAGGATTCATCTCTCCCAGCTTATACACCGATATGTAAACTGAGCACCTAAACCCACTCCGTAGTCCATGGAAAAACAGACACTGCCCTGTGGAGGTGCCAAAGAGGCACTGTTCATCCAGCCTATTCCTCTCCCATGACAGGAAAAGACTGTCTTTAAAACCGCAAGACTTTTAACACAAGTTAGGCAAGAGAAATCTTACCCTGGATTCTTTCTAATTAAAGAAGTCAATTATTTCACATGTGTTTTGAGAAGCTAGCTCAAAGACTGTTACATTAGCCAGAGCACTCACATTCTCCACCCCATAGCTTTACCTTCAAAAAAAGCGACTGTAACTTCAAATATTTATTAAAATAGGAACGTTATACCATCCACTCAATTTTTCAGCAGCTTTTGCTTCTGCAGCTTACAGTGTATCAAGTATTTCACCAAATGTCTTACAACTACAGATCAATAAAGCATCAGACCAGGAAAGAGAAACTGAACCAAAATGTCCATATCAAATATGGACTTTATATATATATATATACACACTGCATAATATACTATAATACATTACTGACCAAAGGCCTCAAATCCTTTCTTCGCATGCCTACCCATTTTTCCTCTCCAAGTAATTACTGCAAAAAGCAAAAAATCAGAAAAAGGATCACCTAGCATCTCTGACTATAGTGCAGAGTAAGAGTTGATGTTGTTCTAGAAAACATTATATCTGTTTAAAGTTGCAGACTTAGAGAAACACCTGATGTTATGACACACATTAGCATCATTAATTCAGAAGGGCAACCCTGAATATAAATAAAAATATATATTTATATAATATGAATATAAATCCCGAATCAGCTCTGAGAGATCTGGTATGTGGCCTTCAACACAGCCAATTTAAGAGTCTCTGTTTCCCTGTCTAGACCGTGAAATAAATGATTCTTCACAAGAAGGAAATGCAACTATGAGTACTCACAGACACTTTATCTTGAAGACATAAGCATAATAGTGAGTGTTTATTATGGTGATAACACACTATATTTCACAGTGCTCTACAATACTACTAGCATGAACAACAATGGCTATTCAGATAAACTTCCTCCTTTGAAAATGTCATTGTTTAGAAAAAAGTTGGATAACTAAAATTGGAAGAAAAAAAATTTTAAAAAAATATCAGCACCTGCTATGAATTAAGAGATTCAACTATACCAGGCAAAGCATACAATTGGGGTGGGGGGGAAATAATAGATACAAGTATATCTATGCCACCTTGCACAGTGTATGAGTATGAATGGTGAGGGATTCAGAACTATTAAAACAGATCACGAGGAGACACTCCCACCCCCTAAAAACTCAGATAATTACTATCCTAATTCTAAATTCTTCATCACCCTTCCTGTTGCTACGTTGACCAACTTCTGTTGATGTTGTCCCTGCAATTCTCCCACTTCCCCTGGCTTTCACAGAAGCATAGCTTTTGCCAACATTTCTCTACCCTATTCGAAACAGGATGATGTATCATCTCATCCGTAATTGCATTCGCATTCAGGCAGCTGTAGAGCCTAATGACTGCAGTGGTTTTTTGAACAATGACAGCGTGGCTCATCGCAGAGCAAAAATTCTAGGGTCAAGAATATCTTTACATACAGAAGAACCTAATTTGCTCAAAACAACATGCAACAGCACAAGATCTAAAAGCAGTCAGGGTGAATCAAAGCTGGATGGTTCTTCAATCGCTGACAAATGCTTCTTGCTATACTCAAGCAACATAAATAAGGCCTGGATCTTCAGGAGGCAGAGTTCAAGAACATAACAATGCTTGTCATCAGTGCTCTCGTGATTGATCACAGAAATTAATAAACTATTTCCTTGTCAATATAGACAAAAGGAAGACCACAACCATCAAAAGTATTTAAACTGGGAGAAAAGGATCATCAGGAATTAACTTTTCCCTGCTATTTATATTTAACATGTAACTTTATTTTTTTTTAATAGCATAGATTTTAAGATTTGGAGGCTATGTCCTCTCTTTCAGGCTCATCCTTCATAAATCAGCTAACGGACTTGTCCACAGTAACATAATCATCTAAGTCATTTTCAAAGCCAGAAAAAGAAGGGGGGTGAGAGGCGGGGAGAAACCAATTCAACAGGTGTAAACCATGAACACGTGCCAGTTCAAAACTTTTAAACCCTTGCTTAGAGGAACCAAAATGAAAAGCTCGCTGTGATTTTAGCGAGAACAGCGATTTCCCAGCACAAAGAATTCCAGGTGTTTTGGGCAGTCACTTGTAAAAAGGAGAAGAAAACAGCTGGGGCGGGGGGGGGGGGGAAGAAAAATATTGTGAAGCAAACGTTTTGCCTTGAACTGGAACTCATCACAAGCCGGGAGGAACACGAATTACTCCGTTTGGCCTTATCAACGGGAGGCGGCTCTCTTCGGCAGGGATTTCGGAACCCTCCACCCCACAGGCGCTGCCCTCCAGCCAGCAACCGGAGCCCAGCCCGGGAGAGGGGCTGCCCTGGCCCGGTAGCCGTCACCTCAAGAGCACGGCGGTGGGGCGGGAAGGGCCCTTACTTACCGCCCCCTGCGCCGCCTCTTTGGGGGGTTTTAAAGGCGGACACTCCAACCGGCAACGAAGCGGAGGCGTGCCCGCTACCGGGCTGTACGCGGAACCTGCAGGCGGGGAGAGGCAGCACCAGCGGCACCACCCCAGCGGCCGCGGGCGACGCTGGGCCCGCCAGGCCGGCCCACCGCTTCCCCTCTGGGGAGGAACCCGGCGGCCGCGGAGAGACGCGCTCCGTGAGGGCTCCCACCCCTGCCGCCTCTCCCCGCCCCGCCGGTGGCGGCGCTATCCCCGCCTCGTCCCCGGTTCCGCGGCCTCGTCTGGCGCAGGCGGAAGTGGCGTATGCGGAAATTCCGGCGTCCCTCTCCTTCCGCATACAGGGCCGCGAGTCCCTTCAGCGCTGGGAGTGCCCGTTGAGCGGCCGGAGCGCGGCCGCCGCCGCTCCCGCGCTATGTTGCGTGGCCTGGGCAGCTGGTTGGGGCTGGAGCGGGAGGAGAAGCTGCTGCCGGCTGAGGAGAGGAGCAGCTCCGTGGAGGAGGAGGAGGAGGACACGGCGGCGGCTGGCGCGGAGCCGGCGGAGCTGCAGGCAGAGTCGGAGGCGCTCCTCAGCCAGGCCAAGGGACTCGGCAGTGAGTGTCCTGACCACACACGGCGGGGAGAACGGGGGGGGCCGGCCCGGCAGCTCTAGCCCCCGGGCACGCCCGCAGTCGACCCGCTGTCCCTGCGGCTCCCCGCGTCCGAAGGGCCCCCGCCGTACCCTGGGCCGCGGGTCGCCTTCCCCTCCCTCTCACACACACGTCGCGGCTGGGGGGGGACACTTCGTGCGGGGAGAAGGCTTCAGTAAAGGAATAGCTTCACTTGCTGGAACAGGAGTGTGTTATGCCCTGGTATCGTCATCCGGAGAGTGCTGCTGTGGGTCGGCGTGGGGTTTGGTTTGTTTTGTTTTTCAAAAAAGGTAGCCTTAGCAGCAAAAACCCCCTTGGCGTGGTGAGAGTAGCTCAGGGCATCAACTGGAGAAGTGAAGGTAGGCCAGTTCAGTGCGTGCCTATAGGGCCTGGGGGAGAAGTTATCAGTACTTACTGTTATCACTTAAACCAAAGCTTTAGCTGAACTCAGCAGTTACAGATAGGTTTTAAGATGAATTAAGCATGTTTGTGCCTAGTTCAATAACTGTGAAAGAAAAATGGCTTTTTCATCTCGATGGCTACAACTCCAGTGTAGCTTGCACACTGGTGAAAAATGAGGTACACAAGTTTGAGGTGGCCAGGATACTCTTTTAAAAAACAAACAAACAACTCTAAAGCATGTATTTCCATGTGCAAATGGTAACTCAGGTCAGTTTAGGTCATCTGGAAAATGATCTAGGTGAAGAGGTGTTAAAAGTAATTTTTCCCTACCCTTTTCTATTTTATGCTTTCATATATATTTACTTTTTTTTTTTGCATCTCTTTTAAATGATGTTTGTTATTTGCAGTCCATGGAATGCATCACTTTTGTGTAGTTTTTCATGCAGCTTGTCTGCTCTCTTCCACAGTTCTGAAACTGACCTATGCAGTTGATAAAGCTGGAAGCTTGCAGGGGACCTAATGCTCTAATTTCTTCTGCATTTCTGAGACTCTTAAAATAGAAATGTTTAAGTTGCTAACAACTCTGTGCACAGGATGTTGCCTCACTGGAGATAAAAGGGAAAAATAATAAAAAACTGGATGTTTCAAATATGAACCAAGTAAATGGCTGCAGTTGTTCCTTTTAGTTATTATATTCTTCAGAAATATTACTAAATGAACAGCATTTCTTTAAGTATCTGTTGTCACTGTGTGAGAAGTGATGTGTATGTACAGAATAAGTTGTGTGGGGTTTCTGTGATTGTTGTTATTCTTAAGAAAGTAATGTGGTTTGATTTTGTTGAACTAATCTGTAATGAGGCAGACCTGTAACTGGCTAAAGGTACGAATTCTGCCTTACTGTAGTAGATTCTTAGATAAAATTAATCCAAAGTACAGATCTTCCTCATTGCTGAAGTTTGTGTTTTGTTTTTTTTACTGGTGCTCTGAAATGCTGGATCGATATCACCTGAAGGTTTAGTCTGAGATGGTTCTTTACTGTGCTTTTCCTTGGGCTATCTGAGCTACAGCAGATTATCTATGTAGCTTGGTCAAATACTTGTCTGGTTCTTGTAAATCAATCCTAATCCAGTAGTCATTATATTCAGAAGGGAAAAAGGTCTTTGAATTTTCAGGGCGAGAATAAATGTTGACTGTTACAGATCTAAAAGTCCATCCCATAATTTTCTCTGGAAGTGAGAATTTGGTTTAGTGATCTATGGATTTATGGATCTGTGTCTGTCTATGTCTTGTCTGTGACGCTTGGGAAGATTGTGGTGGAAAAGCTTTTTGTGAGGATATGGATGTCACTGTTTTAACACATGATAATTCTAGAAATTGCATGACTAGCAACCAGGGTAGCTGTGTGGAAAGACTCCCCTTGCACAAAAAGAGCTTTACTGGTAAAACTGAACCCTTACATATATTACTTTTTGCTTGTTATCACATGATTACAAAGGTTAGGAGAGTTTTTCAATGTGAACTAATAGTAGAAATATTGCTAGATACTTATTCTTAATACAGACATAGATTTGTAAAAGGGAGGGAAACCTTGGTCATCTGAAAGTGGAAGTGTTGTTTTTCCACCACTAATACTATCTTTTGAAACCTTTTTTTGAGGTTTATAAGTACCCCAGTTCAGAAGAGTACAGAAGCTCTGTAGTGGAAATAAAAATCATTTTGCTCTTCAAACTGTTTCCAGGACTGGTTAAAACCACTTTACGCAACAATATTGAAGCACTGCTGGACAGCAAATTGTTCATCAGCTTTTGCACCTAAAAACAAAAAAAAATTGAGAAAGTTTCCAAGGATATGTTAAAAAAAAATAATAAATAAAAGTTAATAAAAGCAGGCAGGGAGGAAACAATGCAGTAGGCTGCTGCTTCATCCCCTGTCAGAAGGGGGCGGTATATGTGTCTACATCTAAAGTGTAGAAGATAGGCTTTTTCTATTTTATACACTGTGCATGCTGGATGCATTCAAAGATCTTCACATCCTTCTTAAATTCTGGGGTTCAGAACTGCACACAGTACTCAAGTTGAGGCCACACCAACACTGACTGCAGGGGGTTAATCCCCTCTTTTGACCAGCTGATTATGCTGAGTTTGACGCACCCCAGGACGCAGTTTGCCCTCTTGGCTGCCAGAGCACCCGGTGGGTCCTGTGGAGCCTGCTGTCAGCCAGCACCCCCAGATGCCTTTCTGCAAGTCTGCTCTCCAGCCAGTCCTCTCACAACTTATGCCCAGCATTACTCCATCCTAGGTGCAGAATCCAGTGTTTGTTCCTGTTAAATATCATGCCATTGATTATTGCCCAATGCTCCGATCTATCTAGATCCCTCTGTGCTTATTATATTTACATTTTATCATTGTTTGTACTGTAACTGTGATATTACAGTCGTGTTGTGACTGTTCAAATGCAATAAAGTGCTTGAGACATTAACTAAGAAGTAAACAATACCAATGTTGTTTTAAGATCCTTTATCATTAATGTTTCTGAAGGCTTGTGATACAGAAGCCTGTTCTCCTTAATTAAAAACAAACAATACAGTACAACTGCCTATGCTAAATAGTTCTTTCCTTTCTTCACTTCAGCATTGCTAATATGAAAAAAAAAAAAAACACCACCCCTAGTTAGTCTTTGGAAATGTTTGTTACTGCTGTTCTGATAGTGAACATTATTCAGAAAAAAAAGCAAAAAGCCGCAGTGCTTCTCACGGACCTCAAAAGAGCTCAAAAGACAATGCAAAATAGAAAAGGCAAGCATCAAGAGCAACCTTCTATCTTAAGACTTCTGAGGGAAGTCTTTACTTCATGAGACTTTATTGTGCATGTTGATTTTCTTTAAAAAATATATCATTCCTATTTTAATACTGTTGCTAAAGTTACTTTGTTTAATGTCTCCAAAATACTTCAGTGAAATTAGGAAAGGTATGTTACTTCAGAAAAGTCACTGGAAAGCAGTTTTTCGAGGACTACTAGGGATGGTTGATTTTAGCAAACAAGGGTCATGTATAATAGTTTGTTTTGCAGAAAGTTGTGATCAAACATACGGTTTGATCATCACTAAAGAATACGAACAGGAAAAGAATAAATAGAATTTTAGGAGTTCTTTGTAGGCCGGAGGCTGGGTTAAATGAGTTTGAAAGAAGATTTCAACTAGGTATCCAAATCTCTAAAGAGAAAGGAAAATAAATCTAGTAAGAGAACTGGATGTAAAGAGATTTTTTTTTCAGGTCTGTCTTTCTTTTCTTGTCTGTGAAAGGTTACCTCTTCAATTTTGCCACTGCTGCTACAAAAAAGATATCTGAATCCGTTGCAGAAACGGCACAGACAATAAAGAAGTCTGTAGAAGAAGGAAAAATCGACAGTATCATTGATAAGGTATTTATTTCTAGATAGTGTTTGCTTACTGTTGTTGTAATGTGGCAAATTCAGCAAGTGGTGACGCTTTTTTTAAAACTGGCTTTAGAAATTTCATATTTCCAGAGCAGATATCTTTTGTCTTGTTAAAGGATGTGACTGAAATTTTTATTCAGGGTAGGCATACAAAAAAATGGTTACTGTGCTTTACTCGGTGCTGCACCTGTCTTCTGTTCCTTCAA
>BJBW01000913.1:0-67720 GCA_004320125.1 Scolopax mira
TTCAACGTAGGGCAACAAAGATGATGAAGGGATTAGAGCATCTACCTTACAAGGAAAGGCTGAGAGAGCTGGGACTCTTTAGCCTGGAGAAGAGAAGGCTGAGGGGAGACCTTAGTAATGCTTATAAGTATCTAAAGGATGGGTTGAAAGATGATGGAGCCAGACTCTTTTCAGTGGTTCCCAGTGACAGGATGAAGGGGCAACAGGCTGAAGCTGGAACATAGGAAGTTCAATTCAAATATGAGGAGGAACTGCTTTACAGTGAGGGTGACAGAGCACTGGAACAGGCTGTCCAAGGAGGTCGTGGAGTCCACTTCTCTGGAGATCTTCAAGACCCACCTGGATGCCTGCCTCTGGGCAATCCTGCTTTAGCAGGGGAGTTGGACTAGATGATCTCCAGAGGTCCCTTCTAACCCTAACAATTCTGTGAGGTTCTGTGAGAATGCTTATCAAATTGGCCTTGTGTCTGTTAAATGAAAGTCACCAATTGCTTTGGAAACATAACATTTTTTTCAGGCTCACTCAATGTGGAATCCACCAACATCTTTCAGAAAGTTGCAATTTTAAAAACTGAGCACTTCCTCTCACGAACTGTCAGCAACTACATTATAAAAAAATAAAAATAGAAGCAGATGGTAAGTATTTAAGAATGCTATTTTTTCCAGGTATAAAAGGAAAACACAGGATTTTACTATTATTGTGAAAAGTTAAAACAATAACTGGAGAAAATAGAAAATTACATTAAGTGTTCAAAAGAGAACAATAAAATTAATTTATTCTGCACTATAGTCAATATATATCTATGGTCCCTTACCATTTTAATTATACATGAAATAAAGTATTATATGCTCTTAATGTAAAATCTTATTTAAGAACTCTTAGATTGAATATATTATGTTCAAAAAATAGGAATTTCAGGAAGACATGGCATAACTGGAATATTCTGAATTTAATGTGCAAAGTGAATTATCACCTTTTATTTTTCCTAGATTGACGACTTTTTTTAATCTCAAAACCTATAATACGAAATAATATACTGTAATATACAGCTAAATATTTTAGTGTTTTCCCAAGAGACTTATTAATTTTCAGTATCAGGAAAATACCAGTAGGTGTCTCTATTGTCCTATTCCAAAGAATTGCTAGCATGATGATGGCATAGGTGTTTTGGAGAACACCTGTTCTTCTGTTCTTCTGTTCTTCTTCTCCTGTTCTTCTGTTTGAGAAAAGGACAAGAAGTGATTCTCAATGCCACCATTGTTCCAAGATACGTATCATCACTTTCAAATCTACTTAATATGTTATTTCTTAACACTGATGATTAAAAGTATTGAACATTAATTAAAAAGAAAAACACAACCAAACTAATAAATTATTATTAAAAAAATAGAAATCAGTTATGTTCTTAAACTTTGTGGCCTTAATTTGATATTTCTTTTTTTCTAGATTTATTCAAAGATTTCAGAGATACTGACAAAAAAATCAATATGAACTAGTCTACAATATACTGATTTATGAATTTTAATAAAGAAAGAAATAAAATTTATTCATTTGTACTGTAGTACTTGGAAATTTTATTTCTTCCTTCCAGCTCTGAAAGAATAAGAAATAAAAAAGAGCTTGTAGAAGTTATTAAACTTATCAAAAAGCCTCCAAGACTTACTATATTCAACAATATTCAATATAAAATATGAATTAATATGAAACAATACTAATTGAAAATAACTCATTAAAATATTTCATAAAAGCTATCTATAGCCTTCCAAAAAGAGTATATAATGCAAATAAAAACTGTAGTTTCACCTGTTTTCCCAGTTCCATAGTGTTTTTTATATTGAAAAAACAATATTTGCTGAATTACTATCTGATCCAAGCTAGTATTTTCAGAAGTGCAATGAGTCGCTGGAGAACCTTTTCCTCAGAAACAGAAATAGGAAATTCCTCTGTTTACACCTGTATATGAACTTGAAGTATTTCAAGAGGTATAGTAATGTCAAAAAGTCTTGAATCAAGATTAGTTAAACTGGCAGAAAACTTTTCTTTGCCTTCAAACAAATATAAATAATACAGCTGGTAAACTGGGTTGAAAACAGCTGCAAAAATCAACACGAGCTATTCTCTGGTCTTGAAGTGGTGTACAGTGCTCAATGTGTTTCTGTATGTTTCTTGGTCATATATTTGTGCTTCATCAAACACTTCCCATGACTTGTTGCTCAGAAAATGTATAACCTGTTTGCTGCCTCTATTTCTGTGAATTTTTATCTCCTCACAAAATGGAGTGGAATGGTGAGGGAAGAATTATTGCTAGTTTTCTCAGGTGGGCACAAAAACATTTTTTCCCCTCTCAAATAATTATTTAACTTTGATTCATTTCTGTATTACTCAGGCATATAAGCATTTACCATGCTTGAAAGTTATAGTGTAGCTGTCCAGGGCACAATGCAGTTTTCCTACATCCTTTCTCACCTTCTTTTAGACCAGATATCTTCCCTGAAAGCCTAAAATACTATTAGGACCTAAAAGACAAAGGGGAAAAAAAGAAAATAGGCAAAAAAAAAAAAAGATATGTGAAAGAACTTATATTGGGAAAAAGAGGTTAAGTGTCCTTTGATGCAGCATGAAACTTCAAGAGGTAGTTTAAAAATAACCCCGAAAACCTACTGAGACTCAGGGCAGCACTATTCCTTTACCTTCCCTTTATTTTGTACACCTGCTTTTGTCTGCCTAGAAATATGCTGCTTGGATAAATAGCAGACTGTTGTAATATTATATTCCAAATTGTATCTGAGAAAACAGGGATGTCATATTAATTAGTTAAATGTATGGTTTTTAAAAATAATTATATTGGAGGTTGGAAACACCATTGAACTCAAAGAGCATCTTTAGTTGGGGAGTATTTCTTAATAAGGCCTGCAGACATTTACACAATGAAAGGAAAAATTCAGACAATCAGAGGTGATAAAAGACAAAGTACAAAGAACAAAATATAACTTAATCTCCCTCTCACATGAAATTACATTCTGAATTAATTTAAATATTTAATTTTAGTGAAAAATGTCTTATTCTTTGCTTCTCTTATTTGTGAATCCATTTAGATCATCACTTTTTTTTTTCTTTTGTAACTAGAGAGGAAAGGAATAAAGATATTCAGAAATCATTGCTGCTGGCTGTGATTTCATGGGAACCTTTGCAGAGCATATTCTTTCCCCTGGAAGGGGCCTGTAGCCTGCAGGGTTGTAGTGACAGAGCACGCCTAGGCAGCAAGGAGGGAGTCGGCTCCATCCATCCAGAAAAAAACCGAGGGAACTGATTGAAGAAGGAGGTAAATGCCAAAAAAAAAAAAAAAGCCAAAATACAGAGGATATGGGAACAATACGACCTTTTGAAGACTCTTAAGATGATTGTGTGAATTTAATTCAAGAAAGAGAGGCAGTGAAAATTGCTAAACTAAAAAGCAAAGATAGAAGGTAAAGGCTTTCTTGGCAGTTCCTTTGGGTGACTAAATGTGTCATTGCAATATCTAAAAAGAATTTCTACTGTGACCTTTACCACATGGAAATATTTTTACTAGATCTCAGCTATACATGGAATATTTAGATTTTGAGAAATCAGATTTTGAGAAATCAATTTTAGCCTAAAAATAGTCTGGAAATGTTCTAGAGGAGTTCATGGAGGCAAACAGCTGATTGAAAGACAAGTTATGTGTGTTTCTGTGTGTAGCCAATCCCCTGCAAGACTGTTTAACTCTTTCTGTTCTGAAATAAAGAACCAGGAATGGACTGGTAGATCTTCCTGTAAATCAGTAAATAATTTAATCTTCTAAATACTGTACAGTTCTAGTAACAGTTATTGCTCAGCAGCCCTTCTTTTAGCATTCAGAGAGAATCAGCATTCTCTCTGAAGCTCAAAATACTGTTTTGAAAAAGGTTGTGCTGGGATTAAAAACATGATCAGAGGGAATGCTTTTCAAGAAGCTGAATGCATGAAGAAGCTTCAGTGAAGCTGCACTTTTGGAACATCCTCAGATTTTCAGTGCCCCACAGGTACTGCTTTTTCAGAGGTGCCTCTACAGAACTATGTACTGCAAGTCTGAAGTGGACATCCAGACTGATGACAAAAATTGCTGGTTTTTGCACAACCTGAGAGCTGATCCTGTCCTTAACTTAATCACTGACTTTTGTTTTCTTTTCAAAACCAACAATCAGACATTTTTCAAACACAGAGATGCACAGTGACACACAGAAGTCTTCCATAATGTTAAAGGGGATGGAGAAAGTATGCCAGAGATAACTGATTCTTGTAAGTTCAATGATGTTTGAAACCTTAGACAAAAATGTTTCATGTGCATGGGTATGTAGGCTTGAGTGTGAATGAGCCATCTGGATGCCTTTAATGTGGCTATTTCTTTCATGTGAAATTGTATTATGTGGTATGGTATCAGGAAGCACTGAATCTGATATCCCAACCCCAATCTCAGTTTTTCATGGCTGAGTATTTAGATCTACAAAACAGTTACTAAAAACCTGCATCTACATTAGCTGTAACAGTTTAAATGATATGCTGTTAATACAACTTCATTTTTTACTACTTCTAAAAAGAAATTTGGGCTAGGTTAATACATTAAAGTTATCATGAGATAAAGGTGTTGCAAAATAGGCATTTTCCATCAGAAAAGTATCAGAAATATTAACTATTTATTTAATGCCAGTAAAACTACTATTTGCATTTCACCTGATTCCAGATGCTTAATTTTACTCCCTATGTAATTCTTTTAAACATGTTTCCATAACATTTTTGTAAAGCTGAATTGCCTTTAGTGACTTGTACTGGGCCCAGACTCTTCTGCCTGCTGGTTGTGTAGATTAGCAGTGGTTAAGCAATCTTCATGAAGTTGTTGATGGGTCACATTAAAATCTTGCTGTCCTGTAATTTGATTAGGCTTTTAACTAGTAGAGAGCAGATGAGAAGATCAAAGAAACATTTTGTACAGCTGGAAACTCTGATTGTGACTAAAAGGCAAAGCATAAATAGACTGACCCTAAAATGGATTAATCCAAAACCTGTATTTTTATTGGGCTGGTGGTATAAAGAAAAGTTCATTGATTTATATGCAGCTTGTTTTGTGACTCTTGCCTGCTAAAACCTCTGTACAGCAAAGATTAAATCCAGTGTCCTGAAATGTGGGTACTGAGAGTATTGCTCTGCTATGGCTCTTTGACTTTCAGGTCTAGAATATAGCTTGCAACAAGCAAGAACTTTACAATTTACAGAATATTATACAATTAATTCAGTTTTAAATTTAATCATTAATATAATCTTGATCCATTGGTGTCCACTGACTCTCTAAATCTCTGGGCATAATTTCAGAAATTATTTTTCCTATTTGCTTTTTCATTCCTTTTCCTTCAGGGGAAATTTTCTTCAGCATTAATTAGTAGCAAGAAATTAGGAGGGAGGAAAGTAAAAAAAATAATACTGTGATTCTTCCAAACTTAACACAAAAATTTAACTTGGAAATTATTTATATGTAACTTCCAAATAACTTGTAATGAAAGTGGATTAATTAATTTATATGGAAGGGATTGATTTTATCATTAAAAGAAGACAGGAAAAAAAAAACTAAGGTCATCCAAAAAAAAGAAGGAAAAGGGAAAAATAATAAACAAAACAACAGAGACAGAAGGGGACATCCTCCTAGTGTGCAAGATTATTCTACAAATAACAAAGCTATTTTCTTTTCTATTCACGAGCCATTTTGGCAGTTTCCTGTCAGACAGCATTGTATTAACTACTTTTATCAAAGCAAAGGAAAATGACAACATAGTTATAGCACTCAGAAGAGCTGGTATCTTGCAATGACAATATCCTGCTTGTATTATTCTGTGTGGGAGAGAAATACATTAAAAGTCCTTCTAGTACATGGAAAACAACAAAATCTTAAGCTCCATTGAAATATAAATATCTAGGCAGAATTGCTCCCTTTCTCACATGAAAAAAATCCATAAATACCTGAAAAGAGAAAACAAATGAACCATGGAATCCCCAGGCAATATATAAATAAGACATTATGAATGGTATTAAGATATTAAAATCCCCTACTAAGTGGTGACTTCTCATATTTTTCAGTGCTTCAGCTAGACTACATCTATCAACCTAGACAATTCTATGATTCTATTCTGCGACTCTATCAGTCAAGACTTTGGAGTGGACAGGACGACGTACCTTGAGCCTATGGTTCCTCATTACTGTAAACTTACTAGATTTAAAACTTGTAGTTTGAATCCAGTTCATATCTCTTTTTAGAAACTTTTATCCATGTTGGTTTTGATCAGTCAGTCAATTATTTAGAAACTGCCTATGTACTTTTTTTATTTTTTAGAGGAAGTTTCCAACTGGTATCTATGCATTTCACATCATCACAGAAATAGGATAAGATAATTACAGGAATTGGTTTCTGAGTTGTAACTTACGGTCTTCTGAACACGGAATTAGTCTCTTATGCTCTGTTCTGAAGGAATATCTGAACACCTCCAACTTCTATCAAACCAATACACTTCTGCAGACCTCAGTCTTCTTTTCCTCTGTCTGTATTGATAATCAAAAGAATGTTACTCCTGTTAATTCCCTAGACTTGTCTAAACAGTCTATCTGACATTGGAGCAGAAAGACAATAAATGTTTAGCAGGTTGTTCGGAATTTACTATGTATTTGGAATAATTTTGTGAATTATTTGGAAAGAAATCTCTGCAAGACCCTTTAAGAAACAGAGTCAAAGTGGGCTTAAAATGAGAATGATCAAAACAAGAGATATTTTAAAAGGCTGTAAGAATGACATTTAAACCATTTATTTGCTAGGAAAAGTTAAAAAGTTATAGATTATTGTCTCTGTGCTCAGACTTTGCTTACAAAAATATCAGTGGAAAATGAGATTCAAGAGGAGGTACATACTCCAGTAAAGTCTTATTTCTTCCAGAAAGTGCATGGAAATCTGTGCCATGCATTGAATCCTTCTTTGAAAAAAGTGTTTTGTCACATAAAACTTTAGAACTGTAGAACATTCTACTAGATTTTTAAAATTCTACTAGAATTTTATTATTTTCTGACAAGAAAAAAGTGTATATGCTTACGTATTATGTTAGAATCATAGAATCCTTTGAGTTGGAAGGGATCCTAAAAAGCATCTAGTTCCAACCCTCCTGCCATGGGCAGGGACACTCCCCACTAGAGCAGGCTGCTCAAAGCCCCATCCAGCATGGCCTGGAACACTTCCAGGGATGGGGCATCCACGACTTCCCTGGGCAACTTGTTCCAGTGCTTTACCACCCTCACTTACTGGTGTCCAATCTGTATCTCCCCTCTTCCAATATAAAATCATTTCCCCTTGTCCTGTTGCTACACTTCCTCATAAAGGGCCCCTCTCTTGCTCTTCTGTAGCCTCCCTTCAGATATTGACAGGCTGTTATAAGGTCTCTCCGGAACCTTCTCTTTTCCAGGCTGAAAATCCCAGCTCTCTCAGCCTGTCTTCATAGGAGAGGTGCTCCATCCCTCTGATCATCCTCATGGCCCTCCACTGGACCTGCTACAACAGGTCCATGTCCTTCCTGTATTGAAGACTCCAAACCTGGATGCAATACTCCAGGTGGGGTCTCACGAGCGCAGAATAGAGGGGTAGAATCATCTCCCAAGACCTGTTGGCCATGTTGATTAAAAACTTTAATTGCTGAATATATTTCTGAGAGCATAATCATAGTAGACATTTTTCATAATAACAAAGGATTAATTTGTTTAAATTATTTCTTTAAATCATAGTACAGAATTTTATTCTGGAGAAGTTTTAAGAATTCTTAAAGTCATTTCTGTGTCTCTTCTAAGTGAACTGGAAGCTTTTCTTATCAACAGAACAAATCAAAAGCAACTGGAAGAATTATCTAGTATAATTAGAGAGAAATTTAATTAAGAACTCTTGTGATTGAGTTGATAATTAATATTATGACAGGTGTAATTTTAAGTACCTTCCTTCAGTGCCTAACTTCAGAAAATATTTATAGTACATCAGCGTTTCATATGCTGATAATCCTATCTGTATATTTTTCTTATTAATGTGTTCAATTAAATGCTCATATTTTCATCTAGTATTTTGGAGAATGTTCTGTGATAGTTAGATTATGTCAAAAGAAATTATTAGACAATACCTTAATTAACAAAACATAAGTGACATATATTAAATAAAGCTCTGAAGAAATACTACTAAATATTTTAACATAATTCAATTAGGCTTCTGTTTTCCTAAATATCTTCTTTCTGTGGGGCTGCGTCAGTATTCCCCTTTCTTTGTCTCTTCAGTAATTTAGCTTCTTTTCCTCAAAAGTAGAATTAAACAAATCTTTTTTCAATATTTATTTCATGCTTTTAAAAAAAGTTTAATTAATCAGCTCATAAGAAATCCATTAAGTGCATATGAAATAAATCCTACAAATGCTTACCTGCAGCACTACTTTTTTACCTTTTATGATGCCAGTTAGCTAACCAGAGTAAGCACAGATGTGATTTAACATTTTTTACAGACAATGCTATTTCAAGGTCAAGGCAGTCAGCTGAAGCTAACTATATGTTGCTCAAGGACAATGACAACTGCTGAGAACCTTTCTGTGCAGGCTGAGATGAAACCTCTCTGATATGGCCTGTGAATTATATAAAGGCATAAATTGGTCTTTAAAATTTTACTGAAAGGAAATGCTCATGTATCAAAGGCATGCCCACCAATTGGGCAAATGATGAAGAAATCTGCAAGTGGCTGAAGAAATTGAGGGTTCTAAAAAAACAAATAAACAAACAAAAAACCAACACCAAAAACAAACCCCCTAATTTTTCAAATAACAATAGAATTATTTGTTCGAACAAATTAGAAAGGTAGGCTGAAAATTTAAAGCTCTAAAAGAGGTTGTGGTTTATGAAACTCTTATCCTACATATATTAGTAACACTATTCTAATGGGAGAAACCTCAAAAACTGTCTACAGGTTGATTTTTCTTTTGAGGTGTGGGGATAGAAACAGTTTTGCAAGAATTGATTGTGACATCATTTATGTATTAAAAAATTTAGGAAGCAAACACAACTATTTCATGTCCAGGGAACAGAGTTTTACTTAATAATAAGCTGCATGAAGCCTGGAAAAAACAAAAAACCAAAAACAACAACAAAAAAAACCCACCAAAAACCCCAGAGCTTTAACTGCCTAAATCTGTGCTTCATTTGTCAGACCTGTGCTCAGACAAATGTTAAAAAAAGTGCTTTCTAATGTGACCACCTATCTCATTTCCCAGAAATTACATAGTTGCTATACTTACCAGTACGAACACAATGGCTTGCAAGGTATAATGTTCAGCCTGAGTTTGCTTGATGCAAGTTTCCTCCGGACCATCAGGAATGAATAAATACCAACCATAAACATATAAAACTTTTATTATAGCAGAACCTTTCTATGTCCTCCTCAAGTTAATGCTCAAACTGAAAGACATCTGAAAATTACAGGGTATATCTTGAAAAAATTGATGTCCAAACAGGAAACGTTTTTATTTATATGTTATCTGTGATGTGCCTGCCAGACTTTGGGTGCTATCTTATAAGTATAAAATCCATTTACAATTTCATACTGTGTCTACCTGATAGCAGTGTTAGTTGGCAGATGACTATTGGGGTTTATACTTGTAACATGCTCCCTTGTACTTTGCAAACACTAACATTTCAAGAGCTGCAATAATACTTAATTATTACTTAAATCTATTTTATGATAAGCAGAGCAGGTAGAAATTGTGGAAACCTTCCATCCTAAGACATTTATTTAGCTGATTGGAACTCTGCTGCATTTCAGATCAGAATTCTGATGAGATATACATTTTCCTGAATAAATTTAATTTTATTTTCATAGTTTCAGCTGTGTTTGGGGCACGTGTTTTATAAAACAAAAATTAGAGATTTTTGAAGGATTCTTCGGATGCACGCCTCTAATAGAAGTGTTCACATATTGCTGTGTTTCAGAGGAACGTGTTAAGTAGAGGAAAGGTATATTTGCCAATGCAAAATCCAATGACATAGTTATGGTCATCTAAAAAATTCAGTTATGTAGCTCATTTATCTGAATATTTATAGGTAGCTCATTTATCCTTGTTGTGCTTTATTCTTCGTGATCAGCAGACCAGCAGATCAACTTTCTTCTGAACTCCTACTTCTGCTCAGTGTGCAATGTTACACACAAACCGGGAGCATGGCATGTTCATTTGCATTCCCAGCATCCTGCTTTGCTCAGGCCATGAAGCTGGGAGTAGGAGGAGTGTTGAAATAGAGAATGGAGGGACAAAGACTATGATTATGTATATATAGGCCTTTTCACATTTCTCAGTACAGGACTGTTCAATGCTTGTTCTTAGATCGTGGTTCATAATTTCAGACAATATTAATGGGTGATGGATTTTTAATATGCAGATTTTCAAAGTCACAGCAAAGCTTTTTATATGTCAAGTTAAAAGTTAATTAAAACAGAATTTTGTCTTTCCACCAAACTCTGTATTTAAAAGCAAGAAATTAGGAAGCTTATGTTAATATCACAAGAACATAATTTTAAAAATAATTTTTAAAATATTAAATGAACTGTATGTTTAGACACTTCTCCGTTGCTTACCAAAGAGCCTTATAGACTCCACAGATTTCAGAAACACTGCACCTTTTAAACAAATGAATATTTGGATTGCCTTGGTGACAGAAAGCAGGTGTCAGATTATTTACTAAGGCAAGCGCCTGCAATTTACAGGTTACAGAGTTCTGTAAGCACATAGATGTGTGGCTTCCTTGGCCAAGGTGATACTGAGTGTACATTTCAGCCCATTCTGTAGCATTGTCCACACTGCTGTGGTAAGATATTCTTGAGGGCTCTGTCTCTGTTTTTGGTGTTCATTCTGAAGACTACTAGGATGATCCAAGGTTTCCCAATTGTTACCAAAATTCAGTAGATATTTATCCTCCAAATCATCTTCTTCATGTCTCCCAGAACTCTCCTAACATTTTGCTATGCCCAACTTGCTTGTTATAATTTCTTCCTGATTCCACCCATACTGAAAATTATATCTGATATGTATGCACTCACATACCAGACATGTAAAATATTAATGTTCCCTGTGCATTTATACCTATCATGCAGCCAAAAGAAAAAGGGGTAGCATTGGTCCCAGCTGACATGTGCTTTTAGTACCTGCAAGAAGCATTCTGATCCTTATTTACAGCTATGATATTCACATCAAGTAGGGTCTCCTCTTGGGCCTTGCCATAGATGACTCAGCTTTACACTTGCAACAGTGAATGAGAATTCAGGTCATCCACTTATGTACTTGCTGTTCTGGAATTCGCTGCATGTATCAGTAGCACTATGTTCTCCTCTGCGTGTGATGACAACTGGCCAACGACAGAGAAAATGATCTAAAAACCTGCACTGTACAGATCTACGACTTCAACCTCTTCCAGTTCTCCCTGAGACCATAATTTTGTCTTTAGTGGATTACTGACACAGTGCAGAACAAGCAACACATAGTTTACGGTCTTGGGCTGCTTGAGTGCCGTCACTTTAAGTACAAAGAGCACATTCTGCACAATAAGGACTAAGGGCATTGTCATATTCTGACCCTGTTCTTTATTATCTCTTTCTTATCTGTTATTAACTGGGGTATTTATTCCATCCCCCCCTGCAGAGACTTATTAACCTCCTTGGGCTCAGGATGGATAGGAAACACTAGCAGGGATAAATGGAAGAACTGCAAGAATTTATGCATTCTTCCAGGAATATTTTACTCAAAGAGGTTACAGGAGAATTTCATTTTGGTACAAAAATGACAAGAACATCACTCTTAGGCTAAATTCCTAAAGATAACATTCATATATAAAACCCAGTCAATATTAATAACTGTGCACACATAAAAGCATCTTGCACACTCTAGTTTCCAAACTAAACAATAAAAACAGTCAATTAAAGCAAAATGGTCTTTAAGTCTATCTAGAGATAAAACAGAAGAGATCTGGGGGTTTCCACTATCAAAAACTGTGTCTGATTTTAATATTCTCCACAATCTTCTTAGTCATTGCAATGTTCACTTCACTTACCAGGGTTCTGGCAGAAATAATTAATTACTTGAATGCTTCCTCTGGTCAAGGTAATTTTTAATAGCCTTTTTATAATAATATAATAGCCTTTAATAGCCAAACTTATATTGAAGTGCAACACAGATATTAATCCATGGAATAACATAAAGTAGTCTTTATGCACAGATTTTTGACTTGTGTTTGGGAGCCTCAGTTGGCATTTTATGCACAAGTGCAAAGCTGAAGATTGTAACTAGAAAATAAGAAACTATGCAATATCATTTTCACATACAGAAAGATTTCAGTAATTTTCAGTGATTTTCATAGAACACAAAATTATATTCAGAATCCTGAAAAAGGAAAGGACATTTATAATCCTCTGTTGATGAGAAAGGTGAAAAAATAACCCAAACCCAAATATTTTCCCATAATGGGAAGATCATTCCTTGACTTTTGTCAGCTCCTTGTTGTGTCTTTATTTCTATAAAAGAATTTGTAACAAATACCAGAATTTATACCTTGCAAAAGCAAAGATATATCTTCCTAGATAGCATCTCCTGCTATTAAAGAAACATCATTAGATAAAATTTGCCTGACAATAAAAATTAAGACTGATTTTTAATTTTTCTCCACACATTCCTGCAAGTAGTAACTACTTTATAATAATAACTTGTTTCTGGTTTCTCTTTTTACCAACAACTCATGTAGCATCAGATCAGGGTAACACTATGCTGAAGGTTTAGGGGCTACAAGTTAGTAGTTTTATGTCAGGCCTTATTCTAATCACAAGCCACATGAAAATTCTGAACAGTCATCATCTCTTGTAATATCAAACAGGGTTCTTATGTGAGTCAATAGGATCCTCTTTTCCTCATTTACTGAGAGCATAATATTCACTGCAAAGAATGAGCCTTTCCTAATCAAACCACTCAGTTTTCCCTCTCATCACAGGTGAGGCTATTAGCATTTACCACTTGAAGGTATGTCATAAAGACACTGTTTCAATGAAGAAAATCTTGACACAAACTAAGCCTTGAAAGCCGAATGGTTTTGAACTAACTTTTTGTAATCGTGAGTTCCTAGCCTCTGAAACATGCATACAGATCGATAGTTTTAAATATGCTACATCCTGGTTTGTTGACTCTATGAAACGTAGACCCTCATCTGTCATTTATCAACCATCTGGTGTCTGTTGGCAAAGCACACTTCATCATCTGTAGAATATTGTTCATGTGAGAGCTCTAGTCCTAAAGCAAATCTTGAGATATTCATATATTCAACTTGATCACATCTTTTTTTTTTTGCTCTTGCAGAACTCAATTTCGTGGATTAATATTGATATATAAAGTGTCATTTTCAAGCAGAAACATATTTAACTGTCCTTCAGACCCTGAGGCTTAAAATTAGATACTTATTTTGGTGCCCAACAGGAAGCCTGTTCAGGATTTTGAGAACCAACCAGCATATTCCTTCCCACCAATTTCGGCCCAGGATTTCTGATGCTCAGCTGCCCTCATTGTGCTCAGTAAATCAGGTAGGTATTCAGTGAGGTCATTCATATATAACACTAAGTGCTAATTGAAGACTGTAATCTTAAACACCAGTTTTTGAAGCTATTTGCTATACTAATTTTTCCTAGACTAACAGCCTTTGACAAGTGTCTCTCTAGTTTTCCAACTGTCACTTTGATTTTCTATTCTGTCTAATAGAATTTCACTAAGCCATCAGATTCAGTAGAAAAGAAATTATGGCTTCCCAAAATTTGATTTGGTGCCAAAATTTGAAATTTTATGCAAGTACGATAAGAAAATTATGCAAAATTTCTGCCAAGTGTAGACTACTGTACAAATATTGTAAAATAATATCAGTGTTACTATAAATAATAGATTTTTATATCAGATTCTTTTAAAATATTTGAATGTAGTTATTGAATGTTTGCGGCTGAGTGATGTGTTTTTTTCCATTCTAGAGCCTTTGGCTGAAAGTTGATAAGATATTAAAACACAATCTCAGTCCAGTGTAATTTTCTCAGTGAACCTTGGGCTACTTTGTGTATTGTGCTCAAAGACAACAATGTAAGTGTTTGCAGGTAGACTCAAGAACTTATTAACCACAAAATTTGTCATGCAGAATTTCCTAGCTTTGGGAATATGTCTTAGATACTTTTTGATACTTATTATTCATCACATTCAAATGTTCTTATGAAAAATGAATTATTCTTTTAGCTATTCAATGCCTGCAGTTTTTTGTCTTTAGTTTAAATATATAGCCTAACCAGAACTCTGTTGTCAATAATACGATGCCGAGTGTTTCTGTATGTGGGCTGTAACTAATACTGTGCCTACCCTGCCGTAAAAAGGACTTGTGTATAGGTGGTGCTGTCATTATATCTAGAGCAGTAGAGGCACAGTATGTATTAGCTGCTCAAATTGATTTATCAGCTTCTGCTGAGTTTGGTTACAGTCCTGTGAGTAGTTAAATGAAATTGTTTAATTGTAGCTTATATATTTCTACCACTTGAATGTACTTCTGTATTCAAAGTTACTAAATACACTTAAAATGACTAATTTTCAATGCTTAAACTCTCTTGGTGTGGAATAGAGAGAAGACATTTAAACAGCTGGCAAACCTTTCAGTTGTCTCAGCTTTTATGCTTTATTTTCTTGTTTAAAATTCTCAGAGTGCCTCATCCTGGATAATTGGGAATATTTCTTAGAAATTACTTTTTCTGTCCTTATCTATTTGAAGATATGTATTTTGTGATGTGTTTAGCACTAAGATAGAATATAACAAAGAAATCACTGTATTTTTCCAAAGTTATCACATGAATATTCATGAAAAGAATAGCACTGCTTCAGCATTTTATTCTAACCTCTGGCCTTGCATATGGACTGCTTGCTTATGGATTAACTAAACACTGAATAAGAAATTAAGAAGAAAGTTCTTTTTAAATAATGTCATCTGGTATTAATTGTTCATCGGTTGGAACATTATATGCTAAAATTAAGTTTTGGGTGAACCTAATTAAGAACAAAGGGCAGAAGTGGTCTTGAGGTTGAACTCAAAGACAGATTTGTCAGCCTTCCTCATTGCTTATTTAAAGCTGGTACAACCTATGGTTACCTCTGGTACAAGATAGCTGAACTGCTTTGGGTGTGAAGGGAAACCCCAGACAATGAGGCAAACTCAGATATAGATAAAGGCAAAATCAAATTTTTTAAGAGCGCAGGTATCCACTCTCATGAAATGTGGATGTATCCTGTCGCTGTGTATTGGATTGACATCTATTTTTTTTGTTTGTTTGTTTGTTTATGATAATAGTAGGTGACCATCTCTGAGTTAAGAAGATGATTTAGAGCTGTTCCTGAAAGGGCCTTTGGAGCAATTTCTAAAGGTGACAATTCCATACACAAATAGGACTACAGACACCCTGAATCCATTTTATATGGACACTTGTGGCTTGGTGTCAGGATTTAAATCCCTTTTGATGATCCAAATGAATTTCCTGAACACTAGCAATATGAAGGTATAATTTTTACCTGGAATTTTAGAGAGACTAAAGTAATATTCTTCTTATTGTAATTGGTAGGTCATTCTTAGAATGATAAAATCATAGAATTGTCTAGATTGGAAGGGACTTTTAAGATCATGGTGTCCAACCATCAACCTTACTCTGATAAAAAAAAAATCACTAAACCATGTCATTAAGCACTATGTCTACCCATCTTTTAAATACCTCCAGGGATGGTATCCCAACCACTTCCCTGGGTAGCCCATTCCAATGCTTAATAACCCTGCCAGTGTAAAAATTTTTCCTAATATCCAAACTGAACCTCCCCTGGTACAAATTGAGGCCATTTTCTCTTGCCTTATTGCCTGTGATCTGGGAGAAGAGATTGACCCCCACCTCTCTACAACCTCCTTTCAGGTAGTTGTAGATAGCTACAAGGTCTCACCTCAGTCTCCTCTTCCCCAGACTGAACAACCCCAGCTACTTCAGCCTCTCCTTGTAAGACTTGTGCTCCAGACGCCTAACCAGCGTCATTGCCTTTCTCTGGACCCGCTCTGACACCTCAATGTCTTTTTTGTGGTACAGAGCCCAAAAGTGGACAGAGTGCTCACCAATGCTGAGTACAGGGGGACGATCACCTCCCTACTCCCCACACTGTTCCTGATACAGGCCAGGATGCACATCCATTCTGTTTCCTATGCTCTCTGACCTCCATGTTTCTGCATCTTCCAGCCTACTGATTGTGCCTGATATCTGGGGATACTGTACATTACTAATTAAATGTCACTATTTTCCCTTTATTCTCTTTCTTTTTCATTTGTATCTCATTTGGTTGCTTGTAAAAGTTAACATGTTATTATGCTACTGTACCTTGTTATATTTACTACACTTTTTTCACTGATTTAGTTTACTTTTTTTTTGCAAAACATTGTAAGATAATGTTTACCTGCTTTAATTTTAGCTTCAGAGATTATTGAACAGCAATTTAGGTCTGTCATTATTTGAGTGGTGACATTTTTCTGTTTCCACTGCTTGACAACTAGGAAAAGAACGTTTTGCAATTCAGGACATGTATTTTACTAAAGCTGTTGAATACTTGAAATTACAGCACTCTGAGTTTAATAAAATAAGATAGCATCATAAATTACACTCATGTTGACCATAAAAGGGCTAAAATCTGATCTTGAAAAAAAATTAGAAACTGTATCTTATATATACATGCATTATCAACATTGCTATAACTAACATATTCTATATGTAATAATAAAAATACTAAAATTTTTTGTGTCTTTGATTGAGTTGTCACCAGTGTGGCTATACTTGTATTTTTGCCTTTGTGTTGTCATGCAGTGGAAACTCCTGCACTACTCTGTGACTTAGTCTCTCTTAGGCTCTCTGTGTTACAGAGAAGCAGTGCTCACCATCTTCAACGTGGATACTAACCAGGTCCTGTTTATTAAATAGAGACTTGTTATTAATTGGATTCTGAGAGCATCTGCTAGATTTGAGGATTTAAACAGAATCATGCTGAACATCTGAATCCCTGTAGAACTAGCAGTTTGGTTACCAGCTGTTACTTCTGATATGTCAGAGATGAGAGATTTCTTGGAAATATCAAGAACAGTTTTCACATGTACAAAAATGGTGGCTGTGCCTGTGACTAGCTGCTGAGAGAGCATAACTAAACCTAACCCTCCTGTAGTAGCCCTTCCCAGACAGGGAATCAGGGGCTGTGTCTGACCCTGATTGCCCTCATGGGCCTGACCTTGACCCCTACCCATGGGTTGACATCCCTGCTTGGCTTCAGCCTGTTGCACAGTAAAAGTGTCTGATGCCCAGGACTGGCACCGTCCTGGTGATCCCCAGCTGCCCTACTCCTGGCTGGGGTGGTGGGATGGGTCTTGTCAGGCCCTGACATGCTGCCCTGGGCAGCCCTCTCTGCCCCCAGACCCGAGGAAGCAGCTGGCCCACGTGGCACCCTGGCACTGAGGGTCAAATTTGTTAGAGCTGGTTCAGCCTGACTCTGGAAATGCAGTCTTAGTGAAAGTGATGAATGCTCAAATCTAGGTTGCTTGACAAATTCTTTTTGAGGCCAGAATGCATTAGGTGGAAAAGACAGCATGCTACAGTTTTGAAAGGAGAAGGGGACTGAAAAAAACCCTCAAGAGAGAAAAGTATATTATGTTGATGGGCAAAAAGCTTAATTTGGATTTTGGGGGACACTAACCATATGGAAGGAACGGGTCTGAAAATGTGCAGGACTGAAAATGTTTTTTGCGTTGTGGTGGGGTTGGCAAAACACTGCAGGAGATCCTAATTGTGTCAGACTCAGTTTCACAATCTCCATTAAAAAGAACGATCTCAGAAATTTAAACCATAAGCAAAATTGAGAAGGCATGACACTATACTGCTTTTTTGTCCCGACAAACCTTGTAAAAAAAATTTATGCAGTTTTGTAAAGGTCTAGTGCTAATGTTTTCTCATTCACTAACTAAAACACAGATTATAAGTGCTTTTAGACGTTTTCTCTGCATTAATGTTGCTCTTTGACTGGTCTCTAATGTGTCACTTTCTAAGATGAGGCTTTCCTTTGAGTTATAATATTTCATTAATAGAGAATCTGAAATTAACCTCTTTACATCTTCAAAAGCTTTTTCTTGTACTTCTGCCCATTCCCAGATGATCCTTTTAGTTAGTTGACTCAGAGGCTCAAAGTTTTTTGACAAGTGATTAAGAAAGTCCAGCACTATCCTTAAGGTTCTTTGACCAACACATATTTATGGGACTGAGCATCTTGAAGATTTTTTTCAGATGATAGTTTAATCCTTCTTTTGTCAGCTTTCCTGAGCTACTCACTCTCTAAGCTCAGGCAGAATTTGCTTAGTTTTAAGTGTCAACAACTTTGATCTCAAAATAGTGATGTCAAAGGTAGGGCTACTGTAAGAATAAGACAAGAATAGTATACTAGGAAACCTCCTGGTGGAAGAATATTCATACAGGTAGTGCTAGTCCTGTGAAAACTAGATGTTTTTAAGTAATCTACAGTAATAACATAATGAAAAATTAACTTTCTAATATTTTTATACTACTTTATTTTATTGTATGTGTTTACGTTGGATAGGTGGGAAAGTGATGGCACTAAATTAACATGCCCCTGGTACAAAATACCATATTTATCTCTGGTGAAAATAATTTAAATAACAGGGGTTAATGTCCCCAGTGTAGAAATGTTTTTGGAAGTTGAATGATATTGCTGATCTTAATAGTCACAGTAATTTTTGTAGATAACATTAAAAAATTGCAAGGAAAAAAAAAAAGTGCAGCAAGCTTTAGTTTTGCTGGCCTTTTTCTCAACTGAATTTCATAGACACTTGGATTTGAATTAGAACTATACATCATGCACTTGAGAGATATACAAGATATAAATTTTACTACATGTTGTTTATTTCATGCCAGATTGGGCTCTACAGAGTTCTACCTAGAGATCATTTAAAATCCTCGTGATGCATACTGCAGCATACATTTCTCCCATTGCAGAGAAAGAACTTCACACATATTTACAACAAACCCAACAAAAGCATGATGACTTTGAGGCATAAAATCTGAGACAGTAATGTACCTACCAGAGAAAAATGTGTGTCATGGCTTAAGTAGATAAAGGCTAATGATAGTAAGAAATGATTTAATGACTAATACCCATAGCTCAGAGTACCTACACTTCCAGAAAAGAGAGCTTACTCTTCTGTATTTCCAGTATAATAATTTCCCTGCAATTTAATGTAGAAGATTTTTTTCTTGATTGCTTCACAGGCAATTAAATTTTTCTGTCAAAAATCTCTGTGATTAGCTTTTTGCGTATACATTAAATATTTGGTGAAAAGCTCAAAAGAATATAAAGGCTGCAGCCACTTTATAACCCTTCTATAACCCTTTTTACTTGGGAAGGAATAAAACATTATAGCCAATGTACTTTTTTATTTTTTTTTTAAGTAGCCTCTAAAATCACAATTCTTTGAACAGAAGATAAAGGAAAAAGATAGAATATAGATAATTATCTAATGACTTATGTAAAACTGCTTGTCAAGCTGGTTTGCAACAGGAAGTCCACGCTGATTCCAGTAAGAAAGGCATTCAGATTCTAAGAAGTAAGATTTAAAATGCTATTATTTATTAAAGCTAACTCTATAAAGAATGTGAGAATGGTATAGTTAATCTTGTATTTCTTTAGATATTGGGGCCCCCAAGTTGTGCAGCATCAAATGACCCTCTGAGCTACATGCAGCATCGCATTTTGGTCATTAGAGCTATTACAGGTTTTCCTTATAAGAAAACAAATCTTTTCATCATTTCTCTACTATCCAACAGAGAGGACGTCCACATGATAGCTCCTACATTTTCTGATAAAGGCAAGGACACACGGGTGGTATAGTTGCCAGTTATGGCTGTGACTTCTGTTTTAAATAAAGAGTACATTATGTGGTATCTGTAGTCCTTACTTTTTCATTTGAGGTGGTGTGCATTTGTTTTTCTCTTTCTCTTCTTAATAATACTAGGTTTTGCTGTCATAGACCAGAATGACTTTTCTTATGGAATAAAAATAAGAGCATGAAATAAATACATGTTGTGTAACTTCTGTCAGCTTATGAGAAAACTTCAGGACAAAAAACTTTCTGAGACAATAGTAATGAAAATTTATCCAAAGTAGGCTGTCAGAAGCCTCCAACCAAGATGCTAAACTATTTGGCAGAGAAGATGTTGTTAAAGATATGCCTACACTAGAAAACAAAGATGTTTCTCAAACATCCTAGTGTAGCAGAGAAATAGAACAATTTAGAACTGTCATCATTCTATTCTGAGTTAAGAAAGAATTATATACTGCAAGAAGTTTTGTATGCTCCTCTGCTCAATTAGAGACACTAGTGAGAAAACTGTGGGAGTCACAGACACACATTATTTTGTTTCTCTGATAACTAGTTGTCAAAAGGAAATTCAGTTCTATACTTGTAAATTCAGTGAAAGTATTACTGTTGAATATCATTGTAACTGGATCAGGAGTACAGATATGCAGCTGATCCTCCTACATCTCCTCAAATAACTAGTATGCAATGAAGTGGATTCTACAGAATTTGAATATGATTTTTAATGCTTCATTAGGACATTGATAATGTCTTATCTTTCCACTTTCCAGTGGGAAAATAAAACTAGATTGTTAAGTGATCCTTAATCTTTATAGAAGTTTCTAAGATATGATTCTTTGCTTTCCTAATATACAACTAATTTAAAAACATCTAAGGATAGCCAAAGCCAAGTGAGATGTTTCACACAGAAAGAAAGGTATTTCAATATTTACAATAAATAATCCAAGGTCTTACACTAATTATAGTTATAAAATCATAAATTTGGTTATTCTTTTGCTTATGTCTCTAGTTATGTATCATCTTATAAATACACAGATAAATTTTTAAATATAAATATATACAGATATATTCAGTTTTGAGCCATAACCATTCCTTTTCATCTCAACACTAGGATTGCTCAAGGACCATTGACGTTAATTCTGTGACAGACTGTTATTTGGCTATTTTAACCATTTTTTTTTTCTCACACATGCTGAGATAATCTCTTATGAATCCACGTTGTGTCCTCCCAACTCTCCTTCATGTTTTTCTCATCATGCTTTAGAGAAAATTCTCTAAGAACAGCTGCTCCCACAGTATTATCAGTAAGAGGATTCTGAAGCAAACTACTAGTCTTGTGCATTGAGTGGTGTCAGGCAGAAAGGCCAAATAGAGGGAAAAAAAAAAGCAATAATTCTGTCAATTCTGAAATTGCCTTTAAAACATTTTGTAGCTATGTTGATATAAGCAATGGTGCATGCAGAACAGGCTTAGGAAAGAAATATTTTACTTTGAAAAGCGATATTTAAAGAATGTTATGACAATACTATTGATCATATAGAAGATGTGTGCAGTATACCTCTTTGTCTTTGGTGTCTGTGAAGGTGACATTTCAAATGCCAGTCTTATATTCCCTATAGTATTGTTGTGAGTGAATGAGAAGTTGGTGTCTAAGCAAACTGACATCCAGTGTGCATTCTACATACAGCTGTAGCTGATATGAAATGATATGGTGTGGAGGAGTGGCTAAGGCCACAATCTCATTGGAGTGAACAATCCAGCCTTTTGTGGAACATCAAACCCAGCTTCACTGAGACTGCATGCAAGACTTAGCTAACCAGAATAGGCCTTCAGTCAAGGCCTGGTTAGCCAGAGTAGGCCTCATTAGCTTGTCTAAGTCATGCTGACAGTGAACTTTTACTACAAAATGTGCCGACGCAGCACCCAAGAGGCAGACAACTTTGGGGAAGTAAGATGGCAAAGAAGGGAGTATTTGCTCAGTCAGCAAACCGCAAGTAGGAGGACCGTATAATTATAACTTTTAGAGCTTAGCCTATCCTAAACTGACCAATTGTATGGACAATAACTTTGCACAAATCATGTACGAGTTCTTAGGCGTGTGAACAAGAGTCTAAGACCAATCATATAACTGTCGCTAACGTGTACTCTGCTTGTTTGTCTATATAAACTCTATAATAACTTGAATAAAGGGAGAATGACCATACTCATATTGAGGTTACGTCGTTACTCCGGGCCCAGACCCCACTCCGACATCTGGTAGCAGAGGATGGTTCATCCCTGACTTCTCCGACATCTGGTAGCAGAGGATGGTTCATCCCTGACTTCTCCAACAATATGGAATCTGAAGCTTGTTCATATAGCTCTCTTGCTTTATTGAGTAATGTTTCAGACAAAAATAATACTGTACCAATGTCCTAAGACCTCAAAACTGTAGCTATTTGCATTAGAACCTAAAATCAGAAAAATTTAGACAATTACCTTTCTATTTTTCTGTTTTACTGTGTTTTACCTCATACCCTGTAATGTTGACAGCTAATTCAACCCTAACACTATTTTGAAGAAAGTTAGGTGTAGCAGTGTTTTCACCACAGATGGTTCTCAGATCTCAGTTTCACTTTTCTCTTTGGTGTTTTTTTGATCAATTCTTTTTCTCTACTTTTTCACTGCAGGGGACAAGAAGCCCAGTGTTTTCTCTTGGCAATGCAGTGATAGCACTGAAGAGCACTGAATCTCTGTGCAGTTCTTCAGTCGTTGTATGTGTCTCTATCCTATATTAAATAAGGACAAAAATGTTTGGCCTGATAACAAACACATTCACTCTGTTTTTGAACTATAAGGGCAACGGTGGTTTTCAGTCACATGATACACTTCAATAACAGTCTTCTCCAGGATACCTGGAAATGCTTTGAATAATAGCAGGTAATACACAGGTATATGGGTGTTACAGTTTCATTCATCACCAAGCCAGAGCAGCTGGTTACAGTCATATTTGGCTTCAACCTAGAATCATTGATAATTTTATCTCAGGAATCTCAATCAGAAACTTTCAAAACTTAACAAAGAATGTAAAGATATTGTTTTAAAATGCAAGATTCAGTGCATTGAAGTTATGCTGTAATGCATATACGGGGTAAGGAAAAAATGTTAGGGTAAAGATAGGAGAGAAAGAGTAAATGAATACGTTGCTGAGTCAGTGACTTTAAGGACTGTCAAAGATAACATTAGATCAACTAAAGAGGTGAAAGAGCAATGGCAAGAGATTCTAAAAAAAAAAAAAAAAAGAACGGAAAATAATTTTTAGTTGAGAAAGATAGAACCTGCAGGATACTCTTGCAGGTGTTCAAAAACCAGAGGGTTAAAAAAGTTTAAATCCTTTGTCACACAGTTTTTTTTCAGAAGAATGTAACCTGAGACACAAGATACTCAGAAAGAATTTATCACACTGAAAAAAGCTTTGCAAAAGGTCTGCCAAATCATAGAATCATCGAATCATCTGGGCCGGAAAGGACCTTCAAAGGTCATCTAGTCTGATCTCCCTGCAGTCAGCAGGGACACCCCCAACTAGACCAGGCCTTGTCAAGCCTCACCTTGAATGTCTCCAGGGAAGGGGCCATAACCAGCTCCCTGGGCAACCTGTTCCAGTGCTCCACCACCCTCATAATAAAGAACTTAGTCCTAATATACAATCAAATCTGCTTTGCTTCAGTTTAAACCCATTGACCCTTGTCCTGTCACTGCAGGCCTTTGTAAACAGACTCTCCCCAGCCTTCCTGTAGGTCCCCTCAGGTACTGGAAGGTTGCTATTAGGTCTCCCCTGAGCCTCCTCTTCTCCGGGCTGAAAACTTTCTCTGCAGTTGGGCGGTAGTCCAAATGCCCATTGTGTAATCAGAGCTGCAGGATATTCCTCTGTCTTGTAATTTAGCTGTGATTAATTACAGAGTCAGGTAAATAATGTTCCTGTAAAGATGATTGTTAAAATTTCCTATTTGACATGAAAACTATAAGAAGAAAAAAGTTCTTGCCTTTAAAGTTCTATATGCATTTTTAATAACCCTAAATTCCTAACAATTGAATTTACCATTTTTAACGATTGAAAATGCTGTGTCTCTTCATAGAACACAGAACATTTTTTTCCCCACAATCTTGGCTAGAGCTATGTATCCCCTTTTTGGGTAGTGTACCAAATTCAGAGAAATAGCTGTTATCAGAGAACTTGAAAAAATACAAAGACATTTTGCTCAAAATTAGTGAACAGTAGCCAGAGAGGAGAACTTTGGGAAAAAATTTACATTGTTGAAATTTTGTTGCTGCAGAAATCAAGGCTGACTGTGGGTTATTTGTCTTGTTTTCCACTCTGAAATCAATCATATGGGAATAGTGGATTTATGCGACTTTTCTACAGTTTATGAGAACTAGCTTATTATTTAAAAGCTAAAACCTAAATTCCATTAGGTTGAAGAAATAGTCTGTGAATACTAGATTTAGGAACTTAATTACATTGTAGTGTTTGAAAGAAAAAATGTTTTACTTTTTAAGTCATTTACTATTGGAAAAAAGATCAACAAAATGACATGTAAAGAGGGTTTTTTTTTCTTATTTGCTTCCAAATAGCATATGTGGATTATTTTTTGGGTCCTCTGAAAAAGTCAAGTGTTTTTGCAGCTGGTGCACTTGAAGTAATTAAGTGACAGGAATTCATCTTATGAAACGGAAAACGAAGCCGATCAAAAGAATAAAAAGTTAATTTTAAATGTCATCCTTCATACAGTCAAATACTAATGTTTTGTAGAGCAGAACCACTACAGGAGTGCATGGGAATATAATTAATTCAGTTTAAAAATTTTAACTGGGTTTAAAGAACTATTTCTGCTTTAAATATTTTTTTTAATGCAATAGCAGAATATTATATTTTTTGCGAACACACTACGTATGTTTTACTCTGTGCACAAACAAGTAACAACACCATTAAATCAATTCTTATGATTTATAATAAAGGAAATATTCTTATGTTGTAGTGTACATGACAAAAGGTTTAATCATGAGATATTTTTACCAGGGAGTTCAGCAATTGCACAAGAAGTGAAAAACGCTTATTGAGCAACAAGAAGTGGAATCCATTATGAATAGATCAAAATGGAATTAGATTTACCACCAAAGGGGTACATTAACATCATATGAACAGTTAAGAAATTTTTCTTTAAGGTTCTCCAATAATAGCATTTGTATAACAGATTAAAATAAAAATATGTAAAATAATAATTACTTGACACTAATTTTCATTTTTGTCTCTTTTATTCACCACAACTTTTGAGCAGAAAAGATTTTCAAAGTGTTGTATTAAGTTGATATGAGAAATATATAGCCAGAATGCGATGCATAGAGAAAATTACATTTTCACTAGTCCAGATATTCAAATACATAGAGTTATACTATGTTTTACAGAAATCATTGTATTCTAATGATAGGACATACCATAAGTGGTCAAGTTTCAAGTATACATATGGGAAGAACTCCACTTAAGGTACGGTGAAAAGTATTTTTATGTGAGCGTGTTGGGTTTTTTTCATTCTGGCTTTCATTTTATATTTTGACCTTTATATAATCTGTTCTAGACAATTCTGTCTGTCTGCTTGCCATTAAATACCTTATTTCAAGACACTTGCACTATGTAGTTACAGTACTACTCCTGCAATTGTTCATTTTCATTAGCCATGTTTTTAACAGATCTGTCAGGATATGTAAGTTTCAAAGAGCTTTTCTGTTAGGTGGAGGGGAAAAAAAGGGGTTGTATCAATCATCTGAGTGTAGGCAAGTGACCTCCAATTAAATAAATAAATTGTTCCTCAAATGCCCGGTACCTTCAACCTATTTTAAAGTGAGGCACTATTGATAGCAATAAGGCTCTTTTAAACAGTGTCCTGCAGCAAGACTGGACCATAGCGTAGAAAACTAACTATACATGCTATTATGGCATGTTTCCGCACACGCTTCCTTCTAAAAGTGCCAGATAAATCAACAGATCATCTTATAGTGGAATTTGCCTGTATTTTAGTTCAGTTCATTTTTTTCAAGAATCATATTCTTGAAATCTTCTTCTGCCTTCCCCCTTTCACTATTTCTGCATTTATAAGTCTTTGATATGGATTAGTAGGTGTCATGGTCTCATCACAAAAATTATTTTCAGAGAGAGAGAGAAGGGGAGAGACCAATTAATCTCTATCGCAATTAATTAACCTCAGTTTAAACAGCAGTATTAATCAGCACTTTCCCTCACATACTTAGACTTAGAAAGCTCTGTTTGCATTGGTATGACAGAAAAACCATGCATTATGAAAACATGTTTAAAACCACTTTATTTCAGGCATTCTTTGGGCATTGTGACAGTAACAGTAATAAGAGCACATGCACCTTATGAGTATTTTGTTTCTCCTTATGCAGTTGGAAGTTGGGTGCTTGGATACTAAATTTTGCAAATTTTAAATGTTAAAGCTTTATGATCAGAACTGGACATCGTGGAGGCAACAAACAATCAAATCTGATTTTATAAGTGGCTTTCTCAGCTGCTATTAGGTCATGCTGAACTGGTCACAAATGACCCTGCTACTTGTTTTGTCACCTCACATGTGGTGACATGTGCTTGGAGCAGATGGACTCTGATTTATCTTTGGTATATAACCAAATCATAGCCACATCAGTGATTACTTCCTTTTTCCCATTTCCTGCTGTGCAAGCGTCAAAGCATTAGATTTGGCATGTGTGATTAGCAATTCCTCTTATACTCAGAAATGAAACAGGTATGTGTCTTATTATGGCAAGTTATTTAGGAGAATACATAAAGGTGTATTCTTATTTTATAGGATGGTTGAAGGAAGTGCACTTCATCATCCTGAAGTAAAACTACATGAGGCACATGATCTACAGTTAGGTAAATTTTGTCCTTATTTATGCCATGTATGAACATGAAAGGAATTACAATTAAGCACTTCATTCTCCTTTTCTCCAACCCTATTAGGAAAACCAAGTTCTTCTAAACACAGTGAAGGCTGTAGGAGAGGTACGATACTGGCAGTGCTTCCTAACACTCTCCTGCTCACCCAATGGCCAGATGTAATTCATTTCCATGTCATATTGGACCTTCCTCTAGTGTGGAACATCTCCTTTCATAAGTCCTTCAGCATTGTGCTGTGTAGAAAGTGTCTGAAATGAATACTTCTCTCATATGACCATTTATTCACCATTATTGAAGTACATGGTAATGGGATCTCTGTTGGTCTTCAAATCTTCCAAGAATTTTTTTCCCATATTCTCAGACTTTACCCATTAAACCATTTTTCTTTTTTTTCTGCTAGACAAGCAAGTTTTACTCTGAAATTCTGTGAGATTATGAAGAGTTATTATAAAATACACGCTTAAGTTATCAAATATAGTATCTAATAGTACTATATAGCATCAAATACATTATCAAATACTTCTGATCTTGAGATAGCCATCTCATATTTCAAATCCATGTTCAGTGGGCCTTGAAAAGAAGTATTCAGACCCTGAACACAATCAATTGTTCTAATTTTTGGTACTGATTAATAAGTATATTAAAAAATTAACATTTTCTTGACCAAAATGTTAGTATAAAATAAAATCTCCTCGGTCATCCAGTTTGCCTCTAAATTCACATTCTATTTCATTACAGAAAGGGTGGGGGGGAGGGAGGAGAGAAAAAATCAGAGTATGGGTCAAGAATTTTGTTTTCACTACAAGAAAGAAACAAATCTATCTACCCCAAAAGATGTACAATGTGTGGAATTCTAGTCTATTGCAGCTTCACCTATGCAATTCCCTTGAAGTTGCCAAGGGAATTATCTGCCAGTTTTATGACTAACTATCATTGAACTTACAATGTTTTCTTGAAAATAGAATTTTTGATCTGATTTTGGAGAACCATTGAAATAAGCAAACTTTGTATTTGACTACATTATACATTCTGGAATGGTGATAAATTAATGTTCAGTAGAAAACCATTACTCTTAAGATGATAGTTTGACTTTTTTATGTTTGAAAGACATAATTTTAATTTTGGATACTGGCTCACACTTATTCTTTTTACATGATCAATGCAGATTTGTCTTACACTCCTTCCTTACAGTATGTTGAATAATAGAATAGAATAACAGAGTTGTATTAGCATGAATAAGAGGATTTTTCCAGATGGATGCATTTGAAAAATGGTATCCACTGAATATTAGAGCCACTAGGATTTCTTTCTAAGCAAGCTAGGTGATACTAATGAGAAGTGCTTCTTTTTGCCTAGATGGTTTCTTTAGACAGCAGATGATTGACTTTGAAGAGACCCTAAGTAAAGAACTCAGCACTATACTTTGTACATGACCTTCTTGCTGTTAAACTCACATTTGATTTATATATTTCCAAAGTAACCTTCTTGTGAAAACAAGGTTAACATGCCCTGATGCAAAAAAGATAAAGTAGAACACCAGGATTTATCCTATAAGAGATAAAACTTCATACGGAAATTTCAAATCTTAGTGCTAGTTTGGGCTTCAATCATGGTAAAAAGTATTAATAAAAATGCTTCTTTGAACTTAGCATAAAGCGACAGCTATTCTCTTTAAACATTGCCTGCTCATTTTATTTTCTTATTGATTCAAATCCACTGCAGTGGATTATAAAGTTTGGGTGGAGAAACTTCTTTAATAGTCTTTTACATTCATTTTACAGGTTGGTGCTCTTATGGAAAGACATGGGGAACAGTCAAACTGCAATGAAAGTAACTTCATTGTTTTGATACTTTCTGCTGTATGTTAATATAATCAAAGCAAAGGAATGAGCTAATGAGAAAATACTTTTTTTGTATTATATATGATGTATAATTTTTACATTTAAGATATTAGCTTAGCTTGCAAAGGCTTTATGATAGAATGCATTCAACTGGAATGTAATTGAAATTAATGATTTATGGTGCAATTTTTTATTGGGAAGGCTCTGTGATACATCATTCCTATTTCTGCTTATTAACATCTGGCATTCTTTTATAATCACTTGCTCTCTGGTTATTTTTTGCCCGTTTTGGGGATAAGTGATCAGATATTGAAAAAATGGAAGGGGTGATAAGTAAACTGACAGATTTTAACAGCAAGGAGTAGAAAAAATATAGTTTTATTTTCAGCACTTCAGGCTAAATAGAAT
The DNA here is from genome assembly GCA_004320125.1 of Scolopax mira. Taxonomy (NCBI): domain Eukaryota; kingdom Metazoa; phylum Chordata; class Aves; order Charadriiformes; family Scolopacidae; genus Scolopax; species Scolopax mira. Next base: position 29,254 of record BJBW01000913.1, read on the forward strand.
CTATGTATGGCACTTGTTCTGTTAGCATGTGCCTTCATAAAGATTTCTTATGAGTGTATACAAAAAAGGTCTATTTAAAAAATGGTCCACAACCTTATTTTGGCCAGAACAGGAGTAATAGGAAGAATTTGTTATACCACTACTGTTGCAGGTTTCTATTCTCCTCTGCTTTCAAGAGCCAGGTTCTTATTCCCCAAAGCCCAGATTAAACATTGGCCATTCCATGGTATACAATTTTATCCCTAAACATATTAAATAACTTTAATTTAACAACTAATAAATAACTGGATGTATTTTGAAGTAATGCAGGTTTGAAAAGTTATACATTTAAAGTAATTTTGAGTGATATTTTAAAACTGGAAAAAGTCTTAAGAAGTCTCTTTAGACTTAGAAGTCTTAGAAGTCTACTAGTAAGGACACTGTAAAAAGGTTGGTGATGGTCTCTTCTCGCAGGTAATTAATGACAGAACAAGAGGGAATAGCTTAAGCTCCAACAGGGTAAGTTAAGTTTAGACTAAACATTAGGAAAGAATTTTTCCCAGAAAGATGGTCAGGCATTGGAATAGGCTGCCCGGGGAGGTGTTTGAGTTGCCATCCCTGGACATGTTTAAGAGTCATTTAGATGTGGTGTTGGGGGATATGGTGTAGGGGAGAACTTTGTAGAGTAGGGTAGATTGATGGACTCAGTGATCTCAAGCGTCTTTTCCAACCAAAATGTTTCTATGATATGAAAACTTTTACTAGAACTTGCAAAGAATTTTTTATTAAACTGTTTGTTTTCATCATAAAATTATGATCTACCGAAACTGTAGTTTTCTGCTTTCCATTTTCCATTTCTGTTTCTGTAGTTTTCCATTTCTAGCATCCAATGGAATATTAAGAAAACATTTTCCATTTTAGGGTGAAATTTCTTCTTTTAAAATTTCACAAGAAGCCCATACAAAAGGAAACATAGCTTGGAATTAGGGCACCAAGGACGTGATTGATGATACTCTCTTACACTGTTACTCATTCTCTTTATGTTGTATCCTGTTTGAAAGAAGCTTCTAGAAGGCATAAGTTTCTATTTTGCTAAGAAGCTTCATGCATTTTAAATATCAAAGTCAATTTGGGATAAGGAACATTTTTCTGAGGCTTCTAGCAGAATAGCATAGCAAAATTAGATAAAGTCTATCATCTTCACTAACTCACCCATTTTGCTAAAATAAAAAAGTAAATCAATGGAGGAGCTTGTCATTTTTCACCTTTTTGAGATAGCCCCACTAATATATCTGTCATCATTACTAAAAAGCCACAGAATTGCATTGGGTGCTAGGACAGGGTTTAGCAATTACCTGGGGTTACCTGGGTCTGAGCTGATGCCAGCTTGCACCAAAAATGACCTGGTGGTCACAGGACCATTTCCTGGTCTGAGCTCAACACTTATAATGGCAATGAATGGGAAAGGCTGGAGAAGACACTAGAAGACATTTTCCCTGGGGTCGGGGAAGGCTGTGGTGCAGATTCCAGGCAGAGGACAGAAACCAGTGTGAAGGAAGGAGGCCAAAATAAGAAAACACATAAAAATAGACTCAAAAAATATCCAAGTGTGAGCAGAAAAGGATCTCCACCATCACAACCACTGTACTTCTCCTGAGGAAGACTTCAGTATGCTTATGATACATCACAACCTCCTGCAGCCCTGTTCTCCTTGAGACAGACCAGTGCTCTCGACCTGGGGGGACACTGGAAGAGTGAATATAAAACCACAGGAAAAGGATAGATATTCTGAAGTTTTCCTGTATATTAATTTAAAGAGTATTATTGAGACATTTCTGTATTAATGTGAACAATGAGTATTAGCAGTATAACTGAACTTAAAATGTTTGTTATATGTTTATTAGAATAGGAAAACAGTAGTTGAGCTAACAGTAGATTCTTTTGTCCACCTATGGCACATTTCCCATTTACCCATATCAAGGTGGGGAGTGTGTAACAAGCTGGAAGTCTGATGTGATCTGTTGTGCTAGCCTAAGATATATGGACTTGGCAGAGTCTATTGTTGTCTCAGTATTGCTTAATTCAGATAGTTTAAACTAAACTAAGATTAAGTGGTTTATTGATTTACTAATGAAACATAATTGATCAGCAGAATCAGTGAACTATAGATTCAAGACCAATATCAGTAATTCAAAAGAGATATCACTTACTAAGCTCTTCTGAAATATTAATATTTACCCACAAGTTTCTCAGCACCCTTGTATTACTAGTCCTGAAAATTTTTTTCACACACATACAGACAGAGTTGCAAGTGCACCCACAATCCTGGGTGCATCTACCTTACTTGTACCCCCCTTTTGTTGGTGCTTGAGATTTGGGTCAACCTATGCATCTCCCAACATCTCATTAATCCCCGCACTAGGAGAAAGCACCCCATGATTTCAGGTTCGTACCCTCCAAATGTGGGTCTCTGTGTGCTGCACCTTGGTGCTCCAGCACCTGGGCGAAGGCACTTCACACCAATTGACAGGTTTTGATGGTGATAGGGAGCAGCGAGTGCTGCTTTCACTCCAGGGTCTGTCCCCACTGATAAAAAAATATTTTTACTTCTTTTATATCTCCTTTCATGCTGAATCATTTGTTTCAAATATCTCTTCATGATAGCCTGGCTAGTATTTAATCTGATTGATGGTCACCACCTTCTTTAATATGATGAATTTTTGGTGAACACCCTTCCAAACAGCACCCTTCCAAAGAGTTTTGTGAGTCTCTTGACACACACTATGTATATTCACATTTCTGTCTTAACATCTGTTGTTATTCAGGCCACAGGTAAGCCCCGTGGGCACTCCACACCAGTCAAAATGAATAAGCAAGTTAGAGAGCAATAAAACATGACATTTTAAGAGCAGAATACTACAAAATCATAGATAAAAAATGCAGTCATTCAGAAATAGTTCTAGGAGATTTTCATGACAGTTGCTGCAGTACAACTTCTCATACTATATTGGGATATGGCTTCCTCCCACTTTCCATGTCTCAGTTTTGCCCATGTCACTGTCTTCCATTGCCAATGGAACTGTATGTCCTATTTTTCATTGTGATCAACTTAATATTTATTTACATCAGAGCAAAGAGGATGTAAACCCTCATTAAATCAGAAGTCATTTATACCTCTTAAAATAAGATGAAAATCAGTAAGATATCCAACCCATGCTATCCACAATGTTATACAGCTTAAAGCAATTGAATCTTCAAAAGATGTATACATTCAATGTATTCATGTTTAACTATCTGTACATATTTGAATAAAAAAAATGAAGTGGAAGAGCAAACACTTGCATTTTTCAGTGTAACTGATAATTTTTATACATTGTGACAGAGAAATGAGGGAGGAAAGGAACAGATGCAAAAAACCATAATGAGATATATTTTGGATGTGAGAATTCCATGTACCATAGTACTTATGAGTCCAGTTCCAGCTGGAAGAGAAACAAATGGGAGAGAGTCCAGAGGATCTGGAGAAAGCCTAGATGTTGTTAGAAAGGGAAAGTTCACAAGGGTGGTATTTAACAAAATGGTTATGGGGAGAAAGAACAAAGGAAGAGACAGATCTCCTGGGATGTTGTTATGAATGAGATCTGGCATTAGAAGATGCCCAATGTGGTGGTCTAAATACACTCATTTCCACAAAAGAGAAACAAAAATCCACACACAATTGGAAAGAAGAAACCTATGACATTATGTTCCCTTCACAGAAAAAAAGGCATATGGTTATCTTGAGCATTGTGCTGCTCTGATTTTAATGACTGGCTGCCAGAATTAACAAAGCTTTTCCTGAAATGCTGAGATATACATTCTAAGCACGTTGGTGATGCTGTCTTTTGACCTGCAGCTTTTTTTCTTGTAATCAAGGTTTGGTTTTCCTCCCAGAGGAAATACAGATATAAAACTGTAATAAGGAAAAGCAGTTAAGTAAAGAGTAAATTGCTTTTTTTTGTAAAAGCATAGGTCTACAGAATAAAATACAAATGGCAGAAGAAATGCTTAGGCTTTTTCTACTGTTTCACCAAAAACCTTTTTAAAGCAGCTTAAAATGTATGCTTTTAGAATGTTTAATGAAACACTGATGCATATGAAATAATACTCTAATCATGCTAGACCAACAGCAATACCTGTTTTATATATGTTTGATATATTGCGATAGCAATATACCTAGTTTACTAAGATTTAGAGATTGCTAAACTTTATTAGTTTTATATTTTCATTAAATAAACTGATTTCATGTTACCAAGTCTCTGAGTCACCTTTCTGCACCTCTTGTTCTGATTTTAGGAATCTCTTTGTTGCTTCATTTTGCACACTAAATTTTATGTTTGACAACAGGACTAACAGGAACCAGAGACCAAATTGGCTACCCAGTAGGTGAGACTGCGGAATTTATGGTGGACTGAATAGAATTTTACTCTGAATTGTTTATAAGAGGCTCTGTAACTTCTTTAGAAACTATCAATTTACTTATGAGTTTAGCATAAGAATAAAAAATATGTATTTGTGCACAACTACTGCTCACTTACATTGAAAATGTTGGCCATAAAGGCTAGAAACCTTGAGCTTTCTAAGGAATTTATAAAGATATTCTCGCTCATGATGTTCTTTTGAAATGGATGCTTTATGTAATGGAGTAAGTTTCCATGGAGGAGGTGAATATGAAAGTTCTTGAACAATTTCTAATCAGTTATTGATTTTAAAACGGTCTTTCCTTAACCCCCATTAAATGGAATTTTATAGACTCAGAATTTCTAAAAATTAAGTCTACCAAACAAAAACATAAATATTGATCCTAGAGCCTAACTGACAAAAGAAATTTTAGAAAATTAACTTTAGCAAGGTGGATTAATGATTCCACTATTCTCAGTATTAAAAGTTAACGTGTTTAGTGTGTCAACTCAGTCTTTTAATAGCCTCCCCACCTTTTTCTTCCCTGGTTTCAAAGCTGGTAGACAGAATTGTGTTTAAGGCAAATGCATACTGCTTTCTGTTGATAAGGGTAAATTAACACAAGCTCAAGTCAAACCTAGATTTATGTAGAACCTGTGCTGCCTTTTTTAAAACTACACCAGGGTAAGTTCATGGCAGTCCACTATGTAGGTGTACACCAAGTAAAGCAAAATGTGGAGGACTTAAATGTAATTTATTTTTTTTTGTTCCTCTTTTCCTTAAGTTTCATTTACGCAGTTTATTAGCTAATACCACCATGAATAGCATGACCTGATACATGCTTTCACTGACTTCCTTAAATGGAACAAAACCAGATTATAATGCATGAAATACCTTAATGGTTGCCCTTGATTAATCATCATTCAGATTCACTTTCTATGTTATAATTCATGCTCTTTGTACTGTACTCACAGCCTGCCTCTTTTAAACCAGATCTTTTCTTTTATGATAACTTTCTCACATTGTTCTGTGCAAATCACAATTCTCATTGATTTTCTGAAAGTCTAGAGTTCTCTGTTCAAATAACTGACAACTGTTAATTTACAGCAATCTCCCTAATCATGTTTTAATAGATTCACATATTTTAAGGCCAAAATGGAAAATGATGCATGTCTGTTGCGTAATATTACAAACCAGTAATAGGTGTGCACCATTTAATTACAGCATCGGCATCATGCCTTCTTTTTTTAATACAGTATCTGATCTGTGTTTTAAATGTTTACCAGTACAAGTTCTGCAGCATGGGTAGGACCTTCGCAGTAGAACAAATTTTTTTAACCTTTGATTTCATTTGTATTCTAGTTGTTTCTGACCTCTTTTTGGGGTTAAAATACAGATTTGTTAAAATGAAAAAAAAAAAAAGTTCTCTCTCTATTAGGAATGCATAAACCATATTTTATCAAACTTAGTCACCACATTGCAGCTATCTCCTTAGCTTCCTATGGAGTGCAATGTTGAAGATTTGCATATAAAAATTATTATAATGATATAGGCTTTTTTATTACCAATGTAGCTTCTCATTTTTGTTGATCATACTAATTTATGGTAAAAAAGCCACAGTGAGCAGTATAATAAAAGAAGAGATGTGTAATTTTTGATGTGCATATGAAATACCTCAGGTGGAATTTGAAACTTCTTGCCAAAAGCAGTTCAGTCTAATGACAAAATTGTGCTGGAATGCTGAATTAACAATAAAGTAATCTATTTAGTGTTGTCACTGCAGAGTAGAAAAACATTAGGTTCCAATTCAGTCCTTAGACTATTATCATGAGGCAGATTGCAGAGGTAGTGCAGTATTCTTAGCATATTTTTCAATTGTTTCACCACTGCTTTAGAAACTGGTACCACAAATGGGTACATTGTCTCAGATGTACTACCCTACTTGAGTTTACAGTTTCATGTAACATGTACTTGGCTGTACAGACTGAATTTCTGTACAGCCACTTCATCACACTATAATTTTTGGTGGTGAATTTTTAAGGCTTTGAATAATTCACATGTTTTAAAACATAGTTTCCCATTTTATATCTGTTTGGTTTTCTTATGATTAACAGCTGTTCTACGCAGCTGCTATAGAGTGCTTGTATCTTTTGACTAAATCTACAAGAATCCAGATGTTCAGTATAAAGTAATCGTTATCACTAATACAAAATTATAATTGATGTACAAATAATGGGTCATATTTATAATTTGCTGAGAAGTGTCAGAAGAGTTTATGAATGAGTGACAATGGAATCACTTTCTTACTTTTCTTTTAAAAACCTTTGAAATGAAAAATACTCCAGTTATAAATCACATCTTTTCGATTTATTGGTAAGTCCAACAACCATCCTATCCTGTTTCTGAGTAAAACATATGAAGAAAAATTGAGTGGTTATTGTATATTTTACCATATTGATGGTACTTTGCTCCAGTCTAGTACGGATAATATTAGCACTGAAATGCAAAGACAGCCCATAAAATTTACTAGCAAATAAGGTATTTTCCCTAGGTTTGTAAATATGTATAGACTGCTAGTATATTCTGCCTTCAAAACTTCAATAACCCATGCTGACAGAGAGAAAATTCACCTGTACGCTCTTATTCCTGCACATGTGCAACTGCTTTTTTTATGTCGAGTTCCATTAAATTCACTGAGACTTATTAAAATATGCCAAATTAATTAGGTATTTCAGGAGGAGATTGAAGTATTAAATGTGTATTTCACTTGCTAGATATACATTGCAATCTCTCATATAGGCTTAGGGCTTCACATAGTATGTATCATATTCGGTAACGTGCACATGTATATCATGATGCAGATTAACACACATATATATAGCTGATAATCCCTATACAGTGCCGAATTTCTTTTCTAAAACTGTATTTTTTGAAGGATAACCATTCAAATATTGTAAACATTTTCTCTTCTCCAGCGAAGAAACAAATATATTTTTTTGAGAAATTGAAGGTTGCTTAATTTGCATCTATTTCTTGCCAAATCTATCTACAGTACGGATGCACATTGTCAGAGATTCAGATTATGACTTGAATACCAGAGGAAAATAGAAGCGTCAGTTTGTGCATAGTAAAGACATGCTGCTGTGGAAAAGTACTAGCCGCAAAGGTTACTGAAAAGATATCACTAGTGGTCAGTTTGCATGATAAATAAGCACATCCATGGGTATATGGCAGCACAAACTAAATAATATTCTGCTTTATCTTGTTATTTTCCTGTGCTATCAAGTTAAAGATGCCTGGTAGAAAAAGAAAAAAAAAAAAAAAAAAAAGATGATGCTAAAAGTTTACCCACCACAAATAAGTCACACCTATTTTAGAAAGAAGTTTTTTTGCTGTATCAAGAATTTTAAATTAAGACCTGACAGTATCAGAGTACTGGATGATTAGCAAGTGGGTTATACTTGCACATGTTTTTCTTTTCTAGTATTTAGGCAGTTACTTCAGCATAAAGAAACAAACAAAAAAAAAATTAAAAAAAAAAAAAAAGGAGGCTGTGTTACCCCAAGCTACAGCTAAATGAATATTGTATGTATAACTGCAGGTATTCTCTCCCTTTGTTATTAACATTCAGGATTGCGAGCTTATCATATATATCTTTTCTCTCACTCTTTGTGATCTTGCACTTGCAGTTTTAACTTCCACACTGGAGTTTTCTAGCATTATGTAACCCTGTTTCATCTAATTATATCTCACTACTTACCTCTTTCCATCTGAATTTATTTTTACTCTGTAAATCTGTGCCTTCATGCTGTGTATATTTTTTTCTTTCCTTCTTGGTAGACTCCTGAAAGAAGATCTAATGATATATAAAACATGACAATGAGGCACATGATTTCTTTTAAAATCTATTTTGGAATACAGCTTTCAATTTCTTGGCAATACTGTGTATCAGTGTTCAAAATCTCCAATGAAATGCTGACTTCTGAGAGAATACAAAGCTTCTGGTTGGAGACTAACAGTGTAAAAATATCTGGGAGAACCTTAACTAGTGCAATTAGCTGAGAAGACTGTCAGCCTTCTTAATTCTCCAACACATCAGACATGACTTCATTTCAAGAACTTGAGCCTAAAGCTGACTTTAGGCTACAGTAAGACCGAGTTGAAAAGAATCCCAACTTCCTGTCCTCCTGTGGTCTTTGATTAGCAGCCAATACAAATACCTGTGCAGAAAAACAAAGCCGAAGAGAAGTGCTGAGCAAATAATGAATTTTTCAGTTCACTGGAGAGTCTCAAAACAAAACCAAAATGTTCCCAGCAATATTTAAAAGGGTTGGTTTTTTCTTTAAACTAAAATGAATTGATTAAGCAAAACCACTTGTTTTATCTAAAATTGAAATAGTATCCTTTAATTCTGAATAGAACAGAATAAAAAGTGACCTTAAACCTTTTTTTTTTGCACTTCATATGAAATGAATGGCTTTTTGGTGGTCAAAAGGGAATAAACTACAATTAAATAAATGGGACACAGTCTTTGTCTAAAGATGTATACACAAAGACATGAAATTTTTCAGAACAATGAGAAATCAATGTGACAGATTATAATTAAGAAATTACAAGTTGTCATGCTAATTTAATTATTGCATTATCTGAATACACTTCCAATGTTAAAATATGCAATAGAAAAAATGTATAGCCATATATTAAATAAATGTTATATCCATTTGTGCCCATTTCATTCTGAAGTCATGGATACAAACCAGACAGTAAAAACACTTTCCAGTGATTGAACTTCCAACTTGGATTAGTGCTTTTTGTATTGACCACCATCCATTCCTTTTTGCATCCAGGTACCTTAGATGCAGCATGTGTAATATTAATTCAAGAGCAATTTTTATGTTTAAACTTACCCGTTTTTTTCTCAAAGCTGTTGCTTAACTATTAATTCTAAGTGATTCCATGAGCCTTTCTACTGTGAGGTCCTCACAAAAGCAATTGAGAGAAGAGATATTTGACAATTCAAGTAGGAACAAGAAACAAAGGACTCTTAAGCTAATTTAGCAGTAGCTCTAATTTCACTTTCATTTACTTCTAACAGAACAGATCCACTTTGATAAATCAACAATAAACCTAACCTCATGAAAATTGAAGACCATGGGACTGAATAGTTGTACAACACAAATAAATGCCTAGAAATCATCAATTTGCAAGAAACACTTACCAAAAGCATAAATATTCACATTACCTAATTAAGAAAAAGTTTGTCAAATACATTTTAAAATCATATTAATAAAATTATCTTTCAAGCCCCATTTTATTTTGAAGAAAAGAAGTTCTGAAAAGTATGCTAGACTTCACAGAGATAGGGTTATGAATTTTTCCTATATTCATTTATTTTTCATGTCATGTTCTTCTGTTGTAGCCAAGTTGCAACCTGGGAAGCGTTTATCTGAATCCTGTAACTCTACCAGACATGATTCACTATTGTCAATTAAGGAGAGAAAAGAAACAGCAAAAGATTAATTTAATGGTATACTTAACTTAAGAATTCAGGCTCATTGACCATGCAGGATTATTCTATTTTCCCCATGGGGAAGTGTTAGTAACTCTGCTATATTATAAAGTTCCTTAGTTTAAATGATTTCTTTTTTTTCCACATAAAACCCATCTTATCATCTTATTTCTCATGACCATGAACTATAATTTGTTTGTAAACTTTCACTAGTGCCAGCTTGAAGATGACCTACTACAACCTGGAGAGAAGCCCATCAATGTCTCAAGGCATACCTTTATGTCCTGAGGTTTTTGTATAGTCTATTTGATTACCTTATACTTTCTATATGATTCATCTTTCTGAATTACAAAATCTTATTTTAAGATCATTAGCTGACCTTTTATGGAGCAACTAAGCAGGGTTTAAAAAAAAAAAAAGGTCAAAGAGTTTGTTGCTATATGATTCTACATGGACTGAACTCCACCGAGCTTTTCTTCCTTATACATTCCATTAAAACAGCTGGAGATTTCCACAAAACTCCAAAACAATTAAAGCTCTAGCTTGTCAAGCATCTGAGCATGAAGACAGCAGGATACACACTGTTTTGTGGAGGCTTATCTTCCCCCTTAATTCATTCTTGTAGGTATCTCTGAGAGATGCTGCTAGGGTTATGAAGCCCACTCTGGATATGTTCATAAGGGTCATTAGTTTGTAGCATGTTTATGCATTATGCGACATTTTGTTGATACGATTATGACTATTTGATTATCTCTTGGGTCCTATTAACAGAGGATGATACAAAGAAGTCAGCCAAAATACTGACTAACCTTGAGGTTAAATTGTAAGAGATGTTGGCATTCAACTTAATAACTAATAACAAGGGCTACTCTTGATGTAGCTTCAGAAAGAACAAAGTAGATCAGAGGAAAAGAACAGATGCACAATAAAATACCTGGTGAACTATAAAAACCTTCATTCAATTTATCATCTGTCACTTCACAAATGGATATTTTCTGTGCTCGTACCAAACTTTTAAAGAAGTCCTTTTCCAAACGCTTTGATTCTTTTGTACAGACAGGAAATACAGAAAAAGCTTTTCTTTTAGTTGGTCTGTATTCTTTCTTAATTGTTCAAATATATTGCCCATTCTGCAAGTGGTCAGGAAGAAGGAAACATGTTCATACGTGGATTTTTTTAGAACTTAAAGTGTGCTTCACTTGCAAAAGTTTGATTTCTCTTTCAGCCCAAGAAATAAAATTAAAGGAATCTTTCAAGCACATCTTCCAGACTAAACACACAAAGGAAGGCAAATGTGAAAATAACTGTCTCTTCTTCAGTGGCACCATATCTAAGGTCTGAGGAGGTACTCTCCAACATTGGTAATACTGTAAACTTAGAAAGAGAAAAGGCCTCCATCTATCTCCCTGTTGACTTCTGCATAGTATCACATACTTATCAGACAGTAGGGAAGAAATAGTTTCTTGTAGCCCTGATGAAAAAAGTTGATTGTTTTTTAAAAAAAATATTGTTGAAATATACCTGTACAATAATTTATCCTAAAAATATGTATATATAATTAATTATAGTAAAAAATGTAGTTTAAGAATAAGACTGACTCAGTTCACTGGATGGAATTTCAAGGTCCCGTAATACTGATTCCTTTTGTATAGGATGTTTTAGTAATAAGTAAAGATAATGTAGCCCTCGATAAGGGGGAGTTTTAAATTCCTGCCAGATGGATCTCCTTGCAGACCAACTGTTAAAATTTAATGTATTTCTTATAAACTCCTGAATAGCCAGATGTTTTTCAGAGACTAAATTCTCTGTTAAACATGAGAAATTTATGCTAGCATGCATATGGAATTGATTTAAAAAAAAAAAAACAAGCTTGAATGGAAATATAATTTGTTTGTTTTATTAACATATATTATCCTGGTGACAGAACAGAATTTTCCTTTTCTCATATTTGTCTGAGTTAATTGTTATTTCCTAATGCTTTTCTGAAATTACTAGAATTTACCTGGACTGTACTCTAGAACAAAGAACAATTTTCTGTTTTCTTCCTCCCCCTCAGTTCTTTCTTCTGCTTCTTATTTTCTCTCATTTTGGGTCTTGTCTGCTCACCCTTGTAGCATTTTCTCAGTGTTGTCAGAATCTGATAAATTGCTGTTTCTATTTGGAACATATTCCATACCTGCTAAATCTCTAATCCATCTGCTTATGACAGTTATTTTTGACAGCTCTGTTGCACTGGTGTTTCTGTCAATATTATTTAACTATACTGTAGGTTGGACTGTTTCACTGCTTCACGGCAGTATTTTATGACTGTTTTAAGAATTTTATCATAACCTTGGCTGATCCCTAAAATGCATGGTTATAAGTGTTATTTGTTTTCTATGACTAAAGCCAATATATTTACATTAATTGCACACTGATACTACTTTAATTTCAATATTGATGTACCATAATGTGGCACCAATGAAAGTTATCTTTAAAAAAATAATCTATAAAATTACCTCTATAGCTGTACATGTAATGGTCAAAGAAGTTTATGATATCATCTTATTGTCACTGAACTTTTTATGAAGAATAACTATTCTTATTTACTAGATACTTATATACTAGATACTTAATACTAGATACATTATAAATAAAATAAGTATCTATATTTTTATACCTATATGAGAATTTTCAGCTGAAAAACAAAGTAGTTTGATTGCAAACTACTTACAGAAAGCTAAGTAAGTGAAGAAATAAGTAAAAGAGAATTGTAGTACAGGAATTAGCTAAAAACCTTTTACTGTAGCGATGTCCACCATTGCTTTGTTATGGTATACACAATGTGTTCCAAAACTCCATAGATAGAGTTCTTACTCAGTTTTAATTCACAGGATAAGAAGGCTTTTTAGCAGTAACTATTGGTTGACAGTTATCAGATTGTTTACCTTAGCAGGAAATTCCACAGACGTGGTATACTTAAAAAACTGTGGTACTTTTTTCAATAGTTACCTCAACAGCTAACTTGGATTATTCTGGAAAGACTTCATTGTCTATGAGATAATGTGATGATAAGTGATATTTCTGTGAGTACAAGGAAGAAAAATGGATAGTGTTACTGCAAGATTTCTTGTGAGAAATTATTTTTAATTTCATCCATTCCAGATGGTATCTTCCAACTCTTCAAGAAGTTCAAGAGCCTGTGATATACCTATGACTCTATAAAGCATTACTAGATGCTTACATATCCATCAAAGAAACAGTAAGTAAATAACAACAGGCTTGACTATGCAGGCATTTCTGTAAAAAATATTATTATACCTAATGTTACTGTAATTCAGAACAATCAAGGATGTCAATCCACATAACATAAGTAATTTACTAATTACATTTCATTAAGTAGTGCTAAAATTTAAATAATATTAAAAATAATAAATAAATTAATAATAAAAAATTGAGTCAAATAGAAATTATATCTGTTTTCTTAAAAGAAGAAATATTGACCTTATTGGGAAGAAGGGGGGCAAAATTTCTGCTAGCCCTGATGAGCTTCATGGTTTCTATACATCTATAAGATTTAAAAAGAAGCTCTGTATAAACCAGAACTCAAATTTTTAAAAGCATAAAATAGAATAAACTCCTTGTCATTACAGGGAAGTTGAAATTATACATATACATGAAATTTTATTTCCTTAATGCACAGTGTAATTGTTTTGATCTTTGAGCAAGATCTCAATTTGAACTCAGTCTCAAATTTTTCTGCTGCTTTCAGAATTATGTAAAATCTGTGGAACTGCATAAGAAAGAATATAGATATAAATGTATGGCTTATGTCTACAGGCTGACAAGAGACTAGATAAGACTGCTGATCTTCTAATGGATTAATATGGTTCAGTTAGGGTTCCCTTGTAAAAGTGTTTCAAGTAGCAGGAGGACCTCATAGGACTGGACCTGTTGATTATTCTTCTCTGACCTGTTCCTAGATATATAAGGACCCAGCTGCAGAACAATGGGATGAAACTACTGGTAATATCAATTTTCTGAAGTATTTCCAAAAATCTCTACTGTTTATCATATTTGTAAGTTATAGAGCCATTTTAGAGCCCTGAAAATTAAAATATATTAGTTTATTAGAAATCAGTAATATTTATTTAGAACTAGGCACAATTCTTTCATTCACCTTTGAACAAGAATGTGAAAAACTTTCTTGTTTCTGAATTTTATATTTTATTAAGTTGCATAATTGCTGAATGTTCTGATTTAGTAAAATGTAATTTCTAATCTGTAATTCAGCCTAGTAAATTGGTTTTGCGCCATCAGAACTACAGACTTTAATCTTGCCTTCCTACCTTTGCCTATCCTCCAAATCTTTCAGCTTCAATGTCACACCTTTTCCAATTTCATTTCCCCACTGAGTAGTTTTTCTGTATCTATTACAGAGACAGATCTGACGTTTTTCTGTAACCTTGTGTCCTGTCATGTCTGGATCACTGCCATTTCCCCCTCGATGCTCTCAGTTATACATTTATTTTGCTATAAGAATCAACTGGTTTGGTTTGATGCATGAAAGTATTTCTTTGATCTTTCTTCTCATTGCAATTTAAAAAGTGGTAGGTTTCTTTCCTTCCTTCTTGGCCTCAAAAAAAAGCTTTGATGTGCCTTTGGGATTGTGATAAGGGGTTTGTGTTACTTTGTTACTTTTTTTGTCAAGGTCCAAGTATTTATTGTCTTTTGAAGAAAGAAGGGCTGAGCAATTAATATTTAATATTCTCGTATTTGTAGAAAGATGTAAAGCCATCTGTGAGGAAGCTGGTGGGCCTGTTTAGAACACAGATGACAGTCAGATTTAAAATTTTTGAGAAAGAATTGGAAAGTATATCCATATTTTGGAGATTTTGGGGGGTTGCAGTGATATTATTTACAATCACCCAGAAATAGACTGTATAAGAAAGAACATATATGTAGCAGGAAAATGAAGATACACCAGCAGACGTTTTATCTGTAGAAGACAATGCAACACTTTTATCATCCCGAAAGAGTCCATTTTGAATCTGACAAAGAAAAGTAAATGCTTCAATAAACTTATGGTTTAATTTAGACTTTATGAGACTATATAAGACATCAGAAGAATTCCCCATAATTTGCTGACTATGCTTAATTGTTGGCTTGATTTAGTACAACATTTCTTTTAAAACTGTCCTTATTATTCAAGTTATATATGAAATATCAGTACCAGGATATGATATTTTCAAGCATCCAGAGACTCAGTGTAATTGTGTCTGCAAATGTTGTGGTAATCATTAAGCTTTGATGCAAAAGCATAGAGAAAAAATATTCAATAGCATTTAATTTCCAGACATTAAAATTTGCTAAAAAAATAAATTCAAATTGAAGGGTATTTAGTAACAGGATTCCAGAGAGCTATTATTTTAATACTATTTGAACATTTCTGTCTATATCTACCTTAACAATGAGTGCCATGCATTAGCCCAATAGGAGTGGACACATGGAGTGAGACAAGAGCTGAGGACCAACACCCAAACTATACATATATTGTGTGTCTCTCTCTCTATATATGCATACATACATACATTCATGTGTATATAAATCTGTTAATATACCCATATATTAACTCAATATAGCTCAAACTAAAACTGAAAGCTCATCACTGTCTGGAACACATTAGTTGCACCTGAAATTTAAACAAATCCAGTTCCTCTACCCGAACTAGGACACTGAAATAGATATACACTGTGTAACACCAGTTTATTATGCTCTTTGGATAACTCTTTTTCTTGCTAAATTTCCACAAATTAAATAATTTCAGTCCTTGTGATTTGGAGTTCCATTTGTTTAGGTTTTATTTTGTACTGATAATTTAGAATATAATTTTGCAAAGTTCTGTATTTGTACATGACTCACATAAAATTGATCTAGTTCAGACATTGAAACTTATTGATTTGATCTTTAAGTTACAGAGAACTAAACCACTTTGTCACTGCAATGGCAGAAAACAAACATGGAATTAAAACAAAAGAAAAGTTTCCTTTTTTAAAAAGGAAAAATTTGATAAATATTAGAGCCCATAGTTCTTAGAGATCACATGTAAAATAAACATACAATATCTGAACTATTATCTTGGTTTGAATTTTTTTCATGTGGTTATAAAGCATGAAAATTAGTGGCAGCTGCATACCTATTATGATTGAAAAGAAATAATTTCTACTGCAGGACTTCTAGTTGATTTCAAATCCCAACCTGAGAGATATCTGCCACCGACTTAGGTAGCTAAGTCTGCAGGACAGGCAACAATTATAAAAGTGTCTCTCTCCATCTCTTCTTATTTGCTTGCTCAAGTATTCTTGCCCTCCACTAGCTATACAAGTGCACAAATATCCCATATTATTTTCAGAGAGATACAAACAGTTGAACTTCCAGCCTGCCCTTGTTTTCAGGTGGGGTTTGTGAACCAATGGGGAAGGTAAATATACATTTGAAGTCTGAAACCATGATGCTCACCTATCTGACCCCTGACTCACTAGTTCATAGAGAAGGGAAACAAGATTAAATGAAAAAGGCAGAGTATACCCAGAAGCTTTGTACTCAGGAAATTTTCATGTTGATCTATTTTCCCACTTGTGTAGACAGGATGAACTTTTAATTAGTTCATAGAATCATAGAATCATATAGGGTTGGAAGGGACCTCTGAAGATCATCTAGTCCAAACCCCCCCCGCCCCCCCCCGCTGGATGGGTCTACCTAGAGCATGTTGCACAAGAACTTGTCCAGGTGGGTTTTGAATGACTCCAGAGAAGGAGACTCCACCACCTCTCCGGGCAGCTCTACCACTCTCACAGTAAAGAAGTTCCTCTTCATGTTTAGGTGGGACTTCTTATACTCAAGTTTGTGCCCATTTCCTCTTGTCCTGTCACTGGGCACCACTGAGAAAAGACCAGCCCCATCCTCCTGGCACCCTCCTTTTAAGTATTTGTAAGCATTGATCAGATCACCTCTAAGTCTTCTCTTCTCCAGACTAAAAAGAGAGATGCTCCAGGCCCTTAATCATCTTTGTGGCCCTTTGCTGTACCCTCTCCAGCAGTTCCCTGTCCTTCTTGAACTGGGGAGCCTAGAACTGGACACAGTACTCCAGATGGGGCCTCACCAGGGTAGAGTAGAGGGGCAGGATGACCTCCCATGACCTGCTGGAACCTCTTCTTGATACACCTCAGGATGCCATTGGACTTTGTGGCCACAAGGGCACATTGATGGTTCATGGTCAACCTGTTGTCCACAGGAACTCCCAGGTCTTTCTCCTCAGAGCTGCTCTCCAGCAGGTCAGCCCCCAACCTGTACTGGTGCTTGGGGTAATTTCTCCCCACTTACAGCACCCTACACTCGACTTTGTTGAATTTCATTAGGTTTCTCTCGGCCCATCTCTCTAGCATGTCAGCATGTCCAGGTCTCTTTGGATGGTGGCACAGCCTTCTGGGATGTCAGCCACCTCTCCTAGTTTTGTGTCATCAGCAATCTTGCTGAGAGTACATTCCATCCCTTTGTCCAGGTCATTGATGAATATATTGAAGAGGACTGGACCCAGTACTGACCCCTGGGAAACATCACTTGTTACAGAGTTCCAGATGGATTCTGTGCCCCTAATCACAACCCTCTGGGTCCTATCTTTCAGCCAGTTTTCAATCCACTTAACTGTCCATTCATCTAACCCACACTTCCTAAGCTTACCTATGAGGATGCTGTGGGAGACAGTATCAAAAGCCTTGCTGAAGTCAAGGTAGACACCATCCACTGCCCTCTTCTCCTCTATCCAACCAGTCACGACATCTTAGAAAGCTATCAGGTTAGTCTAACATGACCTCCCCTTGGTAAATCCATGTTGACTACTCCTGATAGCTTTCTTTTCCTCCATATGCTCTAAGATGACACTCAGGAGGAGATGTTCCATTACTTTTCCAGGGATGGAGGTGAGGCTGACCGGTCTGTAATTTCCTGGGTTCTGCTTCTTGCCCTTTTTGAAGACTGAGATTATACAGAAATGCTTTCTTTGGACGCCCGTTCTCCAGTGTGAATGCTACAGAATCGTGTCTTGAGTCTAATGCTTTGCTTTTAGCAGGTTCCCCAGAGGGCCTGCAGCACATTGTCGCTTAGTCACTTGAGACTCTGCTATCTGCTTCACGATCCTAAGATAGATAATCTGTGGAGATGATGTGTGGGCTGGGAGGACAGTAAGTCCAGGTGGACCTCCTGCAGGAAGCATGTAGTTATAGAGCTGCCTGTGAGGGTAGCATGTAGCCAGGTGGCGAGGGCTTGCCCTCTCAGAGCCCTAGAAAGTCCAGAAACAGCTCAGAGGAAAGGTCTGGAGAGAGCTTTTTCACAGAACCTGTGGCATTTGTTTACACAAGCATCACCTCCTTTACATGCTTATCTCTTGAATAAATGGTTTGGTGATGCTTATAGCCACCTTGCTTTCTAAATTCTCTGACACTATGTTACGGGGAAGAGGAAAAAAGAGCAATATCTGCAGACAAATAGTTTGTTCATAGACATAAAGGCCTGGTGAAAAGCAAGAGCCCAAAGTACCCCAGCTCCTGAGCTGTTCCCAGGGGAGCTGCCATACGCAGGGCTAATGGAAGTGAAGCCACAACCTTACAAGTAGCTTGAAAATGAGTTCTTTTTTCTTGTCTCCGTGCTCTCCAAAGTAGAGAGAAAGCTCCCTGCAGCTTTCTCCACATGTCAGGAGCATATTTTCAGGACAAGGAAAGCTGGTCAAGGCAATTTCATCTTTCTCCCTGTACTTTCTGCTCTGCTTTGGAGCAGAGCCTGATGCAGAGCATGATCTAATGCAGAGTGTGCTCCTGGGAATGTGAAGGGAAAGCAGCCATGCAAGTCATGGCTAGATTGCACCGAGCTGTCACAACACTAATTCATGACAGAGCTGAACCGTTTCCTCCTCCCAGCGTTGCAGGCTCAGAGGGAGAGCATTGGGACATGCTTTACAAATTCCAGGCTTCATCTTTGTGGTGGTATGATTTGTGAATGCTTCCCGTACAGCGGAGCGTAATGCCTTGCTGAAGTTTGGGATGACATTGTGCAAGGTGCTGTAGAGTAGCACAGGAGAGGGAGAGATGGCTCCAGCCCTGAAGAATTCCCTCCTAGGTTAATTTGCTTCACAGCACAGACAGGACGTGCATAGAGAGATGGACAGAATAAAGCCAGAGTGGCTTTCCCAGTGTGACTCAGTAAGTCAGAGGCCGAGTAGAGCAATGAAATATCTCCAGGGCAGTTGTCTTGTCCCTTGCAGGGGACAAGCCTGCATTGCTTCTGTGTCCTCTCAGCCCATGAAATGCTCAGCAAAGGCAACTTGGTGTCTTTGGCTGTTTGTTGTCAAAGTAGCTCCTTCATACAGGTTTATACGTAGCCACAGCAGGGCAAGGATCTGTGATTGCTTCTCTCTGCTCCTTGACTTCCTTTCCATAACATGGTTTTAGAGGCTTTAAGTGTAGTTGCAGTTGATTGTACTGAATTTGTTTTAAAAAATAATGAAATGAAAGCGAATCAGGGCCCTTTCCCTGTCTTACTTCTCATTTGCATTGAGCAGCCATTTCTGGTCTCAGCCTCGTAATACAAACCCGTGGGGAGTTTTGCCCTTTTGCTGGCTGTCACAGATCCCAGGGGACAGCCCAGCCAGGCCCTCTCTGATCCCCCCCAAAGAACAGGCTCCCTGGAGCGATGCAGTGCTGCAAGTGGAAGGGCCAGATGGTGCTGGATTGCAGTTTGAGACTGCAATGCAGACTGTGTTATGCATTGCAGAGCCCAGCACAGCAAACATGATAGTCTTTTTTTCAAAGAGGGCTCAACCCAAGAAGCAGTTTCCCAGAGAGAGTATGATGCTAGGAGTTTTTCCACCTTCTGGAATGGGGGAGGGAAGCAGAGAGAAGGGGTGAGCCCTTGTCATTGGTGCTACAGAGCAACAAGGAGGTGGGGAAGAGAATTGCTGCTTCATCTTTGTCTGGGAGTAAATGGTTGTGTGCCGTGGAACCACACTGACAGTTCTTTCTTCCTCCAAAGTGCCTACAGATGACCCATGTCTGAAGGTTCACATTCATCTTTCCTCACTGCATGCATCAGCAGTGGTAATTCCTGTGGGATGGAGCAGTAATTCCTGTGGGATGGAGCAGGGTTGGACTAGACTTCCTCTGGGTGTGCACGAGGGGCAGGATGCTGCACAGAGCTAAAGAAAGAGGAGGACTGTGGAGAGGGGGGTGCTGAAGAATTCTGTTCTTCCGTGCTCCCCTGTTTATCTCCACTGTCTTTGCTCCACCATCTCACTCTATGTCGTCTGCCAGGTAATGTCCTTCTCTCAGAGGCTCTTTGCATATCACCAGGTAAGCTAAAAAAGACTTGTGAGTAGGGCACACTGGTCCACTGGAGCAGAGTATGTGTGTGAACTGGTAGAATGTGTGCAGGGCAGGGTGAGGCAGCGTTAACAGAGGTGGATGTACTGGTGGGAGAGGGAGTGAGCTGCGGGGTGTCTGGATGGAGCATCCGGGCTCACCCGTACTCAACTTATGCAGGGACTTTTGATGCTGCAATCAGAGAATCATAGAGTTGTTTGGGTTGGAAGGGACTTCAAAAACCATGCAGTGCCACCCCCTGCCCTGGGCAGGGACACCTCCCACCAGACCAGGTTGCTCCAAGCCCCCTGCAACCTGTCCTTGAACCCCTCCAGGGATGGGGCAGCATCAGCTTCTCTGGGCAACCTGGGCCAGGCTCTCACCACCCTCAGAGTGAAAAATCTCTTCCTGAGATCTCATCTCAATCTTCCCTCTTTCAGTGGGAAACCCTTCCCCCTCCTCCTCTGGCTCCCCTCCCTGATCCAGAGTCCCTCCCCAGCTCTCCTGGAGCCCCTTGAGGGACTGGAAGGGGCTCTAAGCTTTCCCTGGAGCTTTCCTGTCTCTGGGCTAAACCCCCCCAACTCTCTCAGCCTGTGCTCACAGAAGAGGGGCTCCAACCCTCAGAGCATCTCCGTAGCCTCCTCTGGCCCTGCTTCAACAGATCCATATTCTTCCTCTGGGTGCTGTATGAGGAGGATCCATTATAGACAGAGACATTAATCAACTTCCTCTGCCTCACAGGTTAACATTGTGCCTGTGTGTTAAGGTAACTCTGAGTGAGTACAGGAGTACGTGGTCACTTCCTGAGCCCACAGTGAGCCTCTCTGTTTCTTCCCCTGCAATTGTCCATGCTCTGCATGAATTTATCACTCACCCTGCAGTGAGGAGAGAGCAGCCTTCTCCACGGCTGCAATGCTGTAAAACAGCCAGCCACTCATCAGTTCCAGATCAATGCTAGTCAGGAGTCTGTGGGCTCGAGAGCCAGTGGTTTGAAGTGCCTGCACCATTCTGGCTCAGCAGCAGACTGCTCTGACATCCTCCCCCAAATCTCAAACGAGTGCTTTGGGGACTACAGTTGGGCAAACACCCTAAAGAAAAAAAAAAAAAAAGGAAGCAAGGAAAAAAAACCCAAAACAATTTAATGCACTCATGTTCACTGGAGTACAAAATAAGCTTAATTCCAAATGTAGCAGTTTCATTTGCATTATCCATTTTGCATGAGTGGTCCAACGAATGAATTTACCAGTAGGGCAGAATATAAATAGGGGCTTTTTGAAGTGTCTGCCCTATCTACCCTGCAGTAGGAAGCTTGATTGCAATGTAGGAAGGCATCCTCGCACTGGCCCAAGCCTAGCTGGCCTGAATATCTTCAGGCCTTCAGAAACTTCAATGTGTGGTAGTTACCAAGTCCATCAGCAGAGATCCAGAAGGACTGGGATGGCCTGTGTCTGCTGCCAGGGTTGGGATGAACATGGGTACTCCAGTCATACACTGGTCACCCCCAGGGAAGCTCTCATCGTCTTGCCCTTTGAACCACTCCAACAGCTCTTCTGGGTTTCTGGGTGGGTTGGTGGTTCTTGACCATGTGAACATGGAGGCACGTTGTCTCCCAGGGACAGGGAGCTGGGCCTTCACACTGCTGTCTCTGAGAAAGAGTTCAGAGAGAGCAAAGTCTCAACATGAACATCCTGCAAACTTCATCCCAAGGTCACCCAACAGAATAATACCATGTAACCCATGTACCCAATTAAACCAGTTGACATTGTAGTGTTAAAAAAACCTCACTCTTTAGGTTTTCATAGGCAAAAATGATTGATTTTTTTTTTTTTTCTAAGAGCTATTTGCTGAACTTCCTGTATTTTATGCACAATATCTCCCCCCGTGTTTGGTGCCAGGATGCAGTAACCTGTATTTAAGATCAAACTATTTTGCAAGGAAAGAACATTTATTGGGACAACAGTAAAATCCCACTCCTAGGAATTGGTTTCCAAATAGTCCATAGGCTTAGGTACCCGAAATGTTTTGATTTCAGAATCTATGTGAGGGATTATGACGGGAAGGAAAGGAACTAACTGCTTTTGATATATATCACAATGATAAGATTATCATGAGAGGATTTCATCAGATTTTTGTCAGAAAAAAATTACAGTTTTCAATTTTCAGAGCTGAAAGCTGAAGAAAAGGGCAATTTGGTGATTTTTCAACTCTTCAGTGAAAACTTGAAAACTCTCCTGAATGCTCTCCTTTTCTTCCCTTGAGTTTCCATATTACGTAGAAGATGTAGAATGGAGGGAATCCATCTTGTCAGACTGGCCACAGATGACATCATCTGAAAGATGTCTCAATAAGAAGATTCAGAGATATTCAGAAAACTGGCCCAAAAGCTAGAGGTCTTACGTGTAAGGACTGGGAGAGAGCTTCCAAAGACCAGGAGAATAGGTCTCCCAATTGATTTGTGTTTCGATTTGAACAGCTAATTCTCTTAATTTCTTCTGACCTATTTGAAGCCTTCCTTAAATTAAATTAAAATAATGTGGCTGATGGGCTGGGGGATGTAACGTGAGGCCAAATCCATAGCTGGATCCTGAGAGGGGAGGAGCTGGGCAAAAAGATTGTTCTCCAGTAGCCCAGCAGGGTCCCATTCCATGAGCAGTTCCAAATAGCTTAGCAGATTTTTCATCAATATGATTTGCAATTCTGTTATGTTAAATAGCAAGGCAGACCCATGAGAGTAACTCATTAAAACCTCTGGCCACCCTTGAGTAAAATCAGACTCAACAAAGGCTGGTTATGTGGCAGGGAGGGGGAGAATGGGCTGGATTTCTTCCTAAATTTGCATTACCTCATTTCTGAAGGCAGCGTTATCAACCATTTGTCTTTAATGTCGTGACAGGAACTTATTAGAACCGTAATGCAAGTTAAAGCAATTTGCATTCTGCACAAAGTGACCCAAAACTTGAGCATCTTTTCTTTTTAGAGAAAAATCTGGGCTGCACTGGCAAAAAAGCCTCTTGTTGACATTAGAAGAAGGTCGTTCCAGATTTTACCACAGCTTTTACCAGAGCCGTTTCCATGGAACTGTTCTGGCTCTGGGCAGCAGGATATCCCTGCGGAGGGAGGAGAGACACCGTTCTCAAACCTGTGAAGACACTGGGTTTCCCCTCACTTGTCCGTGGGCAGCTGCTGCTCCATCCCCTTCCCTGTGCCGTGGCAGGAGAAAGAAACCAACAAAAGTGTTTTGGTGGAGTTTGTCTTCAGCAGGAAGTTCTGCTGCTGTCATGCAAACGAAGCTTTCTACCTGGGCAATGGGAATACAGTTTCAAAGAGAATATCATAGAAAAGGGGTTATAATGAATTATAGGGAGGCAGGCAAATATTTGAATAGCTGTGCAGCCACAGAGGTTGCCATAAAAAGGAAAAAGCCTTTTAATTAGTATTTTTTTTACAGTCAGGGCTTAATGTGTCTTCTGTCACCAGGCCTAGGTGGATGCTAGGGGGAAGAGGGGTTGGGATTAGGGCACGGAGCCATTTGTCTCTTAAGTCAGTAGTTTGGATTCTCCTGGACATTATTTCTCTGATCTATTTTTCCTACACAGGTGCCTGAGTGGGACTTGGCCCCAGGTTCCCTGTAGCAGCAGCAATGGGGTTAAATTCCACACACCCCACACCCCCCCCAAGCAAAGACTCCACTAAGCAGGGTGTAAGAAGTCTTAATAAGAGGGTCTTGTCTGTGCCCAGCCTCTGGTTCTCTGTGTCACAAGGGCCCTCAGTCTGGGCTTTTATGCTGGGGTGGAATTCTAAAGGTTTTCAAAAGAGAGAGGCTGATCTCCTAATGATCTCTAATGACTGGGATAGCTGGTTGCTGCTCCAGCCTTTCATTTTCCTCTTCCCCCTGACTCCTCCCAGCGTTCTCCTTACGTGTCCCTGCACTGGGTGCTGGGGGAAGTTTGCCTTTCTCTCGGGGAGCTCACGTCTCTGTATTTCTCTGCCAGCACCAGCTGCCTGCAGCTCAATGCCCGTTTCTTGCCAGCTGCCTGTCATTTTTCTTCAGGCCATTGTTTCTGGAGGGGGGGGGGGAATTCTGGCAGGCTTTATTATTGCCCTTGTGTTACAATAACAGAGGGTCCTCAAAGGAGAAGTGCTGGAGTCTGGCATGAGGAGATTCCTCCTGCAATCAGTGTCTTTTTCAAAGGTTTAATACCACGAAGGCTTTGTGCTTTATTGATGAGATGTGCTCCAGCTGCAGCCACGGAGGGACCCTGGGCCTCAGCATGTTGACACATGTCATACAGCATCACAGCATCCTTGTGGAGGGTGTTGTGACCTACATCAAGTACGTAAACATGAGGAGGAACTTCTTCCCTTTGAGGGTGGCAGAGCCCTGGAAGTGGTGGAGTCTCCTTCTCTGGAGACATTCAAACCTTCCTGGACATGTTCCCGTGCAACCTGCTCTGGGTGGACCTGCTTTGGCAGGGGGTTGGACTAGATTAATCTCCAGAGGTAGATGTTACATGTAGTGCTGACGTTAGGAATAGCCCAGAGAGCTTTTGAAGCCATTCAGAAGAAGATTCCCACTACCATTGGGGTTGCTGATCCAACACCAAACCTGGTTTGGTCTTTAGTATGGGAATTGCTCTGCCAAACTTACCCAATACTTCAAGACCAGTGTGTCTAAGGTACATTAGCCTTGGCAAGTGGTAGCAAATTAACTGCTCCTCTGGTTGAACCTTCTTCCAGGAAGGCACTATTGATTGTATTCATATCAAGTGAAAGACTTTAATGAGGTAGCTGAAGGGAACAACATTTCCTCGCCTCACTTTTTGTATTTAGCAAGACAGGGTTGGAAAGGGACGTGCCAAATCTGTAAGTTGTGTGAATGAACACTGAATAATGTGCCCCGTCCCTGGAGGGGTTCAAGGCCAGGCTGGATGGGGCTTTGAGCAGCCCGCTCTAGTGGAGGTGTCCCTGCCATGGCAGGGGGGTTGGAACTCAATGATCTCTCAGATCCCTTCTAACTCCACCCATTCTATGTCCTGTGATTCTATGGGCCAGGAGCTTGGCCCAAAGATGACCATGGGGAAAAAAAGATCAAGTTGGTTAGTAGGGGAGGAAGAAGAGAGGATTTGGGGGTGTAAGGAGGAGCAGCACAGAGTTGCTTTTTGCCAAATCAGTTACTTCATCTCCCCACAGAGCATCCTCTGAGCCAGGCACTGGGCAAGGGGAAGCGCCAGATGGGGACCAAAGACGTGTCCCTGCTGGAGTTGAAGTGGAAGGGACAGCAAAGTTCTGCGAGCGGGACAAAAATCCCCCACTCCATGGCATAATTAAGGGGTTAGATTCTGGATGAGAGTCTGAGCAGCTCTTTATATACATGTATGGTTTCTTCTGTCTGGTTTGCTTTGCTTGTCTCCCCCCTTGAAGCTGGTGGGCACTCTGAGGCACCACTGGGCACCAGAGGAATACACAGGAGTGGGTACTTTCCACGTCCATTTAACCCTAGTAAGCTATCTATAGCAGAGAGATATCCTAGTGAGAGAGAAGGACCATCAGTGCACCTCCCTGATGGGAGACACAACACCCTGTGGCAAGAGCTGTTGTGTTGTGGAGCTGAAGGCAGAGCAGAAGCTGGAGGCAGAGCATCTCTGGGATGGAGTGTGGGATTCCACCACCACCAGATAAGGCTGGGAGCTGCAGAATTCATACACATTGCCACGAGAGCAAGGCAGCCGAAGGCAAGCTCTTGCCTATCAAAGGTGCTGTGAAGGGAGGAAGGGGGACAGGGAAAGCCAGGACCCAAGGCTCAGCTGTCTGGAAGTGCCTGACCCTGGCCTGCTCTTCAACAGGGCAGCAAAACCCAAGGCTCTGAGCAATTCTCTCTTCCACTCTAGAGAAAAAGTTCCTGGCTGCAGTAACTCTGCTACACCCCATGTGGGGGCAAAGCCCCAGCCCCGAGAACACGTTTATTTTTAACTGTTTTCTTCTTACCAGATGTATGCTAATACAATGCAAACCAGCCTTCCTTTCCCCACTAGTTTGAGGTGAAAGGAAGAAGTCTTTCTTGGGAAGGACACTCCTGAGCAGGCACAGAGAGGTGTGAAGGTTTAATGGGCAAGAGCCCTATTGATGAAGTTATTTTCTGAGCACCACTGTGAAAAGAGCTGTTTCGAAGACAGTTTCAGGACATGCAATTATCTAGTTTGCCAGCTTAATGCATTCAACCTAACCTCATTTTTATGAAGCAGAAATCAATGTGGTAACTTTTTCAGAGCTGAGAGGTGACATTTTATTCTTGCTTTTCTCATAAGGATGCATATTTTCAAGCTTCCTTTTCTACTTTAACTCCTCCCTCTCCCCATTTTGATTAGGCAGGAATACCCCAGGATGTAGAGGAAAGGGGGAGGCAATTTCCATGTTCCCAGATTCACATTAGAATGGAAAAATGTTTCTGAAACCTCTTTGCAATACATGACAGAATTTTGTCTTCTTGGAAAAGGACTTGGAAGTACATCTATGACTTCAAGAACCTTTTTCTTCATTTCATTCCAGCACCTTTTCACCAGGGAAGAACTCTCATGTGCTGTTGACAGTGCTGATCTTCACCTCAGTTTTTCATTCCAAGGAAGGCATGTCCCCTGTTCTCTGCTCTTCCAGTGTCTGTCACCTTCTCTACTCCCACATGGGCAGGGATATTTTGGTAACTGTTCCTGCCTCGTGTCTTCTCCCCTTCCTAAGCAAGAAGTTCTGCAGAATGGCAGCTGCCAGAGCTGTGAGCTGGATAATGGCTGTCCAGAACTTCCTCAACAAGAGTGTGCCATAAAATTGAAGAGAGCGGGATAATTATCCTGCTTTTGATTAATATGCCACCTCTCCTAACCCAGGTGCTTCCCAAAGTGCCACACAGAGTACTTTAGTTTAGTGACACGTGCAAAATCCTTGCAGACTAAGGATAAAACTTTACAGTAACAATCTATGCTGCCACCTTCCCCATCATGATTCTCTTATGTTCAAGAACGTAAAAGTGCTTTAGTTTTTTTACTCTTTCAGATAAATGGGAGTTGAAGCTCTCTCTCCCTCCCCCCAATCAGTGCCCCATGGCTTTTTATTATAACAGTTGACAAAACCATTTCATTGGTGCCCCTTGTTCCAAGCCTGTTGTAGTGGGTTGATGGCACAGCTGTCCCCGAATAGCTGAGCAGCCCACGGCCACCCAGGGCTCCCTGAGCAGCTTGGTGTGTGACTCAGCAGTGACACTGCAGCATCAGAGGGAGGGATGGATGGTGGCAGCCGGCCACACGCTGAGCTGGGTCAGCTGCAGAGGAGCCTGGACCATGCAGCACTCCCAGGTCTCACCTCAGAACGTCTCTACACGATGGGGTTGGCCAAGAGCAGAATGCCAGGGTACATGAGAGGAAAAGGGGAACGAAGACCGTGGTCTTTGGCTTTTTAACCTAAAGAAAAAACTGTTTTCCTGGACTGTGTGCAGTGGCAATGGTGACTCTATCTGGTGACTCTACCTGCCTCGGCAGTGCCATGTAGCAGACGGTTCCCTGCTGAACTGTTGATGATTGTGTCTTTGCCATTTGCTCATCCAGTATTTAGGAGGGAGAAACCAAAAATCAGGGAGGGCCTGATCACGGGAAACATCCTGCCTTTTGTGACAGCTGGAAAAAGAAAGTGAGAGATGTGATCTGAAAACAGAAACACCAGAATTCTTCTAGCTTCCTTCTGGGCTTAGGATAAGCCACGTGGCTGTAGTCCCACAAAGTTCATTTCCATAAAGTGAAGACAATGATATAGTCACCTCACAGATCTTCAACAGCTGCAGTTCATTCATGCTTCTGAGATGCCGTTAGGCCTGAGATATGCTCTGATGTAGATCCTGTGCAATCCCACTGAGATATGACATAAAGATATGACATATTCATATGATATACGAGTACCCTTCGGTGGGTCCTGCCCTCAGGGCTGGGGGGACATTGTTCTTACTCTTCTCTAGAAATAGACCCCAATGTGGGACACACATACCTTTATCTTAGCACACCCTACCGTCTCACGTGGCTTTTCACTAATTCTGGGATGCATTTAATATGCTCACCCTTGGCCCGTTGACTTTGGATCATCAAGGAAGATAAGCACAGAAGAGGATGGTGCCGTGGTTACTGTGTTAGGGTTAGGAGAGAAGGAGAAGGTTGCAGAATGTGTCTCTCAAGTTTGGATCCACCCAGGATCCTTCAAGCAAGGGGGCTGGTCTGTGCAGTGTGCAAGTGGGTTTTGTGTAGAGGAGATGGGGCTGAGAGGAAATCTTGAGGTAAGGAGTGAGACGGGCATTGGCCAGGATCTGAAGAGGACTGAGGACAAACTGGGCAAGAAGTGACTTGGTGCAAGGCTAGTGGAGGAGAGAGCAATGGGAAGTCACTCTGCAAAAGAGCCCTGCCCCAGGGAGCAGCTGCAGAGGGTCACACCAGGTCTGGCTCCTCTCTCGGGTGGTGGAGCCCGTGGAGGGTGAACTCTGAGAGAACCTCGTTCTGCGCTGGCAGTGACAAGCAATCAAACAAGCAGCAGCAGTGCTTCCTTGTAAACACTGGGAAGAAACTGTGAGGATAATGTCCCTTAAAGCAGCTGACAGGCCTGCTCTTCCTCAAGTCCCTGGAGGGGGTGAAGAGCAGTTAAGACGCAGCAGCTGTGTTTGGGGTTTTTTTTCATTTATATATCTTTTTTTTTTCACCCAGCAAACTGCCGGGTGTTAATTCCTCTTGATTTGCTGTGTCTCGGTGCATCCCAGTTTGGAGAGGCTGTCCCTCAAATAGGGTTGATTAGAATCCTCCCCAGGATGCATCACCCAGGCATCCACTAATTCCACTTTATCCCAACAGTGCGACTGGCTTTCCTGATGCTACAAGAAATCAGGCCGAAATTGTGTAGTTAATTATACAAACTTAGTGCAGCCAAAGTCCAGAGACTTCTGTCAGGGCTCAGCAGTGATACCGAGCAGAGAAATAATTTCCAGTCATCCTGGAAAAACTGGTCCTATACTGGCCCCAGCTCTGATTTCTGCAAGTAGCAGGATGTACCCAGGGGAGATGAGCCATGTCAACGTGACCACATCACTGAGAAAGCTCTTCCTTTTCTGTGCTAAAGGGATGCAACACCAACTCCCCGTAAATTCACTGTATGTACAGATCCTCCCTGAAGAATGCAAGTCAGGGGAACTGGGGAAAGGTGTTCTAGCACATCACAGAGGTCAGAAAAGCTTGGTAGCAGCCCTGACCATGGCCCTTTCCTGCCCTTACGTGCCACAGAGAGATCTGCAGAGACCATCTAGAGAAAGCCAAGCCAATACACACCTCCCCAGGGCTCCCTGGAGGCTGGTGACATCCCCCCCAGCTGGAGGATGTTCTTCTGGTGGGTTTGTGTCAATGTGTTGTAACTCACTGAGGAGCTTTGGGTATCTTAGGAGCTTGGCACCTCTTCACTCTCCCTATATCTCTTCCCTGCCTTGTGCTGGAGCAGCCATCCATGGGAGATGCAAAGTGGAGCCACTAATGAGTCATGGGGAGCTTGTGCCGCGATCGCCTTCCTCTGTATATCCATATTACTCTTTCATGCATAGAAAGAATAGAAAGGGCTGTTGTTTGCATACAGGTGGAAAGGGGGAAAAAAATATGTGATTCAGGTTGGTTGTGTTTTCTCCAGCAGGGCCTGGCCTGTGGGTGAGTCTTGCTCCTCCGCACTCCGAGCATTTCCAAAAGTCTTCCTGCCAGGATGCACAGGCATCTTACCATCTGCCTTCTTCAGTAGACAAATCACCTCAAGCTCGTAGGTATGAGGAAGGACAGCTTGGATCTTCTCCCTTTAGCTCTCTTCTCTCCAGACCTGAGAGACATGTTGTCTCGAGCATAAGGTGTCTGCCTGTTCCCAGTCCAACTCTGGGATGGGAGAGCAGGCGAGCAGGGAGGGAGGAAAGCAGAATAAAGAGGGTTTCTGTGAAATGAGGGCTGGGGAAAGCCTGTCTTGCACAGTGTGCACAGGATCATCTCCTTTCCAAACCAGTACATCCCTGTGCTCAGCTAGGGTCTGACTGGGCTTTGGCCCACAGACAGCAAGCAGCCAGAGAGCGGAGAGCTGGTCTTTGCTGTTGCCAAGGGGAAGAGATTGGCTTCTCCAGCACAGAAAGCAAAAGGAGAGAGATCCCTTGTACCCACTGAGAGGGAGAGAGGTCAGCACGTAGCACTAAGACTGCAGCTCCCTCCTCTTTGCTGCCTCAAACAGCACATCCCAGGAGGGCAGAGGGCAGCTGGGCTTCAGGGCAGCTTGAGGAATCCTTCCTGCAGCTTCTTTCACAACCTATGGTTGAAGATAAGGTGCAAGCACATGATGGTGCTGCTTCTTATATAGAGATTTTTGCCCCTCTCCTTGCCCTCTTCAAGGTCATTTTAGCAGCTGGCAGGGAGGGAAGAATGCGGCCCATTTTAGGAAGATGGAAAAAACCTTCAGCTTCCACCTTGGCTCTCTGTGAGTGCTGGGAATGCAGACGATGAGGTCTGGAGCCAGGCTGGAACATGTTCCTCTGGCCTTTACCCTCTCTTTCCTCCCCCCTTTCCCAAGGCACTGCACGCCACGAGCTCCTGCAGGAGATGGTTCCTTTAAAAAGAACCTTATCACAAACCACTCTCCCCTTATCTGCAGCCTTCAGATGTGGACGTGCGGCACAGAGTGCTGACTGGGGACCTGCAGCAGCTTTCCATCTGCTGCTGGAAAGGGGAAACTCTCTGGCCCTGCCTCCCAGCCTGTCTGCAGCCCTGCATCTGCTACACCAGCCATGCCTGACCATGGGAGAGGCACACACACCCCAACCCCTCTTTGTAAAGATTCACCAGCATCGCAGAAAAATGCATCCATATCTCTGATGACTTTGCTCCAGCGTGGAGCACCGTGGAGGGGGCATCTTAGGGGTGAGGGCAGGATCATCCACCTCTCTGAATACCAACGGGCCTTGGTGAGATTTGTGTAGCCCCTGGGGAGGCTTGTGCCCCTTCCTCTTCCTTGGGTTTTGTATTCAAGCAAACCTGGGGCTGTCAGAGCTCCTCAGGGTGAAAGCATTGGACTGTTCTGCCATTTCCTTGCCTGATAGACGTTGCCCCAGCCCAAGCAATTGCTGGCTGCAGGATGTGCTGCTCGTTTCAGCCATTCCTTCCCACCTCAGCAGCCTCCATCCAGCAGCTTCGGAGCCCAGCGTTTGACCCCGATCAACTAATGGGGGTGAGGGAAGGGGGAAGAGCCAATGCCACAATCAGTCAGTTGAGTGAAGCGCTGCCTGTTTTGATTAGCTAGCAATTTTTCTGGTCATTTAAAGCAAAAGTTGCCTGCACATGTTCCCCTCCTTCCTGTAGGACACCCCCCCCCCCCAAACTTCTTGTACGGTTTTGGTAGAAATTATTCTGTGGAGAGATCCCTTAAATAGAAAAGGGGAGAGAGGATATTTCCACAGTGATTAAAGTGGAAAGACCAGGCTAAAAGGGACAGAGCGTATTTTGTTCCAGAGAAGGCATTTCCTCAGCATGAGGGCTGGGCATCAGCGCCTCACACAGAGACTTCTTGCTCCCATCACTTGTTTGCAGATTGTCCAGGGCTTACCCCATCTGACAGCTCCTGGACTCTGAGGTTGGCAGTTCGGTCCCTCTGGGTTGCTTTCTGGAGCCAAGAAAGTGGAAGGTTGCACCGATGTGCCAGCTTAATTGACAGCTGGCACAGAAAAGAGGATGTACTGATGGATGAGGGGCAGCTGCCAGCTCCAAACGCCAGCACTGGCATCAGAAAAGTGACAGGAGAAAGGGTCAGGAACAAGCTAAGGTGGCGGTGGGGAAACGAGCCTGGGACATCACGATGTGAGGGGGGTTTGAAAAGCAAGGCAATGTGGCAGACCAGGTGGCTGGCTGGGAGGCTCGACTGGGAGGGCAGCAGAGTGCTCCGAGTCCTTGGTCTGGAGCCTCCTGGGAGCAGGAGAGCAATCTGTGAGCTTTTCTGCTTACTGCTGGAAAAATTCGGATCCAGGTGCGAAGGACTAAGCTCCCTGCAGGTGGTAATTACAGGAGAGCACTCTCAGCCACTTCACAAGCTGACCAGGGAGAGATCTTCTTCACTCCTGGAGTGGTGGCAGATGGAGGTCATCTGTGGTCATCAGTTCTACTGGAGACATCCTTTCATCTCACGTACATTTGTATATTTGTGTGTATGGGGCTGACAACTTAGCAAAGTCCAGCTGGCTTGCTGGAGGGTGATGGGACATACTGGCCAGACACTTGTCTCTGTGACTGGGGCTGTCACCCATTCCCTTTATGTCTTTTGTGATGATAAGGATTTGCCAGGTCACCTTGGATGTACTGAGCCATAGCAGAGACATGGTGGGTTGGGCACATCCAGGTGTAAACACAGCTGCTCACAGAAGGTCCCATACTCCATATCAACCCTGATTTCTGATGCCCTACATGATGTGGCTTCCTACCCTTCGTTCAGCAAGGGGAGGCTGCTAAAAGAGCCTTACAATTAGTATTTTCCCTTCATGTTCAATTTAAGGTTTTTCCCTAATTGCATCCCAAAGCATTCTACTCCATGCAGCTCACCTCATCCCTAACGATCCTCAACACTTTCCTCCTCACCCCCCCTTGACATCCAGCAGATCTGAAGAAGAGACAATTGCCAAATTCTTTCTCATTAGTCTTGTCAAAAGTGTTTGCATCCTCCATGATATTTAGTCCACAGATGAGAGAGAGGATCTGTAATGAAATCCTGGTGTTCACATCCTTCCTTGTCTCTGTGGTAGGGAGAGTTACATAGCTCAGATTGAAATACCAATCATTCGTTCAAAATTTGGACACCAGTCTAATCCTTCCACAGATGGAGGTGGCCAGGGTTTTAGGGAGATGCAAACTAATAACTGGGATATCAGACATCTCTTCCTGACTCCCTTCCATTTTCAGTCTTCCCACTGAGGGCTCTGAAATATTTGCTCCCTCAGATTATTTTGTTTACTGCTCTTTGGAGTGCCCACACCCATCTGTGAGCTTCAGAGCAAATGCTCTTGAGGAAGTCTCCAGTTGGTAGGTGGTCACGAAGAGAAACTTCACTGCAATTCCTGTGTCTCTCTAGCTCTAGTGTACAAAATTTGGAAATACAATGGTGCTGTGAACTCTCAGTCGGAGAAGGGTTCAAGTCTGTCTGAAGTTGGGTTTCAAACCAGCATTTCTTACCCCGTGTTGCTCTGTCAGAACTCCTTGTCTGCAACTTAACTCCCTGTTCCCTTTGTAGAGTGGAAAGCACCTTAAACAGAAGGAAAGAAACTAAGAGTATTATTTAAAACAGAGAATCATTTATTCCTAGTGCTAAAGCTTTCTGAAATGAGTATTTTAACGTTGTCCAGGAAGACTGTCCCCACTGCCCTGCTGGTTCTCCTTGCCTGAGCCCATATGTTGCAGCTGCTCCTGGTATCCACATCCTCTGCCTGACATGCTGGTGTCTAATTCACATTTCTTGCTCTGCCAAAGCTTTATGGGGTCAGGGATCTGGCTTCATTTATAATCACCACTGACACTTAATAATAATTCTGCCTTAGGCTAGAAGTGTTCATGGAAGAGACACTCATTACAGTAAATGCGAACCACCGAAGCACTGCACTGGTCCCTTCTCCATCCCTTGCTCTCTAGGGCAGAAACCTAGTCCTGCGTTACAGTTTTACCACTTTATTAACACTTTTGGGGGGGGAAGAAAAGGCAATGTCAGCCTTTCTTGATGCTGCTGTCACTGCAGCATGAGTCTAAACCGATTGTTGAGTCCCAGCTTGTCTAGTATCTGCATGGCATCCATAGTAGGAGACATCCAGATATGGGCTAAACCTGAGCCTCACTTCCTTCTTCCAAGGCCTGAATGTTTTCTGCCCTTTTGCACTCATGTGGTCTGGACATGACTGCGGCTGAACACCAGCCAGGAGCAGAAATCATAGACTCATGGAATCATAGAATGGTTTGGGTTGGAAGGGACCTTAAAGATCATCCAGTTCCATGCCCTGCCCTGGGCAGGGACACCTCCCATCAGACCAGGTTGTTCCAAGATCCCTCCCGTCTGGCCTTCAACCCCTCCAGGGATGGGACAGCCACAGCTTCTGGTGCTCTCACCACCCTTACAGCAAACAATTTCTTCCAAATATCTAACCTAAATCTCCCCTCTTTCAGTTTAAAACTGTTCCCCCTTGTCCTATCGCTTCACTCCCTGACCAAGAGTCCTCCCCATTTCTCCTATAGGCCCCCTTTAGGGACTGGAAGGGGCTTTAAGTCCTCTCTTCTCCAAGCTGAATCCCCCCAACTCTCTCAACTTGTCCTCACAGCAGAGGGGTTCAAGCCCTTGCAGCATCTCCATGGCTTCCACTGGACCTGTTCCAACAGTTCCATGTCCTTCCTGTGCTGAGGTCTCCGGAGCTGGATGCAGTAGAATCCCCTTGCCCTTGCCCTGCTGGCCACACTGCTGGGGATACAGCCCAGGATGCGGTTGGCTTTGTGGGCTGCAGGCACTCACCCCTCCTAAATTCACTGCTGGTACTTTGAACTGGTGCTACAAGTGCAACAACTGCTCAGGATGGCAAAGTGTGTGCCACCAGGCTGATGCCACACACACACTGCTTGCTTGGGAGTCCATTCTTACCTGCCAGAGGAGATGTAGCCTCTGTGTACACAGTCTGGAGCCTTTGTAGACCCAGCCCGTGCAGGCACAGAGGTAAAGCTGATTCTACCCTGGACTTAATTTCTCTGAATAAATATTCAGAGGTATTGACAGGGGAGGCTCTGCTGTGGCACTATGCAGGGACCTGTGCAGGGATTGTAAAGAATGATCAATGCTGTCATTTTTATCTGCCTCATTTCCCCTGGTCATTTTTCAGGGCTGCTGCCATCATTTTTTCTGCCTGTTTCTTTTTACACTCGTGGGGGCAAATATTCCTTCTGCTGGACCGGGGGCTTTCACAGCAACGAGGTGTCATTAAATCAGACAAGGCAGCAGGAGGTGAAGAATGATCCAGTCTATAGAGGGCAAGGCAGGAGAGGTCGAATAAGCAACTTATGAAGTGAATTCTCAAAGGACTCAGGTGTTTGTTTTTAAAACCAAACAAGAAACTAAGCAGAGTAAATACAATTGCTTAGAGCAGCTCCATTTCTGGTTCACAGCAGAGCTTCCTTGTAGAAGCTTCTTCTGTATCACTTCTTGCTCTCCAGTTCTCTGCTGGGGGGGGATAAAAAAACAGAACTGGGTTTGGGGGAGCACAGGGTGAAGACAAGCATTAAAAAATAATACGAATGATTATCATAGAATAACTAAGGATAAAAATACCCCAATTTTAGTTACTTGGGATACTTCTACACTGTAGGAGTAAAGTGAATTCAGAGAAAACTGATGAGATTGATTTGAGAATAGCCTGGAATAAATTCAAAGTTTGAAATTCTTTTCTTGAAGGGGAGGAGATCAAAGGAAAAAAGGCTGTAAGGTAATAAAGGAGCTGGGAAAAGGTGAGGGCTGTGTATATTTTTCCGTTACATATTTGCAGCAAAGATATGGAGCAGTCAGTGAAATTGAAAAGGCAGCAAATTCCAAATGCATTCAAGGAAATGCTCTTTCAGACAGCGGGTATTCAGACAGCGGAGCTTCTTCAACAGACAACACAATTGAAGGGCAGTTTGGATGTTTATGTCAGCTATAAGGATGTCCAGAGCTGTAAGGCAGACAAGAGCTTTGGAAGGTTAAAAACCACTCCTGCTTCCAAGTTTAAAATCAATCTCTCCCTATTACACAGTCAGCTGAAGCTTTCCAAGGAGGTGGCTTATCATCCCTCTGCCTGATGGGAGGTTTCTTGGGCCTTATTCTGAATTAACTGCTGCTGGTCGCTGCCAAGGAGAGTTTTCTGGAGCAACTGGGCCCCGCATCTGATGTGGCTTGACCCTGTTCAGTTGTGGTTTCGACTCAATTGGGTGAAATTATTCTTTGTGTTCGATGAAGCCAGGCTCACAGGCCAGGAGCAGAGTGAATCAGGGAAGTGTGATGAGTCCTGTTCCCATCAGGATTAAAAGCAAAAGTGGAATAGCTGTAGCAGCAAAGCCCTTTCAGAAGAAAAATAGCAAAATACAGGCCAAAACAAGTAGCTTGGTTTAAATAATTCTGTCATGCAATGTGCTTTTTAGAGAAATACCAGTAAAATACTTTCTGCTCGCGTGATGCAATTAGAAGAAGAGGTTTCATTAGGACTTTGTTACCATCTGTGCGAGCATCTTGCAATGCCCTGGTGGGGTCTGGGTCCCTTCCAGCCCTGCCAGACAAGTACCTACTACTGAATGCCCCTTCCTTTTGGGGGAAAAAGGATAAAAACCTGCCTGTGGAGGGCTGTGGCCTTTTAAAAGGACTTCCTGATATCTTTTGCTTTACAGATGGTTGGTCAGTATAGGTTTGCTGCAAAGAAAGGGTATCAAAGTGTGAGGATTTGTTTCAAGCACAGAAAAGCCTTATTCTGGGAATAAGAAGGGGGACTCCCCTTTACCTTATCAGCTTGAGGAAATGCCTTCAGGACTCAACCTCTGAGGCAGAGGGGACACCAGCACTTTTTTATAACAGCCTGGTATTTTGTTTGAAGATACAGCGTCCTTGTCAAACTGTTATTATTGCTATTACTGTGAGTATTCTAATATTATTATGTTATACGCCCCAAAAAAGAGCTGGCAAATCTCTCCCTTCTCCTTGGCTGCAGCTCAGGGGATTTTTGCCTTGATACCTGTCATCAGGCAGCATTTCCTTTTGGATTTCTAATTAAAATGGCAGCCTTTAGGGACTATGATCCTGCCCAGCATATATTTATGGAGCTCTGAGAATATTTTAGGTAGAGTTTAAATACTGCTTTTCAACATCTTTGCTCAGTTTTCTGAAATCGGCCAAAGTATCTGTGTACAGCCACAGCAGGAATTAACCTGTCAGACTTTCATAAATACATGAATCCACTGCTTGTTGGTTAAAAAAAACAGTTTTCCCTGCCCCAGATTCTTAAAGCAAATAAAAAATGCAGGCGGCCACTTCACACACACCCACCCCCCCCTTCCTTCTCCTCCTGGGATCAGTGCATGGGAAGGTAATGGCTGTTTCCTCCAGCCCCTCCTCTTCCTCTCATTCCTGTTTCTCCTCTGTGAAGGTTATGGGAGGGTACAGATTTTCGGGGGCATATCATTTAGGGAGTTATTTTCCCTGCTCTGTTCTTTTAAGAGATGCCTTCTCTAAGGTGCACGTTGCAATAGGGAGAAGGTTCTATATTGCTATTATTGCTCTAAAGCAGGAGAAAGGCATTTGTGACTTCTCTTTGGGCTGGATGTGACACGTGTGACACTCCATGTGCAAACACCTTGGGCTGTGCAATGAAATCTTTTGGTGCTCTGCTGGCAAAATGTTGAGGTCCCTCAAAAGATGATTCAGATTCGTGTTGGAAATATTCAGAACAGCCTCCATCAAAGCAATTTAGGGGGAAAAAAACCTCCAACCAACACAGCAATTTCGGTGTGTACCTCTCTGCCCAATTTGGCCGGGGCTGCAGTCAAAAATTGTTTTCATGGTGGTACGAAATACACCATTCGTCTCTTCTGCTCTTTCTGAAATGGTGCTGGCAAGAAAAAAAAAGTGCCCAAAATGGATCAGCGGAGCCTTTGGAGGCAAATGCTTAGCCCATGGGAAAATCAGGCTGTTGTGCTGAGCACCCTCACTCTGTGACCTCTGCTCTCTGTTCAAATTCAGGGTCCCTGAGTTTGCTGCTGGAGGAACTTTGATCATCTTTGCTCACACTCTCTGCCTCGTGGTGCACGAAACCATCCGAGTCTCTGAGTCACAATCACTAATGGCAGAAAAAAAAAAGTCAAGGGTGGAAGTTGTGCTCGGTTGCCGTGGTTGTAACCGAATTAAAGGAGAGAATTGAGTTAGTTGGAAAGCACTTAGTCTCCTTGGGAGAACGTGGAGCATCCTGGCAGGCTGAGCTGTGCTACAAGGAGCCAGAGGTTATGCTTTGGTACATAAATATAGTCTCACCTAACACACTCCCGGCCTCAGAGGGTATAGAGCCAGCAAGGAAACATTTACATTATTG
>BJBW01000914.1:0-47996 GCA_004320125.1 Scolopax mira
TCTCTCTTCCCAGAGGCTCCCAGGTGCGTGGTGGGGGAGGTGACAGAGGCACTCAATGCCCTGCTCTTTGGCCCAGGTGTCAATGAGGCTGTTTTGGAAGCGAGTCCCATTGTCCGACCCAGTTCTCCCTGGGGTGCCATGCTATGCCAAGGCCTGGGGTGGTGTTCCAGGTGGTGGCGTGGGGCACAGGGGCTGTCCCCAGCTGCAGGGAAGGGCATGGGGAGTCTGGGGAAGGGGGAGAACTGACACTTCCTGCTGCAAAGCTCCCTTGTTTCTTCTGAGCCTTAGCAGGAGGTTCAGGAGGACATCTGGCTGTTGAGCTGAAATTCAGCTCCCAGAGCCCCTCTCCAGCTCAGACCTTTCCAAAATGCCATTGAGACACAGGAAAGGGCTCCCCAATCCCTAGGCAGTGCTGTCCCTCTGAGCATGAGGACAGCAGCCAGATCTCAGCATATCCTCAATGCTGGGCTCCAAGGCCTGGGGTGACAAGGCAGGGAGAGGAAGCCAGGCTCTAAAGAACTTGTTCTGGACGTGGGGAGATGCTCTGCCCCCTTCCAGGTGGTTTGGGTGGAAAGAGCAAGGCTGGAGGAGGGCTGGCTCTCTGGAGGGTCTCCCTGGTGGTGGCACAGAGGTGTTGCCTTGTCCTGGAAGGGCTGAGTGGTTTCATGTCCCTGATGGCTTGTCCCCACTTGGCCGGGCTCCTCACTGCCCTGTCCTGAGGCTGCTCTGCAGCTTTGTTTCAGAAAGATGGGATCTGGGAAACAACTTCCAAGCTGCCTTTCCCCTCAAAAAATCAAAATGGACCTGGTTACAAATCAAACCCTTGGAGGGCTCAGCCAGAAACAGATTTTCTTTGGTGGAGCCAAACCATGGTTACTCTTTTGATCCTGCCCACCCGAGCCACAGGACCGAGCTGTGGTGGTCCACAGGCTGCAGTCACCACTAGATGCTGCTCTCGGCCAGGATATCTGCTCCAGCCCTTCCCCGTCAGGTCCTCACCATGAGCAGCAGCTTGGGAATGGTTCATCTTGAGGAAGCTTATTCCTTTCCCCATCAGAGACCCTGGATGTCTCCTTCAGCCTTTTTGTTATTCCCTAAACCCCTACTTGCCCCACGCCTGGGTTCCTCCTTGCTGGACCCAAGCCCTCTGAAGGACAGGAGACCTAGGGGATGTCCAGCTCATACCAGAGCCTTGGTGGCATGTCAGCCTGAAGCAGGAGTTGGGCAAGCGAGGGGACAGGGGGAGGTTTCAGTGATGGATGTTTGTGGTGTTTCTTTTGCAGGACAAGACTCTGGGTACAATTCAAGTGTCCCAGCTTCCCATGCGGATGAAGCAAATCTGTATGAGGAGCCGCCAGATGCCTCAGCCATCTATGAAGAACCCCCTCAGGTTGGTGGGTGGGGAGGATGGAGGACCCCCAAGAGGAATAGGGCACTCGAGAGCCAGCCAGGATTCTCGTGTGAGAGAGCAGGGCTCTGGCTCATCTGCTGGGACGAGTCTCTTCTTTTTGGGTCTCTCTGCACAGGAGGGGATGCAGGAGATTCTGGCACTGATGCTGGTCCCCAGTCCTGTGCCATGGGACATCCATGCTGTCCCTGCTCCCATCCCTCTTGTCAGCCTCTTTGCCAAAGTGATTCCTCCTCTTCTTCCTGCTTTTTGCATGTCCCAAACCAGCAGAGCAGACAAAACCCAGCCATTTTTGGCAAGGTCCATCAAATTCTTTAGTGTCTAATAACGGGGTTGTGTTCCCCTTGGAGATGTGGTGGCTGTTTGGTTTCCTCTCCTCTATTCATCCATCTTGTCATCCCCCCCTCCTCCCCGGCCCTAAAACCATAAGCATTTCAAACATACTTCATTTTCTCATTCCCAAATTTGTCTGGCAATGCCCAGATGGTTCAAAAGGGCTGAGCCCCAGCCCTTCCACGCGACAGAAGAGCACAAAGCTCAGGGCTCGGGGTGTCAGCGAGAGAGAAATGCTTGGAAAACCAGAGCTGGAGCTCGTTCAGATTCAACAAGCTGAGACGTGGGGGGTGCTGACCTGCCGAGATCCTGAGGGATCAGCTCCTGGATGGGTTCCCTGACACTGGTCTTGGCATTCCTGGCCGTGCCAGCTGGGTGGGTGCTGGTGTGGGACCCCCCCGCAGACCCGTCCGCACCCTCAGCTCCTTTGTGTCCTGCCACAGACACCTGGAGCCCCCAGAACCCACATTTTTATTCTGGGGGGGAAACTCATGTTTTGCTGAGGCTCAGAGGGGCTGGTCTGATCCTGGTCTTTGCTCCTCCCTCCCACTTTGCTTCCCCCCACAATTCCTGGGGGGCAGTGGGGAAACTGAGCAGGGGGAGTGTGCTGGGGGCGGGGCAGACCCTTGAGCACAGATGATATAGTGTAACTATTTACTTATTTTCTTCTTATTATTATTTTATGATTAACATTTCATTACATTATTCACTTTTCATTAGTGTAGTTTCTTTAAGACTTACAAGTCTCTCCTTAATTTTCTGTCCTCCCTTCTGGGGCAAGAAGTTAAAAGGGAGCATCTGTCCGTTGTTTTAGTGTCCAGTCCAGCCCATTTTGTACTATTTTCTTATGAATATTTTCTTTCTATTATTTTATTATTAACATTTCCTAAAGGTGGTTTAGTTTCTTTACAACTCGTAAGTCTCGCTTTGATTTTCACTCTCTCCTTCTGGGGAGGGAAGTTAAAAAAGACCATCTCTCTTGTGGTTGGACTCAATGATCTCAAAGGTTCCTTCCGACCATGAATAGTCTGTGATTCTGTGATCTCTCGATTGGTTTTGTGCCACCCCAGCCCCAACCGTGACACCCTCATGGCACTAATGAAGTCTCAGCTGCCTGTGGGGTGTCCTTTGTGCCGGTAACTCCTCCTCTGCCTCTCTCTTTCCTGAAGGACCAAGTCGATGATGCCAAATTCGGGTACCCGGTAGAGTTCCAGCAGGCGCCGGACCTGGCAGGGAAGGGGCTGTGTGCGCGGGCGCTCTACGACTACCAGGCTGGTGAGACCAGCAGAGCAACTGGGAGGGAGAGGGGGTTTGCTGGACCAGGGACATTGGCCATCACACCGGGTGATCCCGTGGCAGGGTGCTAGACAGAGTATTTTCCAGCCAAATTGGTGCTAGAAATGCAAGCAGAGGCAGAAAATGGTTTCTCTTCATTTTTCCCTAGCATGTTCCTCATTCACCTCCCTGTGCAGGGTCCTGCTTCTGGGTGGGGGTGACCCCTCGTACCAGCAGAGACTGGGAATGAAGGGATGGAGAGAAGCTCTGAGGAGAAGGGCTTGGGGGTGTTGGTGGGTGAGAAGCTCCACTCTGGGCTGCATCCCCAGCGTGGCCAGCAGGGCAAGGGGGGGGATTCTGCCCCTCTGCTCCGCTCTGGAGAGACACCCCCCCAGTGCTGCCTCCAGCTCTGGGGCCACCAACAGCAGAAGGACATAGAGCTGTTGGAGCGGGGCCAGAGGAGGCCACGGAGATACTGGGAGGGGGGGCTGAGAGAGTTGGGGAGTCCAGCCTGGAGAAGAGAAGGCTCCAGGGAGACCTCTGAGCCCCTTCCAGTCCCTCAAGGGGCTCCAGGAAAGCTGGGGAGGGACTCTGGATGAGGGAGGGGAGCCCCAGGAGGAGGGGGAAGGGTTTGACCCTGAAAGAGGGGAGATGGAGCTGAGCTGTGGGGAAGAACTTGTTTGGGGTGAGGGTGGTGAGAGCCTGGCCCAGGTTGCCCAGAGAANNTGGTGGGAGGTGTCCCTGGCCAGGGCAGGGGGTGGCACTTGGGGGGCTTGTCCCTTCCCAACCAAACCAGTCTGTGATTTCTCTCCCTGCTCCTCAGAGCCTGTTTTACCCAGATAGTCACATCCTATAATTGACTGGACCAATTGGCTGCTTTTAACCCCCTGTCTCATTCTGTCCCATTCCAGCTGATGACACCGAGATCTCGTTTGACCCGGAGAACATCATCACCAACATCGAGATGATCGACGAGGGCTGGTGGCGTGGCTACGGTCCTGATGGCCACTTTGGCATGTTCCCTGCTAATTACGTGGAATTGATAGAGTGAGGGGGCTGACAGGGACCAGAGCCACCGCGTCCCCTGGGACCACTTCGCTCCTGCCTGATTCTTCCAAATGATATGTGGCTTTTATTTCTTCTATTTTTTCTTTTTTTTTGTTTTCTCCAAGAGAAGTGCCATTGCCCCGCTCCGTCGGTAGCAGGGCTGACCCTGGCGCTGCTCTCCTCCATCCTCACCTGGGCCCTTTGTCGGGATGAGGGGTCATCCCATCTCCCCCCCTCCTCCTCCCTCTGCTTTGGGGTGTGAATTCTTTTTTCAGGGCTGAAGGAGGGGATGACAAACCCTTTATGGGGCATTTTCAGGGAACAAGTTGCCTCTCCCTCACCACCTCCACGCTCCCTCCCACCCCGTGACCGTGACAGAGAAACAGCTTTCCCCATTTTGGCTTGCTGATGAAGCTCACCGGGGTGATTTGAGCCTCTCGTGGGGTCTGACATCATCAGAAGAGCTGAAACCTGTCTCCAAGGCTTTGGCCTCCCCCAGAGCTCCCCACCAGGGCTGCCACCACCTGCATGTTCCTCCTTGCTGTCCCCAACAGAGGGTTTTCTCTGCCCTCCCCTCTCCCCGAGCTGTGCTTGGGACATTGGTCATGCGGTAGCCAGCTTGTGTGAGGAGATACAGCAAGGCCAAAGTGGGTGGTTTGAGTTTATTTTTTAGCAAAACCTGTGAGCGTGGGGTCTCTCCCCCCTACCCCATCCCCCTAAATTCACTGTGAACGAAGAAGAGCCCAGCCCAGCTCCCACCTTCATCCCCTTGTTGAGTTTCTCCCATCAGCGTTGCTTTAGGATTAGGAGGTGCCAGGGTTTGGGGGCACTGGGGGTCCCATGCCCCAGGCTCCCGTGAGCTCATTCCCCACCCCGCACTCCCCCCCTGCTGTCCCTGTCTCTCCCAGTGACAATAAAAGGGCTTTTCTTTGGTGATGGATTCAGCAGGATCTGACCGTACGCTCCTGGGCAGGAATTGGGATGAAATGGTGGAGTTTTGGGGCAGGGTCAGGTAGAGCTCACCTATTCCTAAGGGGTTGGCTTCACCTTTTAAAAGTGGAGCTGTGCGTGGGAATTTGTACAACAGGTCATCATGCCCAGGAGCGGGATGCGAAGGCAGGGATAATTAGATAAATAATTAGCCCTAGTGCTAAATATTTGAGTCTAATGAGGAAGGGAGGGTCAGTCAGAGAAACAGCTGGAGGCAGCAGCTTGTGGCAGTGGCAGGGGTCCTGGGTCTGGTGTAGAGGGGCTGCAGGATGTGTTTGGGGACACTGGGGACATCGGGGACTGTGGAGATAACCCAGGGGTGGGGACACTGCGGGCACATGGACATGGAGGCTGAAGGGACACCAGGATGAGGGGTCCTTGGGGATGCATGGACACTGGATTTGGGGATACAAGGGACTTGGGAATATGAGGACACCGGGTTGTAGGGACACTGGGGACGTGGAGACACTGCAGGCCTGGGGCTGGTAGCCAGGAGGTGCCATGGGCCATCCACAGCCGTGCTGGAGGTGGGTGCTCGCACAAGGACCACAGCACCCTGGTCACCTTGGTGCCTGGGGGTGCTGCCAGCCCCTGGGGACATCATACGGCACTGGGCATCATTCTGTGGGGCAGAGGCCTGGTGCACTCATGACACAGCTGGCCCTGCAGGATGCCATGTGGCGTGGCATCTTGCCAGGGTGGTGGGGATATCTTCCTGCCATCACCATGGCCCCCACGCTGCCATAGCCCTGCCCCACCTGTGTCCTCCTGCCATATCCCCCTGTCCCCAGGGCTGGCAGGACACCCAGAGCAGTGAGAGGCAGGACTAAGCATCACCCCTTTATTCACCAGGGCCTGGG
Source organism: Scolopax mira (assembly GCA_004320125.1). Taxonomy (NCBI): domain Eukaryota; kingdom Metazoa; phylum Chordata; class Aves; order Charadriiformes; family Scolopacidae; genus Scolopax; species Scolopax mira. Next base: position 5,914 of record BJBW01000914.1, read on the forward strand.
CACAGGGTGGGGGAGTGCGTGGGCACGGGGTGGGATGGCCATGGAGATGATGGAGCACAGCTAGGGCACAGTGGTGGCACAGGATGGTGTGGACATGGAGATGGCATAGGGTGGGCACCTCACAAGGTGGTGAGGGCATAGAGGTGGCAGAGGTGCAGCAGTGAGGGTGGGGAGAGTGTTATGTTGGCACAGTGTGGGCATGGCAGGGGCTTGGGGATGCTTGGGGATGGGAATGAAATGGGCATGGGGTGGGCAATGGCTCAGGAATGGCACAGCAATGGGGATGGTATGGGCTTGGAGGTGGCATGAGCATGGAAATGGAGATGGCAAAGGGATGGGTATGACATTGGCATGGGGTGGAGAAAGGCAGAGGGGTGGTATGGGGATGGTGCGGGGTTGGCATGGGCTTGAGGATGGCATGGGGATAGGCAGGCACAGGGATGTCACAGGGTGGGGATGGCATGTTCACGGGGACAGTGGAGCAGGGCACAAGTATTGGCAGGGGGCTGGCACAGCCAGTACCAGGTGCTGGCCCCATGGGCACCTACTCCCTCACTTCCAGCTGGTGAAGAACTGCTTGAAGAGGGTTGTCTCACAGCCCTGGGGCAGGATTTCCACCTGCCAGGACAGGGTCAGGAAGGGGAGGGGGACCAGGATGGGTGACATTGCCCATCTAGCAATGCTGGGTGCCCCTGGGCACCCCTGGGGATCTGCACCTACCTGTGTCTGGGGCGAGTGGCCCATGCGGGCGATGACCTCCTCGGCCACTTTCAGGGCCGCCTGGCGCTCCTGCTCGTTGGCCTTGCGCCCTGCAGATGGGGATGTCAGAGCCACACGGGGACTGGCCCTTGGCCCCAGGTTCCCTGCCATCCCCTTCCCTGGGCACCTTTCCAGACATAGACCTTCCCGCCAGCGCCGTTGTCCAGCACGAAGCAGTCATCGGGGCAGAGCAGGCTCTGGCTGAAGGGGCTGCTGGTGGACACCTGGGTCAGGTCCATGCGCCCTGTCGCGTCTGACACCTGCCCGCAGACAGGCCGTCACTGTGGTGTCCCTCCTGTGTCCTCCTACACAGCCACTGCTGCATTCCCCATCCCTGCCCTGCCGCAGGGCCACCACTATGTCCCCTGGCCATGCCAAGCCCCATATACCTCCCAGGGCCACTATGGTGTCCCCTTGGCCATGCCCATGTTGTAGGGCTCCCTAGTGATGCCCAGGTCCCCTCTGGGGCTACCACAGCATCCCCCAGCCATGCCCAGCCCCGGGATCACCACAGCATCCTTTGGTCACTCACAGCCCTGTATAACCCTCCAGGGCTATTATGGCCATTACCAGTCACACTGTGTCCCCCGGCCATGCTAAGTCCCATGTATCTTCCCCACGGCCACCATGGTGATCCCCAGCCATGACCAGCTCCATGTTCCCTGATGGAGCTACCACAGCACCCCCCAGCCACGTCCAGCAACAGGGCCACCACAGTGTCCCTTGGCCATGCCCAGCCCTGAGACCACCATGGGGACACTGAGCTGTGCCAATCCCTGGGGCCACTGTGGTGTCCCAAGATGACTTTGCCTTGTAGAGGATGGCTGCTCCCGCGTTTCTCTGATCGGCCACAACATCCTCTTCGGGGCTGCCCTCCTGCAAGGTGGGCTTGGGGCCCAGCACCTGCCAAGTAGAGAGATGGGGGGTATCACAGAGCAACCACCCAGGGACACTCATGTCCCCTCTCGTCCCAGCAGGGATGCTGGGACTCCATCATACCTTGAGCATCTCAGGTGGCTCCTCGCCATCCACCACGATCTCCAGGCGAGCCTTGCCACGCCGCTCGCCATCCCTGATGGCTGTGGCCAGCTCCTGCGCCCGGCTGCGCTCCAGCACGTTGCACCGGGCCCCGCACCAGACGAAGAGGGTCTGGGGACAGGGAGAGGGCCAGTGGTGATGCAGCCATGTCACCTCCCCCCAGGCTTCCATGGTGGCCTCCAACCCACAGCACCCAGGTTGAGGATGAAGCAGTCACTGAGGATGAAGCTGGCCCATGGAGATGCTCTGATGGACAAATGGACACCCTGACAGATGGATGCCCCAACAGACAGACAGACACCCAGATGGACAAATGGATGCCCCGATGGACAGCCTGATACTCCAACAATCAAACATGCCTATGGATAGTGGGGCACCCCAACTGATTGATGGGCATTCCAAGAGACAGACATCTTCAGGGACAGACCCTTATGGATAGACAGATGGCCCAATGGACAGATGGCCACCTGGAAAGACAGATGAACAACCTAACAGACTGGTACTCAGAGGACCAGACAAACAAGACAGCCAGAAAACCAGGCAGACACCCTTATGGATGGACACCCAGAAGAACAAATAGCCAGCCCTACAGATGGACAGATGCCCAAATGAAAAGGGACACCACAATGAGCTGATGGACACCCAGAAGAACTCATTGCGCTTCCCCATGCACCAGGCCAGAAAGCTCTGGGGGGACAGGGAGAGTGACAGTGGTGACAGGGCCACCCAGTGCCCCCCACCCACCTCGCCTAGGTCAAGGATGAAGCAGTCGCCGGTGTTGAAGCTGGCCCAGCTCAGGTCCTGCTCGCTCGCACGGATGTTCTTCTTGCCCTTCACCTGGTAGAGCTTGTGCTTGGGGCTGGCACTGGGGTGGGTGGGCTTGAATGCCGACTCCATGCCGCCCTCCTGTTGGCAAGGGGGGTGCTGAGCACCCTGTGGGGTTGCCCAGCACCCAAGAGGGATGACAAGCACCCACCAGAGATGCTGAGCACCCAGAGGGGATGCTGACAACCCACCAGGGAAGCTGAGCACCCTCTGGGGAAAACCCAGCACCCGGCAGGGGTCCCACACACTCCATGACAAATAGGCAGGGTGGTGAGGTTGCTGAGAGCCTGGTTGGGATGCTGAGTGCTCAGAGGGGATTGTGAGCACCCGGGAGCACCCCGAGCACCCTTCAGGGGTGCCCAGCCCCCGTACCTGGTAGGTGACGCCCTGGGGGAAGTACTCCATGAAGACGTCGGACTCGTTGCCCTGTACCTCGCGGTGTGTCACAGGGTGGTCGCCCAGCAGCGCGTTCAGCTGGGTGGAGAGGAGGGCGCAGGCACCCTGCTCATCCCGCGAGGAATCCCGGCCTGCGGTGGCAGCCAGCACTAAGCCCCCCTGGTCCCACCACCAAGCCCCCCATGCCTCCCAGTCCCACCACCGCCTCCTGTGCCCCTCACCCCACCGCCCCAGGGCTCACCCATCCAGAGGTGGAGGTGGGCTCGCTCCTCTGGCCCATTGTGCAGCACCAGGTAGGCATCCCCCGAGAAGAAGACACCCCACGTCGCCTTGGGGACCTCCACGGGCTTCAGCTTCTCCACTCGCCAGATGTGCAGCCCCGGGCGGGTGGCAGCAGGGCCGAAGGGGGAACCGCTGTGGGGCGAGGGGTAACGTGAGTGGGGTGGCAAGGTGGGGTGGGAGATGGGTGGGGAGGGGGCTGGTACCTTTTGGGGAGTGCAGTGTACATGGTGCCAGGGAGGTGGTGGCAGGTGGGGTGGTTGGATGGATGGACCTGCAGATGGAGGGACACTATGACATGGGGTGCCCCGATGGACAGCCACCCTGACAGGTAGATGAACACCCCAATGGACAGATGGACAACTAGAAGGATGGACAGACACGCCTATGTACACATGGACACCCCTACATATAGGTGGACACCCCCATGGACAGATGGACACACCAACAAATGGACACGCAGGAAGACAGACAAATACCCCAATGTCCAGATGTACCCTGATGTACAGCTGGACATTTGGAAGGACAGATGGACACCTCTACAAACAGACAGGCACCCCAATGGATAGGTTCACACCTGGAAGGACAGACTGACAGCCCAGTGGGTGGGAACCCCCGGGACAGACTGATGGACAGCCCCAAAGGCACTTACCCTGCGACAGACAGGCAGACGCCCTGAAGGACACCCCAAGAGACACACAGACACCTGGATGGACAGATGGACACCTTGAAGGACACCTGGATGGACAGAGAGACACACACCCCGACGGACAGATGGACGCTCTGAGGTACACCCAGCCAGCCCCCGCCGACGCCCCAACAGCCGCGGGACACCCGGAAGGTGGCAGCGGTGACTCAGGCGGCAGGAAAGGGTGGGGACCGGGGGATGGTGAGGGGGGCCTGGCCACGTGTGGGCCGGGGGGGGCACACACAACACTGGGGAGGGCTCGTGGTCTCGAGTGGGGTCCCTCACACCAGGGAGAGGGAACACCCCGTGCCCTGGGAGCCCCTCCATTGGAACCCCCTTCCTTACAGGGCTGCCCCTCCCCTCTGGAACCCCTTCTCTCTGGGTGTCCTCGCCCTTTGGGACCCTCCCACCCTGCAGGGACCACCTGTCACCCAGGGGATCAAGTGCCACCAAGGGGGAGTCCCAGCCTGGCCACAGGCTGGAGCAGGTCTGGGGTTCTGGAGAGGCTATACTGGGCTGGGGGGGAGTGGCTGAATGGGGAGGGAGGCTGTATTCTGAAGCGGACTTTACTGGCACCTGTACTGGGAGGGCTATACTGGGTTGGGGGGACTGTACTGGAAGGGGTTGGGGGGGGGGCAGCACTGTACGGGGGGCTGTGTTGGGGGAAGCTGCGCTAGGATGGGCTTGTACTGGAATGCTGTACTAGGGAGGACTGGGGGGAGGCTGCACTGGTGGAGCCATAAGGGGTGGGGGAGGTTATACTGGGATCTGCACTGGGAGGGAGGGGCCCTCTTGTGGGCTGCATGGTGTGGGGGGGCTGCAGCAAGGCTCACTGGGAAGCACTGGGAGGCACATGGCAAGGGTTCCCCCCCCCAGCTCCCCGCAGGCCCCATCCGCAGCATTGCTGGGAAGTGACTCACGGCTGGGGGGGGGCACACATGTGACGAGTGTGGGCGGCCTGAGCCAGCCACGTGGGCCTGGGGAGCCTGCGGGGCCAGGGAGCACCCACCGCGTCCCCCAGGTGCTTAGGGTGGCAGCTGGGGGGGGCAGAGGGGCCACACGCCCTGTCCTGACCCTGAGTGAGGTGGGCAGGGGGTCATGCGTGTCCACTGTACGTGTACTGCGGGTACTGCGTGCGCTGGGCCGGGTGTGTGGCACCGCCTTACGTGTGCCCCACATGTAGGGAGCCAGTGGGCTGTCGTCTCCCACGCGTGTGCAAGGGCCTCACGTGCACAGTGCCCCGTGTGCAGCACGAGGGCAGAGTTCCTGTGTGCTCCCCGTGCAGCGCTGCGTGTGCCGGGCAGAGGTGTGTGCACACACTGCGTGAGTGTGCAAGCTCCACTGCAGTGCCAAGGCGGTGCGTGTGTATGCACGGGGCTGCAGTGCCGGTGTGCTGTTGCAGCGTCTCTGTGGCCAGTGCCCACCCCATGTGGGCAAGGGGCCGCAGAGGGCCCAGTGCCTGTTCCAGCGCAGTGCGGCTGCCCAGCTGGTCCCCCCCCCGGTGCCGCTGCCCGTGTGGTGCTCGAGCAGTGCTGATGCAGTGCAGAGGGTGCTGGGGCCAGCGCAACGGCAGCGCTGGGGCTGTGGTGCTTCCCAAACAATCAGTGCACACCCGGTGCAGTGCCAGTGCCAGTGCCGTTGCAGTGCTGGTGCAGTGCCGATGTAATGGCAGTGCCAGTACCAGTGCAGTGCCAGTTGCAGTACAGATGCAGCTGCAGTGTTGGTACTGGTGCCGTTGCAGTGCCAGTGCCAGTGCCAATGCAGTGCCAGTGCTGGTGCCGCTGCAGTTGCAGTGTTGGCACGGCTGCTGTTGCAATGTCAGTGCCAGTGCCAATGCAGCTGCAGCTTTGGCACGGGTGCCGTTGCAGTGCCAGTGCCAGTGCCGTTGCAGTGCCAGTGCTGGTGCCAATGCAGTGCCAGTGCCGGTGCCAGTGCAGCTGCAGCGTTGGCACGGGTGCCGTTGCAGTGCCAGTGCCAGTGCCGTTGCAGTGCCAGTGCCGGTGCCAATGCAGTGCCAGTGCCGGCGCCGTTGCAGTGCCAGTGCCGGTGCAGCTGCGGGGTCGGTGCGGTGCAGTTGCAGTGCCGGTCCCGAGCGGCGCCGCTGCAGTTCGGTGCCGCCCCCGGCTCCCGCGCCCGCCCCCCGCCCGCTCGCCCGCCCGCCCGGGCTCTCCGGTGCCGGGGCCGGTGCGGGGGGAACGCGGCGATGGGGCTGGCGGGGCCGCCCCGCTCCTGCCTCCTGCTGACGGCCGCGCTGCTGCCGCTGCTGCCGCCCGGGGCCGCCCCGGGCCCCGCCGCGCCGCCCGCGCTCACCGACGCCGAGATCGAAGAGTTCCTGCGCGGCTTCCTCGGCCCCGCCGAGCCCGGGGACGGCGACGGGGACGGCACCGAGCTGGGCTTCGGCAGCGAGACGGGCATCGGGACCGACCCGGGCACCGGCCCCGGCACGGCGGGTGGGTCCCGGTCCCCGCCGGGGTCCCGCAGGGCTGGGGGAGTGGGGGGGGGGGGCGGTGCAGCGGGAGGTGGGGATGCCCCCGGCCGCCCCTCACCCCACGGCGGGGCGGCTGCCCCGGGCCCCATCCTTCTGTAGGTTCCCCGGGACAACTGACGGAGCCCAAGAAACCCAAGAAAGGGAAGAAGGAAAAACCTCCCAAACCCACCAAGAAGCCCAAAGAGAGACCACGGGGCTCTAAGAAGGACAAGGACAGGGACAGGGGCAAGGACAAGCCCCCCAAAAAGCCCAAGGAAAAGCCCCCCAAAGGCTCCGAAAAACTCCCAAAAGGCTCCAAAAAGCCCAAGGAGAAAGCACCCAAGGCCACCAAAAGACCTTCTGGCAAGAAGCCACCAGAGCCACCGACCAGCGCCCCAGAGCCCTCTGCTGCCCCACAGCCCTCGTGGGGTGAGGATGATGTGGGGACACCCCTGTCCCCAGAGCAGCCTTTGCCCTATGAGGAGGAAGAGGATGGAGGTGGCCGAGGTGAGTCTTGGGGATCCCATCTCACCCCCAGCCAGGGTGGGTGTCTTAGACACCACGGTGTCACCCCATGTCCTGCTCCCTAGTGACACTCCACAGCTGGCTGGCCTTTGTCCTCTGTAGGGGTCCCCACTGGGGCCACCCCCTCTGTCCCCACTGGGGGAGAACAATCGGTCACCTCAGTGGGATTTTCTTTGGGCGTGGGGCTGGCGGGGGGGCTGCAGGGCACTGCCACCCCCTCACTCTGTGTCCCTGTCCCCAGAAGAGCTGGAGCAGCCACCGAGCAAGCCCTGGGGGCTGGGACGGGAGGACCGGCGCCCCGAGCCTGAGCCTGGTGAGTGCCCTGTCCCCGGGGCCACATCCCTGCAGCCCAGGCCCATCTCCCTGTGCCCAAATGCCACCTCCCTGCAGCCCGCTGCCTCCCTGGGGTCACCTCCCTGTGCCCCGGGACCCCAGTGCCACCACTCTGTACTTTTGGGCCACCTCATTGCACCTCGGTGCCTTCTCCCTAATCCCAAACGCCACCTCCCTGCACCCCAGGGTCACCCCTCTGCCCTTTCCTCACGTGTCCCCGTCCCACAGATGTCCCTGAGGAGACGGAGCCACCCACGCTGGACTACAATGAGCAGCTGGAGCGGGAGGACTACGAGGACTGTACGGTGCTGGGGCATTGGGGGGGGGGGGGTGAGCAATGGGGTCCCCTGGCCTGGAGGGAGGGACGGAGGGGGTGTCTTTCCCATGCTCTCCCTCCTTGCACCCCCCAAAACCAGTGCCATCCCCTCTTTCTGTCCCCAGTCGAGTACATCCGCCGGCAGCAGAAACCCCGCAAGCCCCCCAGCAGGAAGAAACCCGAGAGAGTCTGGCCCCGGCCTGAGGAGCCATGTAAGGGGGGGGGGACAGCGGGACAAGGGGGAGGTGGCACCACTTGGGGTGGGGGGCAGTCCCCAGCCTTAGGGACCCTGAGGAGCATCATTTTGGGGCAGCCTGAAGCTGGGATGGACATGGGAACTGCATTAGAGGTGCCATGGGGATGGGGACACAAAAGGGTCCTGTGGGGACACGGGGACATGTAGGGGCACAGGGAACCCTGTGCCACATGGGGGACACAGGGGACTCTGCAGGGACAAGGTGGCCTCCGCAGAGGCATGGGGACCCCATAGGGATGCGGGGGTACCACGGGGGTACCACAGGGGTACGCTGGCTCCATGGGGAACCCTTGGGGGTGCAGCAGAGGTAGGGGAAGCCCACAGGGACACAGGGCATCCCAATTCCCTCCCCTGTCCTCAGCAGGGCCCTCCCCAGCGAAGCCAGAGGTCCTACTGCCACAGCCCCCCCCGCCCCCCATCCTGGTGACCGAAGGGGACTATGAGGAGGGCTTCGAGCCACCCGACTACGATGACTGTGAGTGACGAACCAGGGATGGGGGGGGGGGGGGGAGCATACAGGGCACCCCAGACCCCCCCATCCCTGGGGAGCAATGCACAGGTGGCAACCCACTCCTGCCCCCCCCCCACCCTAAGGGGGTGTCACAGCCACTCCCCGTCCTCACCCGCAGTGGCGTACGGGCTGCCCACCCCGCCGAAAGCCAGGAAACACCCGGACAAAGGGGACGAGATGGAGACAGACGAAGAGAAACTCAAACCCTGTGAGACATCAGAGGGGCTGGGACGGGTGGCATGTCCCCGGGGTGGGTGGCATGACCCTGGGGTGGGTGGCATGTCCCCAGGGTGGGTGGCACGTGCCCAACAGCTGCTCTCCTTTCCCAGGGAAACCCAAGAAAGGTGCCAGCAGCAAGGAAGAGGAAGAGGACCCCTGGGTGGAGGAGAAGGGCCAAGATCGCAAAGGTGGGTGCCAGCCCCCCATCCCCATCCCCTTGCTGCCATCCCCCCCCCCAGCTCTGCCCCCCTCATGCACCCCTTTTCCAGGAAAACCCAAAAAACCAGGAGGGAAGAAGTGGGAGCCGGATGAGGATGAATGGCCTCCTCCAGAGGAGAAGACAAGTGAGCATCCCCGTTCATGGGTGGAAAGGGGCACCCCAGTATTGGGAGGTGTCCGTCACCTCACTCTGTCCCATTGACCCTAGAATGTCCCCCCATCGGCCTGGAGTCCCACCGCATTGATGACGACCAGATCCTGGCCTCCTCCATGCTGCGCCACGGGTTGGGTGCCCAGCGTGGGCGCCTCAATATGCAGGTGAGGGTCACCCCCCCCCACACCACCACACCCCCCCACCCACCCGTGCCCATAGATCCCCCCACTCATGTTCCCCTCACTGTCCACACCCCAGGCAGGCACCAACGAGGACGATTTCTTTGATGGGGCTTGGTGTGCCGAGGATGACAGCCGGGCACACTGGATGGAGGTGGACACCCGCCGCACCACCAAGTTCACCGGCGTCATCACCCAGGGCCGTGACTCACAGATCCAGTACGGGGACAGGCAGAAGGGGACAGATCCAGGGACACAGGAGGTGGGGGGGGGGTGTTGGTGGCTTAAGGACAACCCCCTCCCCAACCTCTCCCCTTCCTCCCGCAGTGAGGACTTTGTCACTAGTTTCTACGTTGGCTTCAGCAACGACAGCCAGAACTGGGTGATGTACACCAACGGCTATGAGGAGATGGTATGGAACCCCAGAAGAGGCTGGTTGGGGGAGAGGGGGGGGACACGACAGGGACCCTCTGCCTGCCCTTGGCCACATCTCGCTCCCCTCAGCAGATGTTTTATGGCAACGTGGACAAGGACACGCCGGTGCTGACTGAGTTCCCTGAGCCCATGGTGGCCCGTTACATTCGCATCTACCCCCAGACATGGAATGGCAGCCTCTGCCTGCGCCTCGAGGTCCTGGGCTGCCCCCTCTCCAGTAAGAGCCACCCCAAAGTGGGGTTACATCACTCATGGAGGGGGGTCACGGCTCCTCAGCCCCCCACCGCTGTGCCTTTGTCCCCTCCACAGCCATCAGCAGCTACTATGCCCAGCAGAATGAGGTGACCTCCACTGACAACCTGGATTTCCGCCACCACACCTACAAGGACATGAGGCAGGTGGGCACCTCCGTGGTGACGGGCACCTCCGTGGAGGGTGGGCTTGGCCCCACCATGTGCTGCCCCCCCCACATTGCCTGCCCCCTCTGTACCCACAGCTGATGAAGGTGGTGAACGAGGAGTGTCCCACCATCACCCGCATCTACAACATCGGCAAGAGCTCCCGGGGGCTGAAGATCTACGCCATGGAGATCTCCGACAACCCGGGCGAGCACGAGACGGGCGAGTAGAGGAGGGTAGTGGCCGGGGGGGGGTGGGTGGTCTGCAGTCCCCTGCAGATCCCACGCTCAGCCTGCCCGCATCCTGCCTGCAGGCGAGCCCGAGTTCAGGTACACGGCGGGGCTGCACGGGAACGAGGTGCTGGGCCGGGAGCTGCTGCTCCTGCTGATGCAGTTCCTGTGCAAGGAGTACCAGGATGGCAACCCCCGGGTGCGGAGCCTGGTGACTGAAACCCGCATCCACCTCGTGCCCTCCCTCAACCCCGACGGCTACGAGCTGGCCCGCGAGGCGGTAAGGGGACGGTGTTGGGGCTGGGGGGGGATGGCGGGGTGAGAGGATGCAGCCCCCAGGCTCACCGCTGCTCCGGGGCTGCCCGCAGGGCTCTGAACTGGGCAACTGGGCGCTGGGCCATTGGACAGAGGAGGGCTACGACCTCTTTGAGAACTTCCCTGACTTGGCTTCGGCACTGTGGGCAGCTGAGGAGAGGAAGCTGGTGCCCCACAAGTTCCCCAATCACCACATCCCCATCCCAGAGCACTACCTGGCCGAGGATGCCACGGTGAGCCCTGGTGCGGGGCGCTGCAGCGGGGCAGTGATGGGGAGAGGGTGTCTCACACCGCTGTGCCCACCTTGGCAGGTGGCGGTGGAGACACGGGCCGTGATGGCGTGGATGGACAAGAACCCCTTCGTGCTGGGAGCCAACCTGCAGGGCGGGGAGAAGCTGGTGTCCTACCCCTTTGACACGGCCCGGCCCGTCAGTGAGACCCCAGCAGCAGCCCCTCACCCACCAGACGACTACGAGGACAACCCTGAGCTGCAGGAGACCCCCGACCACGCCATCTTCCGCTGGCTCGCCATCTCCTACGCCTCAGCCCACCTCACCATGACCGAGACCTTCCGCGGGGGCTGCCACACGCAGGACATGACCAACGCCATGGGCATTGTGCAGGGGGCCAAGTGGCACCCCCGGGCTGGCAGTAAGTGGGCACCACGTCGCACAGCAGGGGCTTACCCGCCCCACACTTCCGCCACGTGAAGGTGTGAGGGAACAGCTGGGTGGGAGCTCGGTTGTTTGTCTTACAGGCATGAACGACTTCAGCTACCTGCACACCAACTGCCTGGAGCTTTCCGTCTACCTGGGCTGCGACAAGTTCCCCCATGAGAGCGAGCTGCAGCAGGAGTGGGAGAACAACAAGGAGTCCCTGCTCACCTTCATGGAGCAGGTAGGAGCTGGGCTGCGCCAGGCGGGGAGCTGGGCGCCTGCTCCGCCCCACACAGCTCCTCTCCTCCCCTTTCCTCCCGTAGGTCCATCGGGGCATCAAGGGTTTGGTGACAGACCAGCAGGGAGAACCCATCGCCAACGCCACCATTGTGGTGGGGGGCATCAACCACAACGTCAAGACAGGTAGGGTGTGGGGGACGGTGCCGGCCAGGGAGCGGGCAGCACCGCGCCGTCTCCCGCACCCTCCCGTTGCCTCCCTTCGCCGTCTGCAGCCAGCGGCGGGGACTACTGGCGCATCCTGAACCCAGGCGAGTACCGCGTCTCGGCTCGGGCCGAGGGCTACAACCCCAGCGTCAAGACCTGCAACGTCTTCTACGACATCGGCGCCACCCAGTGCAACTTCGTCCTGTCGCGTTCCAACTGGAAACGCATCCGGGAGATCATGGCCATGAACGGGAACCGGCCCATCCGCCGCATCGTGCCTGGCCGCCCCATGACGCCCCGCGAACGCATGCGCCTGCGAATGCGCCTCCGGCACCGCATGCGGCTCCGGGAGCAGATGAGGCTGCGGCGTCTCAATGCCACCACAGCTGCCAGCGCCCCCACGGCCCCGCCGCCCACCACAGCCCTGCCCATCCCCTTCAGCAGCACCACCTACACGCCCTGGAGCCAAGAGCCACCCACGGCCGGCACCTGGGAGATGGAGACAGAAACGGAGGTGGTGACCGAGCTGGTGACAGAGGCTGAGACCTGGGAGCTGGGCACGGGGACGGCGCAGCCCTTCACCACGGCCGAGACCTACACCGTGAACTTTGGTGACTAGGAGACGCTTGTCCCCTTGCTCCTGCCTTGAGCCAAGGCTGGACGCTCGTGGCCGGTTTGGTTTCACTGCTGCAGGCTCCAGCATCCATTTTCTGAAGTCTTCCTCAAGCCTCGGGCAGCCCGCCTCAGGTGGGCACCAGCTCCTCACCACGCTGCTTCCTAGGACTGCAGGGCACGCTGTGCCAACGCTTGCCTCCACAGCTGGGTGGTTGCCAAGCATCCCCCTTGCTGGGCTGCAGAGCCGGGCAGGAAAGGACGTGCTGCCCCCTCCCTCGGGGCTGGGCAGTGCCAGTCCCTGCCTGGCCCAGGAGGAGGCGAGACAGGACCCAGCCCTCGCCCCATCTCCCACAACAGGGAAGGGGGTAGGGGGGTGCCCATGCTCCCAGGCAGGGCCCACATGGAGGCAGCACAGCCCCTGTCCCCTCCACACAGTTTTTTGTTACACAAATAAATCAAGTTATATTGGTACGAGCGTCTCCTCTCTTCCACGCCCTGGCAGCTCCAAGCCAGCCCTCCCAGGACAGATGGGGATGGCAGCAAGCGGCAGGTGCCAGGACCCCCGGAGTGGCAAGGGGTTTATGGAGTCCATGCCCTGCCTGCCCAATCAATGCCCAACCTCCATGTCCCCGTCGTTGTCCTCGGCCCCGAAGCCGGAGAAGCTGATGGGCTGGCAGCTGAGGTCGTGCAGGTTGACGAGGCAGGCGGTCTGCGTGGTGCAGAAGGCGGGCACCGTCACCAGCAGGACCTGCTGCCCGTCCTCCCCTGCAAAGACAGGCAGGTGTGAGGCGGTTGGCACCGCAGTCCCAGCCCCGAGGGTGGACGAGGGGAGCTGCAGGCTGTGGGACTGTGGGACTCACCTTTGAGTAGCTTCGACTGGAAGCGGGGAGCGTTGCCGCAGAAGTAGACGTGAGGGCAGTCGGTGAGGATGAAAGGGTCAGATTTGTAAAAGGGGTAGCAGCCTGGGAAGGATGGAAATGAGGAGGGGAACCTGCACCTGCAGCCCTTTGGAGGGCAAAGGTCCCCCAACCTTGGCGCCCACCCAGCTCTCGCCTTACCCAGGGTGTCCGGGGCTGTGGGGCTGACGTGTCCTGCCAACAACGTCCACTCCAGGATCTCCAGGTAGTCATCCATGCTGCTGTATTTGAAGATGTCACTGACGTTTTGTCCTGATGTCCCCAAAAACCTACATTTTGAGGGAAGGAAGGCCAGATTTGGATGACTGTACTTGCCAGGACTTGCTCCATGATCCTACTCTGCCAGCAGTTGTCACAGAGCTGGTGGCATCCCAGACTTTTCTACCTGACTCCGTCCACGTCAGCTTGGTAGGGGTTGGTAACCAGCCGGAGCGTGGAGTATGCACTGGCAAGGGGCAGCATGCAGTGATGCAGCGGTTGCTGGGGCAGCGTGTAGTTGGTGGGGTCAAACTCACCAGGCATCACGTCCACGGGTACAGAGGTCTGTGGGCAGAGCAAGGATTACCAGGGGTGGCCAGACCACCCTCCTCTGAAGGGGCTTAGAGTAAAACCCCGGCAGAGGAACAGCTTGCACAATACCTGATGCTTAAAGTGGGGCCAAAGTGTTACCCACCCCATAGCCCCGGGGCTGCTGGCACAGCATTGCTTCCCCAGTTTAGGAGCCAGTCTCCCTCCCTCAGAAGATACCCAATTCCCCAGCCAACCTTATCCCACTCCAAGCACTCACGCAAAGCTGCAGCAGGATCTCATCCAGCATCTTCACGGCCTCCACACTCGCCGCCTGGGTCTTCTTGGTCAAGTACTTGGCCTGGGCCAGAGGGGAGACAGTGAGGGAACAGCCCCTGCCACCTCTGATCCCTCCTTCTCCATCTCCACGGGACTTCCCGTGCCAGCTTGGGCTGCAGGGAGCACCGCCAAGGCTGAAGACCCCATCCCCACTGTACCTTGTTGATGGTGTCCCGGCCCTGGGTGTTCTGGCTCAGCAGGTTCCCAGCCAGGATGACGCGCGAGATGTGTGCAGCACAGCTCTGCTGTCCCTCAGCACCCAACTGCCCAGTCACCACGTCCACCAACAGCTGGGTGCTCAGCAGGGCCTCACCGCTCCCGCTGCCCAGCCCCAGCCCCGACACCAGCAGGACAAACCTGGGTGAGAGGCGAAGGCTGCAGCCATACTCGCTGCCCCAGCCCTGCCAGGCGGCCATGCCAAGGCTGCCCACACCGAGGAGGTGTGAGGGACACCAGCACCCATCCGCCATCTCTCTAAGCATGAGGCACCGACTCCGATGGGCACACGGGGCAAACGGGAGAGGTGGGGAGGGACTCTTTACCCTCACAGTGTTTTCCTCCCCTCGGAGAGTTTAGATCCAGCGAGGCTGGCAAAGCAAACCATCCTCCCCTCCCCTCGGGAGGAAGATGAGAGAGGCATCAGAGACTCATGGGGCAGATGGGGAGGGTCCAGAGATGCTGAGAGATGCTTGAGCCCCTCTGCTGAGAGGACAGGCTGAGAGAGCTGGGGGGGTTCAGCCTGGAGAAGAGAAGGCTCCAGGGAGACCTCTGAGCCCCTTCCAGTCCCTCAAGGGGTTCCAGGAGAGATGGGGAGGGACTCTGGATCAGGGAGGGGAGCCCTAAGAGGAGGGAAGGGAGCTATAGGACAAGTGGCAACGGTTTTAAACTGATTTGGATGAGATCTTGGAAAGAACTTTGGTGTGAGGGTGGTGAGAGCCTGGCCCAGGTTGCCCAGAGAAGCTGTGGCTGCCCCTTCCCTGGAGGGGTTCAAAGGCAGGTTGGAGGGGGCTTGGAGCAACCTGGTCTGGTGGAAGGTGTCCCTGCCCAGGGCAGGACAGATGAACTTTAAGGTCTCTTCCAAGCCATACCATTCTGTGATTCCATGAAATGGTCCCCAGGGCCCAGGGACACAGCAAGGGACACGGTGCCAGCCCCATTCCTGTCACTGTGGAGACTCACCGGTCTGAGTCAGGGCCTTTCCAGGGCAGTGGCCGGGGCAGGTTGGCGAAGCAGTGATCCTCCACCAGGAACTTGCCGTTGTCCTGCTCAGAGCCATACACAGCTAAGATGGTCCCTGTGGCAGAGAGCAGGCAGTCAAGTCCCCAGATAGAGCCCACGAGGTGGCTCCCAGCAAGGAGCCACTGTCACCTTACCTGTTACCAGCTTCTGCACTTCAACAGCTCCTTCCAGCTTGATCCGCTGCAGCTCATCCTCCAGGATCAGCTCATCGGAGGGGTGGATGTACTTGGGCAAGGGAGGCTGAGGCACCAGGTTGTGCTGGGTGGGGGGGGACAACAGGGCAGGCTGTAACGTCCTCAGTAAGGCCAAGCTTCCCCAAAGGGCCCTTCCCCTCCAGGCAAACCCTGCTGGTGGAAACCAGTGTGGGTGGGTGACTCATGAGAGCTGCGCCATGGCCCCCGCCACCAGCCCGGCCACTGCCTCCGCTGTTGCTTCGGTGGCCCCGGCACCCAGAGGAGCTGGTTTCACTCAATGTTTCCCCGCAGCAAAGCCGAGCCCAGCAGAGCTCTCCAGCCAGGCAGGAAGCAGCCCAGCCAGGCTGTGGGGGCCGGGGCTCTGGCTCGCCTCGAGAAACGTGTTTGCAATCACCACTTTGGGGCAAGCTCTTTGCTGCCTTTGAACCCTGCCCAGCAGTCACGGCGCTGGCTGCGTGCCCTGAGGAGCAGGCTCAACACATCCCAATGTGTCCCTGCAAGCCGGCAGGGAGCAGATGGGTTCCTGGCAGAGGGGCTGGCAGAACTCCCCTGATGCCTCGCTTCATCCTTCTCCTCTGCAGCAGGGAAAGGTGGTTTGCTCTGCCAGCCCCACTGGATCCAAACCCACCAGGAGCAGGAAAAGCAACCCCAGGCACGCGCACACAGGATCCATGCTGGCACAGAAGGGTGGCACCAAAAGCAGCGGTGGCTAGGGATGGGGTGGGCACAGAAAAGATTATACCCCTGCTCCCCAGGTCAAAGCCCTGGCAGCTCCCACGTGCTCGGTCACAGCGAGCACAAGGAAAGCGATGGGAAGCCAGCTGAGATCCTAGTGTGTGTTGGCACATCCCCAGAGATGCACGGAGGAGGAGGGAGGAAAAGTCCCCACCGTTACCTCCTCGCTGATCTCCTGCAGGATGGAGGGCTGCAGCTGCATTGCCTTGAAGAGCGTCCCCACCACGCAGCACTTCTCACCCGCCCGCAGCTCGCAGAGCCTCCTCAGTGCCACACTGTTCCCTGCGGGGAGAAACGGGGCTCAGCCAGCCTTGGGGACAGCTGTCAAAGGCTCAGGGCTGGCCAGGACCAGCTGAACGGGCCTGAATGCTGGGGCCAGCAAGAGGCAGTGGGGGAATGTTGTGAAGCCTCTGTTTTTTCCTGGAGGCTCAGAGTGAATCCACATGTGCAGGCCAGATGGGGCCAACGGATCATACCAGAGAGCCAACACTGCCTGCAGGCATTTCCTCTGCATGGAGGGGGAGGAAAGCTGGGTCACGCTGGGATCTGGGGGACTTGCAGCTTCCAGCCACCATCCAGGACAGTGTGCAGAGCTCTTGCTGGACTCATGGGTCCAGCTCTGCATGGGAAGGGAGGCTGCACGGCTCCAGGATTGTGGGCACTGAGCCAGGATTCCTGTTCCCCATCCAAGCATCTCACTCAGATTTGACAGACAGGAGAGATCGTTCGCCAGCCCCAAGTCTAATCCTCTGCCCAGGATCCCTGCTGGAAGCCAGGATCCCCATCACAGCTGGGCAACTGGGAAGATCCCAGCATGAAGACAGGCTGTTGGGAAGGAACAGAGTTTCCTTTGAAAGGCACAAACAGGTCCCCCGAGCTTTAGCCAGGGATCCACAGGGAGATATGGGCTGGGGGAACCAACACTGAGGAGGTGCCAAGAGCATCACAGCCCTAGTGCTTCATCATCTTTGTGGGTAGGGGAGCATTTGCAGACAACAAAAAAAAAATGCATCTCTCTCACCACAAGCTGAGCCTAAGACTTCTCACCTCATCCACAAGGACCCAGAGGTGCTTCAGCCCCACCCTTTACTTTTACCCTTTACAAAGGACTTTTATTTTCCCCTCAAAAATCAAGCTCTGAAGCTCATCCATCCCAAGCCTCAAGCCCGGCAGGGAGGAGGACTGGCTGCTGCGCTGCGCTGGCTGTTGCTGCCCCACAGCGGCACCAGCCCCTCAGTCAGGCCATCCCTTCTGGCTGCCAGCAGTGGGGTGATGTTTTTTCCCCCTCAAACTCTCCCTTTGTTAATCACGTGCCTGCCCAACGTGACTGCTGCCCGGTGGAGAGCAGCCCGCTGCAATCACAGGCACCCTGGGCTCAGTGGAGCTGGAAACACAGATCCATCCATCCCAGGAACGCAAACACCGAGAGTCAGAAAAAACAATCCCATTTTAGTTTCTTATTCTTGGCTGTAATCCCCTAAATGTGTGTGTTTAGGGGGAGGGGAGCTGCTCTCTCCCAGATTTTGCCTGCAGGTTCTTCTTGCTGTGAGATAAACCCAAGAAATTGCATCCCATCATAGGTCTCCGGGAAGTGGAGCTTTACAAAACCACTGGTTCCTGTCACCCTTGGCAAAATCCAGGGTTACAGCGCAGGGACAACTGGCCAAGGAACAACATCCACTGTGGAACCGGCACAGCTCGGTGCAGGCCTCACTTCTGTGTGCAGCCCCTGGGGCCAGGGAGAGAAAGGAAAACAAGCAGCCGGCCCAAAAAACCTCCATAGAAGGGCAAAGCCAAAAGATCAGCTGGGCCTGAGAGGGGTGAAATTTGATAACAGGCTTTTACTGCACTGGGGGAGCCATGTGCTCATCGAGGTGGCCAGAAAGCTCAACCATCAGGCCCTGGCAGTGGCTTCATCCAGCGCCGCCACCGCGACGCCTTCGGATGGAAAGTCTCGAGTGCGAGGATCCCACCCACCAACTGCTCAGGAGGCCCCACGGGTGAGGAAACGCTCCCCTCCCCCGAGCACAACTGGTGCCTCTCCCACCCCCTGACAAACCTCACACTTAACTCCTGCTGGTGACAGCCAGCGGAAGCTTTGAGCCGACCTGGTGAGCAGAAAAAAAAAAAAAAGAAAAAGGCTTTTCTCCGCATGGTCAATGTTTAAATGTGATTTTAGAAGCATCAGGACACTGTCCGGCGGAGAAACCAACGTGCTGAAAAATCTCCAAAAAGCTTCCAGCCTGTTGGTTGTGTGGCCTTGCCCCCCTTTCCCAAAGCACGGGGCGGGGGGGGTTCCCCAAAGGGACTCACCCCACTTCTGTTGCGCCCGCTCCTCCAGGACGGGCCGCATCTGGATGAGGCGGGCGGCGTAGATGTGGGCGTACTGGCGGCTGAAGTTGCGCTCGCCCAGCAGGAAGGGCTGGGAGCAGTCGGTGTAGGCCAGGACCGGCACCCTGTTGAAGGTGGAAGCCTTGGTGGAGGGGGGGGCCAGCAAACCCTGCGCCGTGGGGGCCGCCTGCTCGGAGAACATGGTGGGTGCTGGGCTGGAGCAGCGGGGCTGGGCACAGGATGGAGGCTGGAAGGCAAACAGGAAAATTAAGGATGTGGGCAAACACCTGGTATCCCCCAGCCATCACCGTTACCCCCAAGGTGGCACAAATCCCTCCCTGGAGACAGCCCCCCCCCCCAAACTGAGTCCCCCCCCCCCCCCCCGTCTAACCTAGGTCTAACCCCCCCAAACACTGCATCCCCCCTCCTTTCCCTCCCCTCCAACACCAGGGCACCCCCAAATTCATCCCAGTGCCAGGAAAACGCCAGGAACACTCCCCCCAAAATCACACCCTGGCAGCAGGACGCCCAAAGTCCCCCCCCTAAATACACCCCGGCCACTGGACCCCCCCGCAGACCTCCCCAACACTCCTTGGCACCAGGAGCCCCTGGACACACCCTAACCACATCCCTTGTCCTAAAGACTCCCCCAGGGCACTGCGATGCCCCCAAAAACGTGCCCTGGCACCAGGACACTCCTGAAACACACCCCCTGCCTTAAAGACATCCCCCAACCCCGATCACTGGGATCCCCCCAAAAACACTTCCTGCCACCAGAACCGCCCCCCAGGACACCCTCTAAATACACCCCCTGGAATAAAAAGACCCCAGGGCACTCCCAAACCCACCTCCTGGCATAAAGACCCCCCCCAGGGCACCACAACTGCCCCAAAACCACCCTCTGGTACCAGAAACCCCCCCCCGGAACACACCCCCTGTCACAAAAACTGTCCCCAGGGCACCACCAACCGCCCCAAAAACTACCCCTTGGCATCAGAGTCACATATGGTTACTGGGAACCCCTCCCCCTAAAACACCCCACGTCACCAACTGACCATCGCCACCCCCCCCCTCCGCGAAGACCCCCCCACCAGACGCCCCCCAGTCAGCAGGACCCCATAGGGCCTCCCCAGGACCGATGGCGAAGGCCAAAGTCCCGCTCAGACCCCCCAAAGGCCCCAACACCCCCTCCCCCCGATCTCACTCTTCCCCCGGCAGGGTCCCTCTGCCCCCCCGCCCTCCCCCCCGCAGCGGGGCTCCCGCAGCCCCCCCCCCCGGCCGCGGGTCACGTACAGCGCCAAGGCTCAGAGGCCGGGGGGGCCGCCGGCCTGACACCGCGGGGCCGCCGATGGGGGGGGGGGGAGAGGGGGGGCCAAAGGCGCGAACACCGCAAAGGGCGGAAGTGGTGTGGGCGCGGAGCGGAAGTGACGTTAGGGCGGCGGGTCGCCGTGACAACCGCCTGTGGCGGGGCCGTTACTGTGGGAACGGGGGGATGGGGGGGGGGGGGGGAACCGGGGGGGGAGGGGGGGGGGCGGGACCAAACGGGGGGGGGGGGGGGGGGGGGGGGGGGGGGGGAGAACCGGGAGGGGATGGGGGGTGGCGGGACCGAGCGGGAGAGGACGGGGACACTGGGACGGACCCCGGGACACCACGGAACCCAGGGGGAGACAGGGGGCACTGGGACTGAGCCCCGTGGGGGACACCGGGATTGACCCCTCAGCCCTCGGGGAGCCCGGGAGGGGATGGGGAGACAGCGGGGGGGCACCGGGACAGATTCCCTGGACTGCACAGAGCCCATGGGAGGGTAGGGATCACCGGGACCAATCCGCTGGGGGACTGACCCTTGGAACCCTATGGAGCCCACGGTGGGACAGGTGGCACCGGGACTGACCCCTGGGGGGCACACTGGGAGCAGCCCCCTGGGACCCCACATCACTCCTGGGGTGACAGGGGACACCGGGACTGACCCTTGAGACCTCAGGGAGCCCAAGAGGGGACTGACCCATGGTGGGGACACCAGAACCCTCTGGGCCCAAGCCCTGCGACCCCCCAAGCCTGGAAGGGAATGGGGGGCACCAGGACAGACTCCTAGGACCCCCCAGAGCCCAGGGTGGCCCCACACCCATGTACCCCATGGTGGTCCCTGCACTTGGCCCCAGACGGACCCTGGGGGCTGCAGGGTTGGGGCCCCCCATCCCCCCTTCCTGCCGCGGGGGCGGAGGTGTGAGGGAGGAAGGGGGGTTGCGAGCCCACATGCTCCATTTTAAGGGCTTTTTGGGTTTCGGCGGTGCTGAGTGGCGCAGCTGTCCCACAGCCCGCTCAGCAGGCTATAAAAGCTGCTGGGGTGGGACACGCCGGCTGTCACCCACTGTCATCCTCTCGAGTGAGCTCGCCATGGCTGCTGCCTTCCTCTTGGTGCTGGTGGCGGTGGGAGGTAACGGGGGTCCCTCCCACCCCGTGTCCCGGTGGGGGGATTGTCACCCTGGGGTGGGGGGGGGACATGTGGAGATGGACATGGGGACAGTGTGGGTGGCAGTGTGCTTGGGGACTGCAGCTGGGGATGGGGGTCTTTGTGGGGACCTGGGGATGGAAGTGAAGGGGTCTTCATGGGAATGTGCACACAGGGATGTGGGGACAGAAGGACATGGGGACAGGGATCAGGAAGGAAGGTGGGGACAAGGTCTGCTTGGGGATGTGGGGATGATGGGGTCCTTGTGGAAACCTGAGGGCGGTGGGGACAGGCACAGGGAGATGGCAGTAAGAAGGTCCACATGGGGACCTGGGGATGGGGTCATTGTGGGGACAGGCACCTGGGGACGGGGGGGACAGGACAACATGGGGATGAGTAGGAGGGATTGGGGGGACAGGGTCCATGTGGGGATGGTGGGGGATGGGGTCCTCGTGGGGACAGGCACCTGGAGATGGCAGGAATGCATGGGGTACGCATGGGGACCCGGGGACAGTGGGCACAGTGTCCTCATGGGGACCCAAGGGTGGTGGGGACAGGAGGACAGGGGGACAGGCAGGAAGGATGGCAGGGGTGAGGCTGAGTGGGGTCGAGCACCTGGGGGATGGTGGGGACGGGGTCTGGGCACACAGGGACACGCTCCCATGGCCACGCTCACCGTTCCCATCCCTGCGCAGCAGCACAGGCCACTGTCCCCGATCCCTGCCAGGGTGGCCCTGTGTCCTGGTGCCAGGACATGGCCACTGCCACCCAGTGCGGCCAGGAGGAGTACTGCCGTGACTTCTGGGACAGCCTGGCCATGGTGAGCACCAGCCCCACTGCCTCGACACTGGCGGTGGGGCAGCCCCACACTTGTGCTGGGGGCCATGCTGGGGCACAGCCCTGAGGGTCTATGTTTTTTCCCCCAGAAGGGAGACACGGCCAAAGGGCACGTGGCTGAAGGGGACGTGTTTGCACCAGGCAGAAGGAAGAAGTGCAGCCTGTGCACCAATATCCTGAAGCAGGTCAAGGCGATGGTGGGCGATGACCCTGACGAGGTGAGGGGTGACTGGGGGCGGCTGGAGGAGCGGGGTGGGGGTCTGGCACAGCACGGGTGGCACCGCTGATGCTGCTGTGCTGCTCCTGGCAGGCAACGGTGGAGGCGGCGCTGGGCAAAGCCTGCCAGGCCCTGGGCAAGCGGCTGGGCCGGGTCTGCAAGCAGCTGGTGAAGAAGTACCGGGAGGAGATAAGTGAGGCGCTGCAGAACGGAGACGACCCCCAGGACACCTGCGCCGCCATCGGCTTCTGCAAGGCCTGAGCCCAGTGAGCACTCACCCCGCGTCCCGCACCCTGCACCCCACGTCCTGCACCCCACACCCCACGTCCTGCATCCCACGTCCCGCACCGCGCATCTCGCAGCTCACGCTCTGCAACCGGTACTCTGCATCCTACACCCCACACCCTGCCTCCTGCACCCTACGTCCCACACCCCACATCCTGCACTCTGCATCCCGCACCCTCCCACCCCACATCCTGCACCCCTCCTCTTGCACCCCACGCCTGCCCCAGGGGTGAGAAGCCACTTGGTGGTCCTCTGCCTCCAGGAAGGAACCTGACTGCAGCCCTGCAGGTTGGGGGCGAGACAGGGACCCCCAAAATGCATCCTGGAGAGGGGGGGAATGTTGGAGGAGCTACTATTGCTGGCACCTGAGATGGGGGTGATGGGGTGACAGTGTCCCCTGACTCACACTGCTCCTTCCTTGTCTCCGCAGGGCTCAGCACCAAGTACCACCTCCTGAACCCCCAACCCTCTCCCAGCCCTACTTGCCACCCTGAACCCTGTATCCCCCTCCCTCTGCAATAAAGCATCTTGCCTCGATGTCTCCTGGGGACAGTGGCCCTGCCTTCCCCCATGAGCCCATTCTTTTGGGGAGGAGAGGTGTCCCTTCTGTTGGGGACATGCCAGGTCCTCGGGGAGACCAGGTGCAAAACTCAGACTGAACAGAGCCACCTCCCTCTCTGGGGATGCTGTGGATGGACGGACAGATGAGACCCCCTCATTGAGCGGTTTCTCAGTGGGGTGCAGGGGACCCACTGTCCCTTCCCCATGGGTGATGATGCAGCACAGGGACTTGTAGTCATTGTCCCCCAACACGTCAATGGGCATCACCATGAGTGTCTGCTGCACCTGCGTGGGGACATGCACCCCGCAGGCTGGGACAGGTCCCTGTGGGGGCTGTGGGGGACACACAGGGACCTTGGGTCCAGGATCTTGGGGTCAGGAATTGCAGGGGACACATGGCAATCTTGGGGACAGGGTCCATGTCACGGGGATCTCAGGGGTGGGGTTTGGGATTACGGGGATGAGGCTGGGAACACAGGGACCTTGGGGATAGGGTCTTGGGGGTCACACAGGCATCTGGGGTCAGGAGCTGTATCCCTCTCCCCAGGACAGGCAAAGCTGGGTGTCCTGGGCATCTGCTTCACCTGAGGGACCTGTTGCTCCCCCTCATGCAGGGAACGTGGGAGGGGAGAGGATGGGCAGGAGACTGTCATGGTGACAATGACAGCCAGGGGAACCACCTCACCTCCTTCCGGGGAGAACTTACCTGTCTGGAGAGAACTTACCTGCAGGGAGAGGGTCCAGCTGAGCTGGGGGTCAGCTCCTGTCCCCATCCCGGGGGACGCAGGATCCATCTGGGCCCCCCGAGGGTCCCTGTCACCCCCCACTCACTTGTCCTTCTTCACAGTGCCAGCAGGGTCCAAGAGATTGAAGGTGTTGAGGATGGACTCCTCGGGGTCGGTGCCTGGAGGGAGCATTAGGTGGGGTTTGGGACTGACTCTTGGGGTCTTGGGGGGTGTCATGAGGTGTCGGGGAGTATCATGGGCTGTCAGGGGCTGTCACAGGGTGTTGGGGGGAAACCCGGGGCCACTCACTGTTCAGCTTCTCCCCAAAGAGCATCAGGAAGACGTTGAAGTTAATGGGCCCTTATGCTCCTCCACAGCAGCCCTCCTCCTGCTCCTCATCCTCGGGTTTATCTTCCTGTCACTGTCCCCACACCTTGTCATTGTCACAGTCCCACAGAGCATAGGAAATCAGAGTGCAGGAATCCTCTTTTTTTTTTGTGGTTGTTTTGTTTTGTTTTGTTTCGTTTTGTTTTGTTTCCAGCCAATCAGATCAAAGAGAATCCCTTTGGTTTGGCCTTGGCCAATTGGAACAGATTCTTACTAGCTGAGGGCCAGTCAGAGCTCAGGGATGTCTTTCTGGTAGCAACCAATCAGCTGGCTGAGGGCTGTGGCCAATCAGAGCACAGGGAACCCTACTGACTGTAGCCAATCAGATTAGAAGGGATCCCCTTCCCCTCCTCCAATAAGCTGGGGGGATGCTGGGGGAGCTGGGGCCTTCATGTTCCCATCCCTTGGGGTGACCAAAACCCTGGGTGTCCCCAGCCCCTCAGCCCAGGGGTCACCCCATGGTAGCCCCAGACCCCCAGGGTCACCCAACCCCCTGAGATGTTCCTGGATTCTGGGGTGCCCCATGTCCCCCAGGGTGGCCCCAGAGTCCCTGGGGTGGTCCCCACCCATATGGTGGCCCCAAGATGTCCAAGTGTGTCCTCAGACGCCCAGGGTGGCCCATACCATGAGGTGGCCCCACAACCCTGGGGCTGACTCCAACAGTCTGAGGGGGTCCCTGACTTTGCTTGGGGTGCCCCCATCCCCCCAGGGAGACAGACCCTCAAAGGGAACACATCTTGGTGTGCTCCAGGACACCAGCTCCTTGGGGTGCTCCCCCACACCCAGAGGACCCCAACACTCTGGGGTGCCCCAGGAGGACCTCAAGACAATCAAGTGCTCCAGACCCTCAGAGGACTCCAACATCCTGAGGTGCCCCAGATCCTCAGCAGTACCCAAAACCCTGGGGTACCCCCAGGCCCCCAAATGGACTCCACCACTCCAGACTCTCCAGAGGACTCCAATACCTTTGGGTGCTCCAGACCCTCCAGGGAACCCCAACACCCTGCCCCACTGCCGAGGGGACTCAAATCCCTGGGGTGCCCCAGATCCTTCAGGGAACCCGAATCCCTGGAATGCCCCAGCATTTCACAAGAATCCCAGCAACCTGGCGACCCCACAAAGGGACCCCAATACACTAAAGTACCCCGGGAGGACCCCAACACTGAAGGGTGATCCCAGATTCCCCTGGGGAACTTCAAAACCCTGACCCGGACCCTCTGGGGAACCCAGCACCCCAGAGGGACCCTGACATCTTGGGGTACCCCAAACCTTCAGGGTCATCAAAATCCCTGGGCTGTCCCCAGACCTCCAGAAACACCCCGACATAGTGGGGTACCCCCAGTCCTCCCTGCAGCATCCCCACACCCTGGGCTGCCCCATCCCTGGCTCTGGGTGGGTCCCCGGCTACAGTCACCATCCCCCCTGCGGGTCTGGGCTGGGGGTCCCCAGGTTGCCATGTTTTTTATTCCCCCCTCCTCAAGCTAAATCCGGCAGTGGATGTGGGTGGCCGAGCCAAACTCTGTGCCCACACTGCCGGGCTGTGCTGGCCACAAGCCAGGCCGGGAACCCACTGGGCGTCACCAGAGGCAGGGAACACTCTTTTTGGCTGCTGGGGAAGGTGGCAGAGCTGTGCCAACCCAGAGCATGGAACAGCCCAGGCAGGGCACTGCTGTGCCCCCTGTTTGGGGCAGGCTGGGACTCAGCTGGATTTTGGGGTGCTGCTGCTGCTGGTGGGAGTGGGGTTTAGCCCTTGGTGGGGGTCTGTGCCTCCTTTCTGGGGGGGTCAGCAGTGGGGGGGGGGGGGTGGGGTGCCCTCAGGCTCTGCCCTCCCTGCCCCATCCCTAGTATGGGGAAAAGGCTGGAGCTCATCCCCAAAATCTCCATCACATCCAACATAGCTCTGGTGACCCATTGGTCCCCAACATCCCCGGGCTCACTGGTGGGGGGTGGCCTGTCCCACCCCCAGCCCCCAAGTATCCCCCAACCATCCCCTTATCTCTCAGCCAAGTCCCCTGGGGGAGGCTCACCCCCAGAGAAGGGGCTGGGGGGTACCCAGAAGCCCCACTCCCTGCAGCTGGGTGAGGATACAGGGGACCGGGGAGGCCCAGGAAGACTCTGAGCTGCCCTACACATGTGGGGCAGCCCCATGGGGGGAATCTCCACGTGAGCAGGAGGAAGATGAGGAGCTCTCACTCAAGCGGCCCCAGAGGAGAAGTCCACACAAACCCCGTTTATTGGGGAGCCGGGAGCTGCCTCCACCAGCGGCAAATCCCGTCCCGTGTCCGTCTCTGCTCCTCGCAGAGCTCTGAGCACTGTCCTCCCGCTCCCCCCGGCCATCATCATCCTCATCCTCCCCCGAGTCCTCTCTCATTGCCCCATCATGCAGGCCATTTTGCAGGCGACGGCTGAGATGAGGGCAGCCCCACGGCCGCTGCCTTCCTCTGACTGGATGAAGGTGATGTCGCAGCCGGGCGTCAGCTGCCGAACCGTGGCGTGGAAGCGGTCCTTGAAGCTGCCGGAGGGGAAATAAACGGGGGTCAAGGCTTAGAGGATGCAGGAGGAGGAGGAAGGGGATGGCGGTGGGAGGAAGGCTCCTGGGGAATCCTCACCTGGGATGGAGCTTGTAGACGGAGCCGTCGACACCCACGGTGATTTTGAGGGTCTCTTGGCTCCGGCTTTCCCGCATGCGGTTGATGACACCAGCCAGCCCAGCCGAGCACATCTGGGCAGCCCGGGTGGAGACGCTCTCGCAGACCATCCGCACGATGTCACAGTCTGTCCCCGAGGGCAGCAGCTCAAAGGCCGTCAGGATGTTGTAGATCTGCTTGCGATCACCGGAGTCACTGGGACAGGGAGAGAGTGGTGTGTCCTCTCCCCCAGGGAGAGGGGGACACACAGAGCCCCTGTGTGTGGTGCTTACAGAGGGCTGCCGTGGGAGGAGGGGACAGAGGACCCCAAAGTGGTACAGAGCAGGCTAGTGTGGGGCAAAGAGACATAGGGACCCTGCGGTGGGACACTGTTGTGTGGCGAGGGAACAGAGGACCCCCTGTGGGGCAGCGCAGCTGGTTTGGGGGTGCCAGCCCTGCCAGCCCTGTACCTCTCAATCTGCGACACGAAGCGGGTCTCGAATGTCCCGCGAGTCTTGAGCTTCTCGGAGGCCTCTCCATTGAAGAGCAGGTTCTCATCCACCAGCTTCAGCAGCACCAGCCGGACAATCTCCCCCATGTACTTCCCCCCAATGATCTTCTCATAGCTGGGGGGAAAACAAGGGGAGGCCATCAGAGCCAGGATCTGGGGAGGGGGCCATGTCCCGTGGCACCTCCTCTTTCCTTCCCCCCCCACTTGCCGGACGCATCCCTGCATGCGGGTACAGCAGCCAGGACCCCTGCCTTGGGGGTACCTGTGATGAGTTGCTCCGGTCTCAACTGAGCCCAGGGTGGTGTGGGTGGGCAGGGGGAAGGAGAAGGGTGGGTGGAGGGGATGTGGCCAGGGCCGGGGCCGGGTGGGGACACCCAGAGGAACTGGATCTGTCCTATTCCTTACAGTTGCTGACCGGGGTTAAGTGAGGTCTCGTCCACCACGCGGTCGTACTCCAGGAGGAACTCGTCCAGCTCCCCCGAGGCGCCGAAGGCCCCCCACTCCGTGTTGACGCACATCCGCCCCTCATCGCCTTCCACCAGCTCCACGTTCTGCATCTCCTCCATGTAGCAGGCATTGCAGCCGGTCCCTGCCAGCAGGAACCAGGGATGGGATCCCCAACACCCACATCTCTCCCAGCCCTACGGCACTGTGGCTGAGGGGCTGCACTCGGGGCTTTACAGCCCCATCCCGACATGGATTGGGAAGTTCAGCCCTCCTGCTTCTCCCCCAGCGCCTTCCTTGCAGCCTCGGCAGCTGCTTGTCACCAGTTGGTGTTGGGGACTGCCAGCACAGGGTCCCAGTGTCTCCAGTTGCCTCTTGGTGGTGGCAGCCCAGCTCCCGGAGGAGCTGATAAACAGCCCAGCACGGTGTTTACCCAGGCTGAGAGCCGGCACAGAAAGCCCAGATGGCCGCATGGTTGATGGCACTAAGGACAGCGAGGATCTGGGGGGGCTGCAGGGGGCTCCTCCCCTGGGGCAGTGAAGGAGCCTGGGGGGTTCAAACCCACCTCCCAGGCTTCCCGGCCTGGCTGTCACCAGCTACCTCCAGCGGGTCCTTACCCATGTGGTGAGATGCTGGAGCCACTGTCAGGCAGAGAGAGGACATCTACTGGGGACAGACCCACGCCATGGGGCACCAGGCCTCTTATGGTGACCACCTCTCATCCACCTGAAAGGTGCTCCCACCACTCTGCTGGGGCCAGGCAATGCCTTTGGGTGTTCCAACCTCAGGAGACCTCAGCAGGGTGCTGCTGGCACCCCCTGGCTCCTTGGTGCATCCCCCTAAAAGGACAAGCCCCTGCTCGCAGCAGGGGAGTGTGAGCGGGGCAGTGGGAACGGCTGCCCCCCGCTGCCTGCCCATCCCAGCAGGAAGGGGCCATCTTACCCACAATCATCCCAACCTCGCACCGGTGATCTTCATAGTAGCAGGAGATCATCGTGGCCACTGTGTCGTTCACCATCGCCACCACGTCCATCTCAAAATCCTGGGGAGGGGAGAGGGACCGTCAGGGTCTTGCCGGGAGTCCAGGCTGTGCCGCAGCAGTGGGGGGGTGAGTTTACACACACATCACACACACACGTGGGCACACACATGAAATGACCCTTCCCAGGGACACACAGGGCTCTGGTGGCCCCATCATGAGGACAGCCAGGAGTGCTGGGGTCTTACCCCAACTGCAGTACCACCACAAACCATATGATCATCTCACCCCTCGTCGTTTGATGGCATCTCTCAGGAGCCCGACCACGTTGTTCCCTTCTGCACCAGAGGCTTTGAAGCCCTTGGTCCAGTTCAGAAGGATGCCCTGGAGTGAGGGGAAAGACCAAAATAGGGCTGTGGATGTAGCTGGCTCATGGGGACTCCAAGTCCTCATGCTGCCCAGCCACCTCCTCACCTTGTCGATGTCCTCGTGCCGCACGGGGAAGGAGAAGGTGAAGCCCAGGGGCAGCTTTTTGTGTTTCATCTGGTGCTTGTCCAGGAAATCGGAGATGCACTCAGAGATGTAATCAAAGAGCTGGAAGAGAGGAGGTGGAGCCTTTGCTGGGGGCTATCCCCATCTTCCTACTGCCTGTGACCAGCCACCTCCCTGCCACCCCCTGGCTTCTGCCAGCTGGAGGGATGGGGATGTATGTGCTACCATCCCCACCGAAACGCAGCACGGTGTGCTCCTGCCCAGGGACAGGGCCACATGGGAAGGGATACAATGCCCCCTCTGCCCAGCTCACCATCTCGGCCGTCCCCGTCATTGCATCCTCCGGGATGGAGTACATCTGGTGTTTCGTCTTCACCTTCCACTGTCCTTCCTCCCCCTCGCCCACTTTCACCAGCATCACGCGGAAATTGGTGCCGCCGAGGTCCAGCGACAGGAAATCTCCAACCTCTGCAAAGTCAGGGACACAAGGTGACCAGTTCAGGGGGATGTCTCAAACTCCTGCACTGAGCTCTGCGAGGTCCAGGGAAGCGGTGACAACGTAAAGGCCTGGGAGCAATGCGTGCCCAGCCCGGCAGCGCTGTACCTGAGCCCTCGGGTGTGGAGCGGACGTAGGTGGGCAGCATTTTGACAGAGGCCTCCTCGTGCGTCTCCAGCTTTAGCCCTCGGTCCATCTCCTTTTGCATCCGGTACATCACCTTCTTCAGATCCTCCTCCTTCAGCCGAAACTCCGACAGGATCTGCTCCACCTGTGGCGGGATGGGCAGCATCAGCTGGTGACAGGGACCCGGGTGGCCTGAACTGCTATAACCAATCCAAATTTTCCTTCTCCTCACCCTGTTTTTTTCCATACACACACAGATACCTCAGACACCTTATCCCAACTCTCTGCCATCCTGCCTCCAACTTATTGGATATGCTGGTGAATCTGCAGGGTCAGCACAAGCCAGTGCTGGCTTCAAATCCTCTCCTGACTCTGCCTGTGAGACATTGCCATTGGCACAGGGGTCCCTGTGCCAGTTGCTTTGAAGCTGGTGCTGTATCAGCAGGGCTTGGACCAGTGACCTGGGACATCCCATCCTGCCACATCCCAGGGTCTTTCCCGGTGAGAAGCACTTCCAGTGACGCCATTTAGGGGCTCAGTGGCTCCTACTGAGGACATGGGACCCCTCTGTGTTCGTGATGAGGATGCTGCGTCCTCCTCGGTCCCCCGGGAGCATCTCTCTCCCTGTATCCCCCCAAGAGCCACGGGTACCATCAAACTTGACACGAGCAGGGGCCGAGGGCAGGCAGGACCGTGGACAGGATATAAAAAGTATTATTGGGAAATGCTCCCTTGCCTCGCTACCAGGGAGCATCGCAGGGCCCACTCGAGGGAAGCGCCTGGCAGGCAGGACCTGTATTTACCCTTTACGTAGCAACCCTGGGCTCCACCGCCGGCGCAGCCTCCATTAGCCACAGCACGTAATCGGGGGCAGGCAGCCCTGGGCTGTCAGATGGAGCCGGGGGGGAGCGAGCGCTCCCTGCTTTGCCAGATGCGGCCGGTGGCATTAGAGGGCTCATTAGTCACCGGGATCCGGGCAAGCTTAAAACGCTCCCGCTGGCACATTCGCCAGTGGACGGATGTTTTCCTCAAGGCTGCTGCCGTTTCCCGCTGTGTTTTGGGATGCACCTCGGCTCAGCCAAACCTGCGGCCGCTCCCGATAAATCACCCAGCCCCAAACGGGGTCCCTCAGCCTCCAGTCCCCGAGCAGGGGCTCATCCTAAACATCTCCTTGCCCTTAAAGTGCCTGCCTCGCAGAGCTCTCGCACCCGGGAGCCTCAGCCCCCATCCCCAGTTGGGGGGGATCCCAGCATGTCAGCACCTCTCCAACAATTGTCCCCGAATGGCACCGGCCACCATGGAAAGGGCTGGAGCCGCAGTGAGGTTGGCCACAACACTGAGGGTGTTCAGGCTGGGATGGCTAGAAAAATCCCAACAGGAAAAGAGCGGGGCTGGATTCGGCCGTCCTGCTGGAGCTGGTGGCTGAAGGCATCCAGTGCTCCACAATGCAGCAGCCGGCCCTGCAGCGCCATTTGGCACATCAATGCCAAATTTGCTGTGGCTGGAGGGTCCCTGTTCCTGGGACTGGCACTCGAGGATGGCAGCAGAAGGTCCAAGTTTTATTCCTCCAGCAGTTTTTCCATCTCAGGCACCATGGGCCCCAACTCATCCCTTCTTTAGCCTCCAAAGTGATGGATTTGGCTCTTCCTCAGTGGATTCAGCTCTTCCCATGCGACAGAAACCGGCTCTTGGCTTCCTGAGGAAACTGCTTGCTCTGACATATCCCACAGAGGGGATAAAGCTGGAGACCGCGTGGCTGAAGGTTGCTGTGGCTAGTGTTGCCCAATTCTGCCAGCCACATGCTCCCGCCCCTGGCACATGTTGTGTCCCCTCAGGGTTCCCTTGGATCTCTCAGCCTGCAGTGGGGTAACCTCCCCCATGGCCTGGCCCCGTGAGCTCAATCCATCTGGAAGAGGAGACAGGAGCAGCTGCCCCCAACCAATATTTGGCTGGGCATGAGCCAGGTGCAACCCTCCTGGGTACCTCAGTGACAACAGTGACGACCAGCCAAAGCAGGTGGTGGGCCCCATCTCATCCCAGGGCCAGCAGCCACTCGACTGGCAGCACCATGCCAGGGGCAATGCCCGGGCAAGAGGGAGCCCCCCAGCCAGGCAGTGCAGTCCCCCAGATGCTCCATCCAAGTCCTCAGCGCCCTGGGGACAGGGCATGGCCCATGCTGTGCCAACACCCACTGGCACCAAAACCCAGCACCCTGAGCTTACGGTGCTGGGCCCCCTCCACAGAGCGTGCCGAGGGGTGACTTCAGGGACAGGGACCCCCCCGGACACACCGGGGCTGACTCCAGGCTGCACAGCTTTGCCCTGGGAGCCGCTGTTCCCCCTGCCAGCTGTCCTCCCCTTCCAGCGACCTTCATCCCCAACAGGCACCTTTCCCAGAGGGAGATGCCCGTGGTGCCCAGCTGCTTGCCGCAGGGATGGCTGGCATCTCGGGGAGGATCCATGCCGCTGCCCACACCCACCAGGTACACCCTACCCTGTCTCCCCAGCACCCCCCTGGGATGGCCCTGGCAGCAGCCTCACCTTCTCCTTCCTGCCGCTCTCCATCCTGGCTCGGTGATCCAGCATGGGGGCAGCCGTCGGGGCGGGGTGGGCTGTGGGCCCAGCCGTCCCCCCTGTAGACCCTGGGCTCCCCGCCGCCGTGCCTGCCCGGGGCACTCAGCCCCCTTCCCCGTCCTGACGCTGGGCTGCTCCGTCCCTCGCTCCGCTGGAGGACGCTCCACTTTCGCTGCTTTTTCTCAGCCAAGGGTGGCCGCCTCCTCTCCAGCACCTGCTGAGAGGGGGGGGGGCTCCCGATCTTCTCCCCCCCCTCCCCCTAGGGCTCCGGACCCTCAAGCGGAGGGGCAGGGAGAGGGGCCTGGGAACCCAGCAGGTTCAGCCCTCTCGCCCCACATCCTTCATGCCAGGGGGGGGATGCAGGTCACGTTCTCCCCACTCTCTTCCTACAGGCAATCAATCTATTTACAGGGGTATGGGATTGTTTTCAGGGGGCGAGCCCAGCCCGGTGGGTTCCTACAGCTGTCAGGGAAGTCCCGGTGCGGTGGCCAGGCTTCGCTGGGACCCCTCCCCGCCGGGGGCCGCTGGCCCCATCATGCGAAGCACCACGCCCCAGGCCATCCGTGTCCCCGCTCCAGTTGTCATATCAACAGCTCGAGGTGCTGGCGGTGGTGGCAAGCACTCCAGCAGACAGCTTAGCAACCCAGCACGCTCCCATGGCGACGGCGGCGGCCAGAGCAGCCAGTGGCTCCATGACAAAGGTGACAGCCACCTGGCTGGGTGCAAGGGTGACTGGGAAGTGCTCCCTGTCCCCAGGATGGGAAACACTCCAGCTGTGGCGGCACTGATGGCAGATTTGGGGTCAGTTTGGGGGGACAGGGACATGGCCATGACCCCTTATCGCTGCCATCAGCCAAGTGTCAGGGAAACATCGGCTCATGGGGGAACTCAATGGACAACAGGGAAGATTGCAAGGCGTGGGGGACTCCTGGCCCTGGGAAGCCCCCAAACCTCCTGGTGTTGGTTGTTGGTGGTGTCCTCTTGGCGACAGAGCCAGAGAGGGACCGGGATGGGTCCCCCTGGAAGGCTGTATGGGGGCCAAGGAGCTGGGGGTGCTGGCAGCCCCATGGGTGGACAAGGAGGCTGTGAGGGGAGCAAGGGTTTGGGGGTCATCCCACAGCACCTCGTTCCCATCCTGAGGGCTCCGGCATCCCTGCCCCAGCAATGGCTGCAGCCTGAGCGGGGGTGCCAGCCCCATAGAGGGGTCCCCACCCCACAGAGAGGTCATAACCCCACAGAGGGGCCTCCGCCCCACAGAGAGGTCCCCATCCAAGGGCAGACCAGCCTCACAGACGGGTTCCCGCCCCACAGGTGAGTCCTCACGTCAGAGGGCAGACAAGCCCTAGGCCGGCCCCGGCCCCTTGGCCGCCCCCCCCGCGCAAAGGACGCCGGTGCAGAGCGCCCCCTGCTGGAGGTCCTCCTGCGGGAAAAGCTCCGCCCCGTAGCGCCAGAAGCAGCGCTGATTGGTTGCTCAGTGGCAGTGGGCGAGACCAGAGGGGGGACCAGGCGCTTATTGGTCAAGACGGATGAGGCGGAGCTGGCGCGTGCGCAGGGCGAAGGAGGCGCCGTGGCAATGGCCAGGGGGCGGTGTCACTTCCGGCTGCCGCCGTTCTGCTTCCGGGTTGAGTTCATTTCCCCCCCCGGCCGCCTCCTCCTCACAGCCGGTGCTGGAGTCCCGGTACTGCCGGGACGGGGCGCGGGCTGGGTTAGACTGGGGCTGGGTTGTACTGGAGCGGGGCCCTGGGTTATGCTGGAGAGGAGGGGACCAGGTCAGCGGGGTTACACTGGGTGCCGGGGACCGGGTTAGCTGGGTTGTGCTGCGGGCTGGCGTATGCTGGAGAGGAAGGGCCTGGGTTAGCTGGGTTATACTGGGTTGAGGGACTGGGTTGTACTGGGGTGAGGGATTGGGTTATGCTGGGGGCAGGTGGGGTTCCCAGCGAGGCCCCACAGTGTGGAGAGGGGGTTTTCTGGTGAGGCCCCCGGTTGCGGGGGGGGGGGGGGGTCCTGCCGGTGGCTCCCAGGCCCTGTCTCACCCTCGCCCTTCTTCCCCGGCCCAGGGCAGCCGAGCCGCCGCCATGAGGCTCTACAGCCTAAGTGTCCTTTACAAAGGAGACCCCAAAGTGCATTTACTGAAAGCCGCCTATGACGTGTCCACCTTCAACTTTTTCCAGAGGTCCAGGTGGGTGTATGGGGGCACGGGTGGGATCTCCCCTGGGTGCTGCGGGGCTGGCACATGGCTCAGGTGGGACCTTGGGCAGTAGAACTCCCCTCTTCTGGGGGGTTTCATCCTTCTTCTGCTCTCACGTCCCCAGGGATGCAGTGGTGACAGTAAGAGGATTCTCCTAAGGGATAATCTCCTTCCCCTGAGAGGTGCTTCCCTGGGGAGCTGCGACCCTTCGTGTGCACTTGAGCACTGCAAAATCCACTTTGAGCCATATTCCAGCCTCAGGAACAAAGCGAAACCCTATTTTTCCCTGCAAGTCGCCCAGGCCCAGCAGCAGGAGGTCTGGTTCAACTTGGTAAATTGGCCACTGAAGGATAAAATCTGGGTGTGAGGAAACATCCCAAGTGCTCGGGTCAGTTCCTCTCCCTCTGGCAAATGCCTCAACTCTGTAGTCATGGGGGCTCCTGGGGTGTGAGAGGTGAGTGGGAGGAGGCTTGTTTTTGTGCCAGGCTAACAGGGCTCACCTGACACCTCTGGTATCTTGGTGCTTGGTCTAATCTTAAACTTTTCCCAGCCCACAAACCTCTGCTTTGGTTATTCTGATAGCTTTGGGTGACCAGTTTAGCCCTGAAAATCCATCTGGGCTCCTGGGCATCCTGCTCTTTGGACACAGAGGGCTCATGGAGCTCTCAGCAGTTGCCTTTGCACTCACAGCTGAAGGGGGCTCCCAAAAGCCTCTAAAAGCAGTAAAATAAAGTGGGTGCTGGTTGTGAAACAACTTGTTTCCCATCCCCTGGATCCAGATGATAAAGGCTTTAGGAAATATACACCTACAGGACTCAACTTTTCCATGCCTTGTCCCTGCCAAGATTCTACAGAGCCTTGAGCACATTTGGTTCTGCAATTCCAGTGATAAAGGGAAAATATTGAAATAAAATTGTCTTGAAAAATACTCTTTTAGCCAAATATGTGAGAGGGATAGAAGAGCTGTTGCCAGCGCTGCCAAAGCACGCACTTGAAGATGGATTGCGATGAGTGAAGTAATCTCCTAGAAACCCAAATGGCTTTGTAGTTGCAGTTCTCAGTTTGCCAAATTCCGAAATGTTCCCTGCCTGGTTTTGCCATCAGCTGTGGCCAAAAGAGCTGATTCCCCAGCACCTTGGAGGTTTCTTTGCTTGAAAAAAGCCTTGGCTTTTTGGGAACAGTGATGTGTTTTGCGCAGGGCAGGGGGATGGCTGTGCTCATTAGTCTCACAGCTTTTCTCTGGTGGTTAATTCTTGTCCTGAGCTGGTTGCCCAGTTGGGCTTGGAGGAGCTTCTTGCACCTCAGCACCTGTGAGAGTGCAGTCTATGTATGATATTTAAGATGTGATTAATTTAAGTTTGCGTTAGAAATGCAACATGTACATTTTTTTTTTTTGAGGCTGTGGAGTTACCGAAGAGTTGGGTCTGGGGTTTGAATCTGGGATAAAGACGGTTGTGTCTCTGGGGAGCCTTGAGAAGCTGCTGGGCAGGAGGATGGGGCTGGCATCTGCCCTCCAACCTCTGCCAGGTCGTTTGGGAGGGTCGGGAACACAGTGTGAGGAAAAATTAGGTCTTCGGTGAGAGATTCCCCTGGGAATCCTGTGAAATGCTGGAACTGCCATGGCTGCCAGCACATCCCTAGACCAGGAGGAACATGTCAGTCCTCTCTTTCTGCCGATGGCTGTTAAGAAATATTTGGGCCAGTCTTTCTTCTGCAGCGCCTGGAAACAGTTTGGAGTCATGGTGGGTTCAGTGTCTGGGCTGGGAGAAATGCAAGGAATTGCTTACAAAGGAATATGTTAAACTGTGAGGGGCAAATCCCCATCTGGAGCTGTGTCCAGCAGAAGGCAGTGAGGGAACCGGGGTTGCTGGGCTGGAGTCTGCTGATGTTTCATCAGCGCTGTGTCACGTGAAGCTCTGGAGTGGGAGCTTTTGGTGTGGGGGTGTTTGAGCAAACTGCTGTCTGAGCAGGCTTCCCTTCCTGGGACTTCCCAGCTGAAGTGGGGAATCTCTCACCTTGTGTTCCTTAATCCCAGTGTGCCCAGGATGGTGTGCATTGGGAACAGATTTATTTTGCACTTGCTCATGATTTTTAACCTCTCTTGTCCTGTGGGGTGAAGAGGAGGGTTTACATGAGCAGCCTGTTTGGCAGGACTTGCCTCTGGGCTCAGGAATGTTTCTCAGACTTAGAGTGAGTCTGGCTGAAGGCTCTTCCTTAATTTTGACCCAAAGTGGTAGGCAGCTGAGGGGTGTTTGCAGGGTGAGTGGCCTCCCTGAGGTACTGGTGCTTTGCAGAGGATTTAGGTAAAGACCCCGAGCGTGGGATAAAAGCTGAGGGGAGGGAAGGGGCTGTAGTGCTTCTGCAGCCCCTTGCTGCAAGCGCACAGCTGCTTGTTGAGGGGGATCCACAGTTCAGCAGCATTTTACTTTCTGCTAAATCTCCAAAAAGTAAGTTCCACCCGAGAATGTGAGTTCCTTGCTGTGACCAGAGAGGCGTGGGTGTTCCCCTGGGCCCGACATAGGTGCTTGGCTGTTTGCAGCTCTGTGTAGGGTCTGGCCTCTTCCCTGAGGAAAACCCATGTCTCAGCCACATCCCTGCTGCCCACATGTGGTGGTGGGGTCGTGGGGAGGGGTCTTAGTCCACTTAAAATGCCAGGGACCTCCAGGATGGATGATCTCCCCCACAGTCACAGTGCCAGTGCCCTTCCTGCAGACCCAGGTCCCCTCGTAGGCTCAAGTGCTGATGCTTTGTGTTTGCAGTGTGCAGGAATTCATGACTTTCACGAGCCAGCTGATCGTGGAGCGCTCCGAGCTGGGCAGCAGAGCCTCTGTCAAGGAACAAGGTAGGATAACCTGGGGTCAGCACACGCAGCTCCAAGTGTTTTGTTCCTTATCAGCCTCTGTCCCTTCTCCCTGCAAGTCTGGGCTTTGCACCCCGATCTCTGGCCTCCTCGGCAGCCTCCCCGCCTGCTCCATGCGCTTCCTGAGACACACAGGGTGTAACCTGGAGCTGGCCACCACAGCCTCTGTAATGACACTCCGGGCTTGTGATGAGTTATTTATTAAAATCAGGCCAAGCACTTCTCCACTGTTTTTTGTTTAACTCTGGCAAACCTGCTGTCCTGGAAAGGCAGCGTTGTGTCCCACACCATGTGGCCAGGCTGCAGTAACCCGCTGAAGCACAATTTGGGGCTGATTTTGATCCTCTCTTGAGCCCTTCCCCCTTTCCTAACGAAATCACGTGAAATGTAGTCGCTGAATGAAACTTCCCAGCGCAATTCATGGGTTGTGAAAGAGCTGCTGGGGCCGGGCGGGAGGCAGTGAGTGCTGGGGGAAGCTCTGGATCTTTCTGATGCCTCTCTAACATGAATTCTCTGCCCAGAGTACCTCTGCCACGTGTACGTCCGGAACGATGGGCTGGCTGGTGTGGTGATCGCAGATAACGAGTATCCCCAGCGGGTTTGCTTCACTTTGCTGGACAAGGTGAGTGCAGAGGCTGGGAGTGGCTCTGGAGGTGACACTCTGTGGTGAGGCTGATCTCAGGAGCTCCTCCAGGTCTCCCTTTCACACTCTGGCAAG
This sequence comes from Scolopax mira, assembly GCA_004320125.1. Lineage (NCBI taxonomy): Eukaryota > Metazoa > Chordata > Aves > Charadriiformes > Scolopacidae > Scolopax > Scolopax mira. Next base: position 43,908 of record BJBW01000914.1, read on the forward strand.
GAAATGAATCTCCTGCTTGTCAACTGGGGGACATCAGAGCTGAGCTGAGTAGGATCTGGCCAAAGACTTCCAAGCCATGCAGAGACTTGGCTTTGTCAGCCAGGATTTGGTTGCAGCTCCCTTCTGCTGCCAGCCCAGGTGTTGACCTTGCAAATACCCCATCCTCCCTGTCTGCTTTGGGGACTGTGGGGAAAACACAGTGCAGCCGCACTCCCAGCTTTGCCAAAAAACACTGATAATGTGTCTGGCCACCCTGGCAAGGCAGGGGGCTTAGGGGGCAGTTGGGGATGGCCACCCCATCCATGGGCATCGCTCTGTTGGTTGTTCACCGAGAAAGTTGATTTCTGACTCTTCCCTTGGCTGGTTCAAAAGGGAACCTTCTTTTTTTTTTTGGGGGGCGGGGGGGGTACGTAGAATCCTTTCTGCCAGCTTTGGCCCTGCAAGCAGAACTGCCCAGCAGTAACTGCCTGCTCCCTGTGCTGCAGGTGCTGGATGAATTCTCCAGGCAAGTCAGCAAAATGGACTGGCCTTTGGGCTCTCCGGCCACCATCAGCTACACTGCCTTGGATGGGTACCTCAGTAAATACCAGGTATGGGCCCTGGGGGTGACACCTGGTGCTGTGGGGCTGTGGCCTGGGGGACACCGATGTCCCTGTGGCTGTGGTGCCAACACCCTGTTGTTTCTCCAAGAACCCCCGTGACGCTGACCCAATGACCAGAGTGCAGGCAGAGCTGGACGAGACCAAAATCATCCTGGTGAGGAGGACACCGCGCCCGTGGCCAGGATGCTCCAGTGGGCACGTCTGCTGGGGTCTAGGGGGACCTGGAGGGTATTCTCCAGATGGGACATGGTGGCATCTCTGTCTTCTGCTCAGGGCTGGGGAGGGGGTGGGGTGGCATGGGGTCTCAGGGCTGTGGGGTCAGCACCATTTTCTTTTGGCAGCACAACACCATGGAGTCACTGCTGGAGCGAGGGGAGAAGCTGGATGACTTGGTCTCCAAATCAGAGGTGCTTGGGGCACAGTCCAAAGCCTTCTATAAAACTGTGAGTGCAGAGTTCATCTGGGGGAGGGTCACCCTTCCCAGAGAAGCCAGGGCTGGGGAAGGGCAGAGTTGACCCCCTGGGGCAGGGGATGTGGGTGCCAGGCAAGGACCACTGTCCCCTGGCCTGGCTGCTTTCAGCCTGGAGGGAGCTTGGTTGCCCAAACTACGGAGCTCCCCAAGCTCAGGCCCGTGGCTGGTGGAGGGTGATGCCGATGCCAGCTCCTGTCACAGGGGGTGGCAATGGCTGAGGGGCTTAGATTTGTGCCATGAGCTGTTGGTGTGGGGGTTTCGTGGGGAACTGTAAGGGCTGGGATCGTGCCGGTGGGACGAGGGCTGTGCAGGCAGCTCTGGGCCCCATGGATCAGTCCTGCTTTTCCTCTTCTTCCCAGGCCCGGAAGCAGAATTCCTGCTGTGAAATCATGTGACGTGGAGCCCGGGGGCTCCTGCTCTGGACCACCAGGCCTTTGCTCCCCTTCTGCCCTCACCCCAGACAGAAAAGCGGAAGCCCAGGGCTGGGTGTCCTCAGCCCCGTGGGCTTATGTGACTTTTTTTCACCTGGAGGGGTTGCCAAGACCGGCATCGGGCCAGCAACCCTTGGGGTGGGGGAGTGCTGGAGCCCCCCCGCCCTCGCTTCTCCCGAGGGCAGCTTGGACTGCAGGGTGCCCCCCCGTGCGCCCCCCCAGCCTTCACACCGTGACACCAGCCAGCACCGCAGCGTCCCAGCACTGTGGAACTGGGGGAGAGGAGCCGGGGCTGCCTGGGGGGAGATGGAGGGGGGGGGGGCTTTTTATTTGTGTCCTAAGAGGTGGGGGGGGGGTGGGGGAGGGGTGGGGTTGTTGCCCCCCCCCCCCGTGGGGGTGCTTGCTGCTGGGTTGTTGCCTCCCTGGGCAGTGAAGTGGAAGTGGTAGCCCCAGTTCTCTGGGGAAGGGGTCGCCTCTGGGCCTTTTCCCTCGCTTTGGTGGTGGGGTGTGGGGGAGAGCTAGGATGGGATGGGGAGGGCCTTGGCCTCTGTGGCCATCCTGTCCCCATGGCTGGCTTGGAGGTGTGTGGGGGGGGTGTCTCTCCTCTGTTGTGGCTGGGGCTGTGTCTTAGCACCCCCCACTTTGCCAAGGGGGGAGAGGGAAGCTGGGGCAGCGCGGGGCCAGCTGGAAACCAGCCCCGGTGCTCAGGTCGCTGCACTGGGAGGGGAGCAGGGCTGGGGGGGTGGGCATGGAGACCCCCTCCCCTGCTCCCATCAGCTGGGTGGGGGCTCGGCAGCCCTCACTGCCATCTCGTTGTCCTTAGGAAGGGGAAAAAACCTGTTGCTTGAGAGTGTATTGTGATCGGTGTCGCCTGTTGTTTCCCTGCCGCTGGCTGCACTGGCCCAGGGAGGATAAAGTTGTCTTTGGCCACTGTAGCCTGGCTCTGACTCTCTTTGTAGCTTCCTGGGGTGGCAATGGGGTGGCCTGGGTATGGCCACGGGGCGAACCCAGATTTACTCAGCTTTCTCCTTCCAGCTATTTCATGGTTTGGGTGGGTTTTTTTGGTTTGTTTTTTTTTTTTTTGGTCAATTGTTATTCCTCATAATTTATTTGCAGTTTTCCCAAGACAAAAACAAAATCAGAGTCATCTTTTACACTTACAAGGCTCAGAAAGAAAAGACGGAGGGGAGGGGGGGGGGGGGGGGGGGGGGGGGGGGGGGAGCCTGTATTCCCCCTGAGGGAAGGAAAATGTCCGTGTGAGATGTTGCAGGCTCCAAAAGGAGCCTCCCCTCTTCCGAAGGCAAACCATGAATTTATTGTCCCCTCCCCACAGCACAAACCAGCCCCACGTCCTGCCCCCTTCCCCACAGCTCATCCCCACCAGCACCAGCTCACCCCAGTCCTGGCAAGCGAAGGGTGCGCTTTGGCACCGGGACCAGCCTGGAGCTGGTGGGAACGGGGCTGAAAACCACTGGTGTGAAAAAATATATTAAAAAAAAAAGAAAAAAAAAGAGACTACCCAAATTCTGAGGAGGGGGGAAAGCTGTGAGCCAGGATATCGACAATGGGGTGTGAGTAGCTGCCAGCAAAGCAAACACCTGGGGGTACCTACGGAGTCACCACCCCCTGGCCAGGAGAGATGCCCCTCTGCAGACACACTCTCACACCTTTAAGGCTCGTGCCTGCCCAAAAAAAAATCTGACTCCACCTTTTTTATTCTCTTTACAGAGCAGCTGAGCACTGTTCCATGCGAGCAGCAGTTACCCTGTGTTTGTTTTAGCGCTGTAGCAAAGTTGGCTTTTAAGAGGAAGGGCTGTTTTTGGTGGCTCCGACTTGAAATTTTGTTTAAGAGAAAAGAAAGGAGGAGGGAGAAAAAAAATGAAGCAAGAAAAAGGCTTGGGTGAAATTTAAGAAATCCCATAAACTTTTCCGAGTCCTGTAGAACATCCCCTGCAGCCCCACGCTCCCACCGGAGCCAAGGGAGAGAACAGACCCCGTTATGATCAGGTTCTGCAAACACCTTTGCTCCCTGAGCTCTCCTCTGGACTGCGAGGGACGGAGCAGGCACATCCCCACCACCCACCCACACAGCATCAAATACACAAAAAGCTGCTGCAAAGAGGAAGGAAACGGGGACAGGACGTGGTGGCACCGGCCTGAGCTGCAGTGGTCACGGGACAGAGTGCCAGGACATACCCACAGCCTCCTTGGAAGGAGAAGCTGGATGAACCCACCATGAGCACAGCAACCGGATTGGGACACACCAAATGCCTCCAAGCTGCTTCCCAACTCTGTTTTCACAGTTTTACACATCTTTTCTTCCATCACCCCCCCCCCCCCCCGGCGGGGAGGAACCACGCTCTGCGGAGGCAGAGGAGGAAGGGGCTTCCCAAGGGCTCCCCATCTCCATCCCCATCCCATCTGTGGGGACCAGGGGCGGGCACACAATGCCAGTGTTGGTTCCCAGGCAGGTTCAGCTCATGGGACACCTTCCAGGAGGAACCAGGCGCCTGGTGCCAGAGCTCATTTGGCTGCTGCAGGTCAACGAAGGGGAACGGGGAGATGAGAGGGAGGTGAAGGGACC
>BJBW01000914.1:48224-66928 GCA_004320125.1 Scolopax mira
TAGGATGCCAAGGGGACGGGGAATGAAAGGGAAGAAGAAACTCTGCTTAATTGAGAGACTGCGGCCAGGCCACGCTTGCCTGAGATCAGAGAGAGGAATGCGAGGTCCTGTACAGCGGGTGCATTCGCTCGAAACAAAAATGAATAGAGCAGAACTGCAGGCGGGAGAGGAAAAGAAAAATAAAGATTCATATGACCTGGATTTAGGGTTGGGACGAGATCTGGTGACTGCCCAAGGACTGGAGGGTGGTTGCACGCTCCCGCCCCCCCCATTCAGTGTCTTCCCTCAAAAGCCTCGACCCTGGCCATGAAACCTGCTCAGATGGGGGCACCAAGCTCCCTGTGGCCCCCCAGAAAATATCATTAATGGTCCCCCTATGCCTGCAGCAGCAACCCTGCCAGGGACCTCCCAGCCACCCAGAAGAAAACCATCTAGTTTTCTCCCCAGCCCAAAAATACGGACAGTGGCCAGTTTGGAAGGAGCCAGCCCCCCCTCCCAGGCAGCTCCAGTCACAAAGGGACACAGCCTGTGCCTATTCCCCTGCAAAGGGAAGGCAAAACACCCCAGTTTTCTCTGCTTCCAGCCAGTTTTTACCCAGGTCCCATTCCAGTTGAAGAACTGAGAACCCCCAACCATCCTGCAGCTCCAACGATGCTCCCATAGCCCAGGAGGCACCTCCTTCTGTGCTTGTGGGTGTAACAGTGAGATATTTCAACCTCTTCCAGCAGCTTTTGCTATGAAACTTTTGATCAACTATGAACTTTTGCTACGAGCGGTCCCTCCCATCTCTACTCCTCAGCTCTGGGAGAAAAGTACAGAATCATCCTTCAAAATTGCCGTTGCCCAGCTGCATCTCAGGGCATCTCATACCTAGAGCAGGGGGGAGGCAGCCCCCCCGGTACCCCAACCTTGCCCTCCCCCCCTCTTGGCTGTACCACCCTGAGGAGCATCTCACATTAATGCCATCCATCCGCCTCGGGATAAAGGCTCTTTGTGCAACGCGCGTCTCTCAGCACCTTCCCAGATGGAATTTGATCAAATTGGACTTATCTTAGCAGAGCTTTGAAATCATTCCCCCCCCTCCACCCCACTCCCAACACAACCGCAGATGTCGGCGGGGACATTAAAGGGACATTTGTTGGCACACCATTGGCACACCAGCAACCCCAGCATCGCCAGCCCAGCGTGAAGGTTAAGCCCAGTTCAAGCTCTCGGTGAGGGCCAAGGCAATGCCACAGAGAACCAAAGGACCTCAAGCTCGGGGTGGGCTCGTGGTGGCCTCCTGGCTTCCATCCCCACTCCCCCCATGCACCACCCTGGGCCAGCACAGCTTGTGGGGGGCACGCAGCCTCCCCCGGACCAGCATCTTCCCACCCAAGGGTCTCAAAACACCATTCACCTCCTTGCCCCTTCCCAAAGCCCCTCCTATCCCTCCTCCTCCAGGGTGGGAAAACCTGCTTTTCAGAGTCCTCCAGGTGCTCCCAAGAAAAGTGGTGGCTTAAAGATTCACCCGGATCCAAATGTAAAGGAATAGAAGGTGAAACGCACAAAGCAATACCGTTTGGCAACTTTGTTTGGAAAAATTAGTAATTCTGCAGCGTTTCAAGAGCAGGGAAGTGGATGGAGAGAGGGGAAAAAAACCCCAGTCTGGAAATCCAGCAACCCCCCTCAACTTTCTATCCACCATCAGAAGCGAGGCTGGGAAATAAAGAGAAGCACAACATGTTGTTGATGACTTTTCCATTAAATACGCGCATTTAAACCCCCTCTTTGTATTCCAGCCTTTGCTCACAGCCTCAGCAGGCCCCACTTTCCCTCCCCCCCACCTCCTTTTTAATAATAATAATAAAAAAAAAAAGTTATATGACTTTAATTAAATGCACTTATTAAAAGGGTGAAATATTTGGAGAGGCTGTTTTTACGCTGGAGGCACATTTTCCAGCATGCTGCAGAGTGTCTGCATCCGCCCGCCCCAGGCAATTTTTAATGCACAAATAAATCCCCACCTGAAGTGCTGACAGGTTATTATGCAGTGTGGCAGCCAACTAAAGTAAACACAGGGGCAAAGTTTTAACCTCTTGCAGTCGCAGAGGCCTCTCCCCCGCCGAGCCGGGCTCAGGTGTAAATGACCAGCAGCAAAAGCATCTTCCTCCAGGTCCACCCCCCCTCAACAGCATCCCCCTCCCTGCGAGCCCTTAGGGATGGGGCAGGTCGTGTCTGAGTATCAGCCTGGCCAGCCAGCACACTTTGAGGGGTCTCCAGCTGATAGTAATCAGTAAATAAGTAAATAAATACAGTAAATAAATATAAAGTGATAGGAAAGGGCTGCCTGGCCCCATGCAGGGCTGGAGGGGAGGGATGGAAACCACCAGGATGAGCAGCAACGAGTACATCCCGACGTGGTGTTCCCATGGCAGGGTCCAGAAGGAAGGAACTGGGCTCACCTGAGCTCTCCCAGAACAGAGAAAATACTGAAAAGAACTAGCAAAATGCAAAAAAGAATGCAAACATGCAAAAAAGAATGCAAACATGCAAAAAAAGTATGCAAAAAAGAACATAGCACTGCTGACCCCCCTGGTACGCGAAGCTCCAGGGATTTGGGGACAGCAAAGGAACCTCCAGGCCTGGCTCTGCCAAGGAGGAGAGGACGGGCAATTCCCATGGACATGTCCCACCACCAGCCCTGTGCTTGCTGTGGTGGGACCCCAGGACATCTGGTGGGACCCAGGCTCCTGCACAGCGGGGACAACATCTGCAAGGGAACCGTGTCCCATTTGCATCTGTGTTTCAAAAGCCACACCAGGGGTTTGCATATCCCCTTATCAGTGGAGTAGCAAAGATGGAGCAGATCATCAACAAACTACAAACAAATAACGTACAAGCAAATACAGGGAGGGAAGGATCCAAACCTACGACAAGTTGCCGCTGCTTTTTTGTGAAGACACAAGGGGGACACGTGGCAATCCCCCCATTCCCATACTGGGAAGCATCCCTGCCAGCCCAGGAAACATGGGAGGTTCCACCAGGACTCCCACTATTTGGAAAAAGCAGCTTTTCATTCCCCGGGTCCACATCCAGGCATCCAAATTTGCTCAACTCCTAAACCTCCCACCGCAATTAACAGCGACTAATAACTCCGTGCGCTCAGGCCCTGCCAAAGCCAAAGTGAAGGGGTGTCTCCACGGCTCTGCTGCCAAAACCAGCAACTCCCACAGCCCGTGGCCACCTCTTCCAGTTTGCAGTTGACACGTGAAGTGCTTCTTCCCTGGAGCTGAAAAGATGCTGCAGAAACCTCTCTTCTCAAGGAGAGGGAAGAGCCAGGTACAAAGAGCAGCATCTTGATCACAGAATCTTCACGCTTGGAAGGGACCTTGGAGATCATCGAGTCCAACGACAAAAAAAAAACCCCAAACAAAACAAAACAAAAAACCATTAAAAAAAAACCTCCAAAAATCAACCTACAGACACAAACCAACAATTTCTTGCACATTGTCGTACGAGAAATTCTCTCCCAAAATAAGTGATTTACGCAGCAGAGCCAGGTCTGGGGGAGGTGGAGCAGCCACCTGTGAAGCTGATGGTCACCACAACCACGTGCAGCCCCCAGAGAATCAACCTGTCCCCCTCAAATGGGACAAGGGACCTTGGCCCCTTCCAGCCTATGGGCCCTGCACGGGTCCCTTGGCCAGCACGAGGCAAAGACAGGCTCCAACAGAAACATCTCCCTTGTCTTAAAAAATTAAGGCCTCCGCTTCGCTTCCACATCTGACAAGACGCCGCATGCTTTGCTAATCCTTGGAGGAGATTAACTTTTTATTTAGAATTCCTTCCTCTAAATGTGGCAATTATGAAGGGTGGTTGGGTGGTGGTTTTGTTGGGATTTTTTTTTTCCCTTCTTTAAGCTCTTGGCAAGGAGAGCACTTTCTCCAAGTTGGCTGAAAAGGGTTAGATAGATCTTGTTTTCCCCCTCTGTGCTCAGACCCCCAGGAGGCTCTTGCACAAGGGGATGCCCCTCATCTCCTCACTCCAGTCTGTCACCAAACGTGTGAAAATCCATGGGTATAGCCCATTTCTGAAACCAGAAGGGAGAAGCTTTCCCCATCCCACTGGGAGAAAATTTGGTCCACAAATCCAATGCTGAAAAGATGTACCACCAGCAGATCTTCACCAAAGGCATCTTAAGGGCTCCTCAGGAACCAGTAAAGCACCCGAGTCACAGGAGGCAGGACAAGGGGCAATGGCCTAAAGTTGCGCCAGGGGAGGTCTAGATTGGATCTTAGGAAACAGTTCTTCACAGAGAGGTTATCAGGCATTGGAATGGGCTGCCCAGGGAAGGGGTTGAGGCACCATCCCTGGAGGTGTTCAAAAGTCGAGTTGACGTAGTCCTTGGGAATATGGTTTAGTGATTTTTGTCAGGGTTAGGTTGATGGTTGGATTAGATGATCTTTAAGGTTCCTTCCAACCCAGACAATTCTATGATTCTATGTTTCATCCCAAAACAGCTGCAGCTCCCTAGTGGAGGAAGCCAGGCCTGGAGCATCCACAGGGAGACAAAAAGCATCTTCTCCTCCAGGGAATCCCAAAAACCCAAGGCGTTCGGTGACCTCTGCCAAGACCAGAAGGGGAGCATCTCACGGGTGGTTTTGAGGGCCTGACCTCAGAGCTGAGAGGCTCTCGGCGCTGAATTAGAGGCCCCAGTGCTGAATTAGAGGCCCCAGTGCAACACCGTTATGGCAGACCGATGGCCATGAGGTGACACAAGCCATGGCAAACCCACCCGAGGACAACCACCGATGCTATGGGGACCTCTGGGCGAGTTTGGACCGATCTCGCAGCTCACCCAGCAAATCATTTTCACAAAACAAAAAGTCAACCCCCGCTAAGGTGTGTATATATATATATATATAATTTATATACATGCATATAAACCTAAAAACATGACCACACAGTGTTTTGCATCCTCCCCTGTGCCCACAGCCGAGCTCAGGGGCAGCTGGTCCCACTCAAGAGACAGAGAGAGTGACTCCAGCAGCGGTGGAGGAGTTTATATGAAACCCAAGGAAAGATGTCCCGAACAGAGCCACGGCAACCCTTACTGTACACTAAAAAAAAAAAAAAAAAGAGGAGAAAGAAAAAAAAAAATGAAAAAAAAAACCCGATGTATCAAGTGCCTGTAGCTGTCAGAAAGCATTTCTGCAGCTTTGGCAAGACAGACACAACTAATTTAGCGCGGCCTCGCCGAGGTATATTAAGCTGTCAGTCTGGATGATATGAATTTAATCACTGGGAGCAGATCAAAGCTCCGCAGCGCGATCGGGGGGGGCCGGACACACAGGGATAAAGCAGAGGATGGATGTGCCCAGAGTGTGAGGAGCAGAAACAGCTCCCAGGATGTCACCTGCCCGTGGGGACGTCTCCATGGGATGCTGGATGTGCAAGGGGGAGAGGGAAGTTGCAACCCAAAGCTGTTGGCAGGGCTGAGGGCTGGCCCTAAGGAAGGAAATGCCAGCAGAGAGAGGGGACGAGCCACCACCGCTCCCAACCACGGAGGCTGCCCAGACCCATCCCCTGCACCCCAACCCGGTGCTGGCAGCATCAGCCCGACTGACCCAGCCCCTCCATCCCTGACTCCTAAGCCACCAGGCTGCTGGCCTGGCCTCTGCTCCCACCTACACCTCGTGTGTGCCACCAACAGGGACCTCGGCTGTCCCCCACAGCCACCATTTCTGCTCCTGCTCGAGCCCCTTTACCTTCTCTGGGCAGCATTTGTCCCCACACAAGCATCCACTGAGAGGGGGGATGTTTTCCTGGAGGGCAGTCATTGCGTTCCCACCAGACCTGCTATTTCTAGAGCCCTGTTTAAATCCCTGAGGAACCCACCGAGCCCCCCCTGCCCCAATCCCAGGGGGTCACAGGATGCCTGGGGAGGGACTGGCTCCCACGAGGGCTGCACTGGCAGCTCAGCAGTGGGACCCAGTGGGACTCAGCTGACCCCTCACCACCACCACCTTTGCTGCAGGCCATGCAGGAGACACCTCACTGTGTCCCCACCTCCACTTTCCCATCACACCCAACAAAAATTACCAGTTGTACAAAGGTTTTTCTCCCCCCTCAACCCTGAGGGCCCCAAAGCCATGCCCTGGTGAGCAATCCTCAACCACCACCGACAGCAACCTCCGTCCCACCTAACTGCAGGAGTGGCTACTGATCCCACCGCGCGGCCAGCTCCTTTCCCCTGTCACCATGATGCCAGCCATGTCCCTTAGTGCCACCCTCTTTGCTGCTGGAGGGGAACGGCAGCTGGGGAGGCGAAGGGAAAAACTCACCATTCCATCACAGCTGGAAGGAAAGCCTCCCCTTGCTGCAGGGATTTAATCGACATTTCCCCAGGATGGATTAGCCTTTGACTACTCCATTAAATTTTACTGGGGTTCAGCTGGGCAATTTTTTACTGGGGTTTGTGCAGCGGGAGAGAGGGAGGGAGCTGGGCCATCCAGATGCTGGCACTGCTTGCCCAGCCGGGAAAGGGGTAACAGCACCCACCGCTCTGGGGAAACAAAGCATCTCCCCCAGGAATCTGCCCACACCTGGGACCCTGGCAAAGCCCACACCTCACTCGTGGTCGGGAGCTGGACCCGTGCGAGGGGTCCCAAGATGCTCAGGCAGTGGGAACAACTACCTCCTGACACCACGTCACCCTCTGGGCACAGACACCCCTTCCTTGGGTGCCTCGGTCCCGAGGAAAAGGCGACCAAGAAGTCGGGGGCCACCTCCAGTCTCGGCAACAAGCAGAGACCAGCAGCAGCTCATTGCACAGCACCCGTTTCTCAGTGCTGCTGGAAGCAATACTCTAATACTTGTCTTTTTTTGTTGGTTTTTTTTTTTTTTTTAGTTTGCAGAAGTTCAGCCCAGACTTTAGCAGCCCCAGTGGCCACCAGGGACCCCAGCGTGCTTCCCAATTAACCAGCCCCCCCACCCCCCCCCCCCCCCCCCCCCCCCCCCCGATTACAGAAGACCATGCGAGCCCGTTACATAAAGCTAATTAGCAGGGCTCTGCTTTCAGCGTGGCAAATGGCTCCGCTAATCCGGGATTTGTTCTCCTAGAAACTAATTTAATCATCCAGTGCCAGCCAGGCTGCTCACGTGGCTGAGAGACCCAAATCTCTCTGCCCCCAGTAACGAGCCATTACGGGTGAGCTGGCCCCGCACGGCGACACGCACTCGGGGACCTTAATCCTCTAAAAAAGCCCCAGACAAAATCTACTAAAAAAAAAAAAAAAAAGTAAGTAAATAAGACATATTTGGGGGAAAAGGCCAAATTATTAGACCGGAGCCACCCTGCAGCTGCCCCACATCACGGAGCAGGTTCCAACAGCTCCTGCCTAGGATGGAGAAGAGGTTACGGCCACCTCTGATGTCAAGTTGTCACCCCTGATGGGACCTGTCACCTCCTCCTGGCGCACAAGCTGGGGCGTTAACATGAGTGGAGTGGTGGCTGGTCTAAATTGCAGCCAGGGTCCCTGCCAGGGGTGGGCACAGGGGGTCCAAGCCTGGTTCCCCCCACCGGGTACCACCATGTCCAGCCTCTGTGGTGACACCAGCCTAGGAGAGGCTGGGGGGGTGTTGCCTCTTTGGCATGGTGGCACCACGCAGACATCCTTCAAAAGTCCTTCCAACCAACTTTTGAAGCTGTGGCATGTGAAAGGGAAGTCAACACGCCGCCGACTGCAGCAGAAGCAGCTCTTACTTAAATTAATCTTAATTGGGTATCTCCAGGATTACCCAACAGATGGCTTCCCCTGGCACTAGAGGACTCCACCAGCACATGGTAATTGTATCGCTCCGTGAGCTCACTGCTCTCTGAAAATCATGGAACAGCTTTAAGAAAAAAAATAATCCTGAGATCTGAACATACAGGAAAAGTTGTTTACATTCCTTTTTACTCACTTTCTGGCTTTCGAAACCTCAGGGTTGCGTTTTCAAACTTGACTTTACAAAGAAAAGAGCTATAAAGTTACTTAATAAAAAAGAAAAGGGAGATTTACAGCGCGCTCACCCAACACCAAGATTTCAAATTTTAAAGAAAAAAAAAAACAAAAACCACAAATATCTCCAAGCCTTTAATAAGCATGAGCTTCCAGAAATTGCCATCACTGCAGCACTCCCTGCCCTGGCTCAGAGAGGTGCAGAGTACACGGGGACAGGACACCCCCAAGCAGTGGCCTCAGCTCAGAAGCATCCCCAAACTTGTCTGAATCACCAAAGTTTCTCCAAAAGCCGGGGAGGAAGATGCACCACATGATACCAACAACAAAACATTTTTCATTTAAAGTTTCACAAGCATCAGGGGACAGGGTACCTACAAAGCAGGGACCTGACCCCATCACCCCCAAGTGTCACCCCCACCAAGACCTCATCCTAACTGCAAGGGAAGTCAACCACAAGCATTTTTCCAGACACAGACCTGTCCTGCCCAAAGCACTTCAGCCAAGAGAGCTCAGACCAGGCTCTCCCCTCCAGGCATCATCCCCTGGGATGGGAAAAAGAGAGGAACCACTGGTGGAGCCCCCATCTACAGTGGTAGGATGCTGGGGGAAGGCACTGGTCCCCTCCCAGGTGGCTCCTGGATGCACCAGACTCTGGGATGCTCCAGGTTTTCATCTCCCAGCCCCTGAGGGGCTGTCGCTCCGCTCACTCAGGGCATCGATCTCGCCAGGAGCAGAGCTGGGAGAGCAAACCCAGCCACCCAGGCTCCAAAACACAACCCACCTCATTATGGGCTGCTTCTCTCCTGGGAGGAGGACAAGGGATGGTCAACCTCTGCTTTGCCTACAGCTTGGATGGAGCACAGAGTATGTGCTTCATAGGCTGCACGGCTCCTTGAGAAACTGGGGAGAAAACCTGCCTCAGGGGCACCAAGGAAAGCCCCACAGACACAGCTCTGGGGTCCAGGACACACAGAAATAGGCTGTCACTGAAAAAAAGGAGGAGCTGGGGTGAGACAGGTGTCTCACTAGCAGCAGAGGAACATAGAGGCCATCTAGCCCTGCCTTCAGGGCAGTGTGCTCTTCAGCATCCCTCACCGCAGGGGCAGCTCCAGCCTGGGGCAACCCTCTCCAGAATCACATGGGGTTGGAAAGGACCTCTGGAGATCATCTCCTCCAACCCCCTGACAAAGCAGGGCCACCCAGAGCAGGTCCCACAGGAACGTGTCTGGGGTGAGGTTTGAATGTCTCCAGAGAAGGAGACTCCACCACCTCTCTAGGCAGCCTCTGCCAGGGCTCTGCCACCCTCACAGGAAAGAAGTTCTTCCTTGTATTTAGATGGAACTTCTTGTGGTCAAGTTTGTGGACGTTCCCTCTTGCCCTTGTCCCTGGGCACCACTGAAAACAGACCAGCCCCATCCTCCTGACACCCATCCTTCAAGTATTTATAAGCATTGATCAGAAGACACATCACCATGTCTCAGGATCCATCCCAGGTCAGGCACCAGCCCAGAGACAGGTCTGCCCTGGAAGAAGGTCCTGGCACAGACGCAACGCCGGGGCCAGCCCAGTTCCTTGCTGGAGGCTACTGGAAGCCCACCCTGATCCTGGGAGCTGGGTTGTGTGATGGGTTTCACAGGGCACCGGTGCAGGATTTTACTGTGTACAGGCTTTTCTCTAGCCAAGTGTAGACAGGGTGGTTTTTCCCCTCCCCTCAAGTGAGGGAAGGTGAAGCAAGGACATCTGCCGCCGAGCGACATCCAGGCTTCCAGAGCTCTGGCAGCAGCCCTCGTTTCTGCAGCAACTCTAATTTGTAACCGCGCTCGTGGTAACCTTGGAGAAACGCAGAAATTGGACTCCTAATCCCTAAAACTAAAAGAGTATCCAGAAATCGTAATTCGGGAGTTTTCCTCCTTCTGAGCTTTCTACTCGAGGACTTTGTTTCTGGCTGAAAAAAGTTGGCTTTCGCAGACAGGCTCAAATAAGTACTAAATCCAACATTGACGTATGGCTCGTCATTCCAGCAGGATCCCAGAGGAAACTCCACCTCCTGGACAGACCGTGGGGACCAACCTCAGAGCTCCTGGGATTTAAAACCTGACTTGCCTCTTCGCTTCGAGGCAGGAGCAGGTCTATAAACCTCCTCCTGCTGGCCAGGGACACCAGAACTTGTGTCTGGTGAGTTTGGGTGAGCATCTACCAACAGCCTCAAGCTTCAGGGGGAAAAAAAAAAAATTGGAAAAAAAAAAAAAAGAAAAATCACATGGCAGCTTAAAGCAAGCAAGGGAAAAAAAATATGTTTATATAAAAAGTGGGAAATATAAAAAGTGAAACCTCCTTTCGTGGTTCGACTTTTCCTTTGACCAAAGTTTCTGAAGACACAGAGACATCAGTATTTAATCGGGCTCCTGTAAAAGCACATCCAAAGGGTAGAGGTTGCTCCAGACACGTCCCTTTCAAGCACCGGCCGCAGGTGGTGGCTGTGCCCCATGGGAAGAGCTCTGCCACCGCAGCCAGATGTCACACGTGAGCGTCACCCCACAGCCTGGTGACTTCTCCTGTCTGGGCATGAACTGCCCACGTCCTTGGTCTACAGCGAGCAAACATTGGGTTATCTCCCCTTGGCAAACAACTGGGCCATTAAGCGACGGGACTCAGACAATATTTAATTATCCTGATCGTGGGAAGGGGGCAGCGAGGGGGAGGCAGAAACTGGGGGGGGAATTCCACAGCCAGAGATTAGAGAGAGCTGCAGAACAGCGCTGACAGGTTAACAGACAGGTAATATCCCAAGCCGTGTTTGCTTAACCAGGAGAGCTCCGGGCAGCCAGCAGGAAGGACACACACCATATCCCCAACAGCAGGGGAGAGCACCAAAGAGTCCAGGAGAGCTGGACGGGAGCTGCACGGGGCCAGGACCCCGGCTCCGAGGAGGTGGGAGCCAACTGAGGTGGAGCAGGGTCTGTTTCTACCTCAACTTGATGGACCTTCCGCACTGCATCCCCATCTCTGGGGCCAACCCACAAGACCTTCCTTGGACCTGCTGCCCTTTGGGGTGTTTGTTGACACCTTAAAACCTCTCCCAGTAATTCCTCCAGCCCCAGCAATTCCTCCATCCCCACCGCCTCCCGGGGGAGAGCGGAATCACTCAGGGTTGGAAGGGACCTCTGGAGATCATCTCGTCCAACCCCTCTGCCAAAGCAGGTCCACCCAGAGCAGGTTGGACAGGAACGTGTCCAGGCGGGTTTGGAATGTCTCCAGAGAAGGAGACTGCAGAGCAGATCACGGGGAGGACACAGAATCTAGCACTGGGGCTGCAGAGCCTCCCTATTCTCCATGTGCCCCATCAGGCCCTTCAACCTGCCCTCACGGAGTCCCCCAAGGAAATGCTGGCAGAGCTGGGGAGGTCCACAGGCTGCTGAGCACCATCCAAGCCACATTGGGCAGCCGGAGCTAACGAGTGATTAATAGAGGTTACAAGGCAGCATCAGACAGACAGGAATGTGTTATGAAGGGCAACCAGCACATCAACGAAAGGTGTTAAAGAGCCCGACGGGTTGTTTATAACCCTCGGTGAACAACCGATTAACCATTAATCCTCTGTTAGTGCTGCTCTTTACGAGCGAGGACTCCCCACGGCCGGGGAACCTGCCAGCTCTGTGGAGAAACAGAGACACTTGGGCAGGAAACCCTGAAGAACAACAGAAACCCATCGGCCTCATTGGGGTTGTCCTCTGTCACCACCCAGCAGGGCTCAACCACCACGTGCCCTTTCAAGGACAGACCACAGGTAATTGGGGGAGTGGAAAAAAAAAAGGCAAGGAGCCCCAGTGGGCAGATGTTCGTCATGTAGCTCCCACTCAGGGCTGGAGAGGGACCATGTCCAAGGAAGGAACCATCCAACAGGGTCCTGCTCCAAGGGGACTTCTCCAGGAAACCAGAGGCCCATAGTCCCAACCTTGAGCTTCCCAGCATCACCGCTCCATCAACAGCAGATTTTGGGGTCACCTAGCTCCTTCCCAACTGCCGGTCCCATCCTGGCCTTGGGATGGCATGGAGACCTACAGAGCCTCTCTCTACCATCACAACAGGGATGTTCGCAACGCGTTTTAAGAAGAATCATGAGTCACTTGTTAGATGCATCACCAAAATAGCTCCTTCTGCCCTCATTTTGAGCTCTGGGGAAGGAGCTGAGCTCTCCTCTGCCAAGGGGGACAGGGCTGAGCGAGCTGCTAGGGGGGTTTGCATTGGGGGTTTCACACGGAGGGTGGAAAGCCACCTTCCAGACACTGTCCCCACTTGTCTTGCAAAAGTTCCCCTCCCAAAACCAGCCAAAGCCTCTTGGAACAAGTCTCAGGAGCTGGAGAGCTCAGTTTTATGAGCATCCGGATAAGTCCCGGCCAAGAAGGGGAGGTCAGCACGGAGCTCGCTCTACCTGTACTGACATCATGTCATTCCCTCTTCCAAGTGCTGGAAGGGATGCCAAAAAACATTGAAATGAAACACAGCTCTAGGGCAGACAACTTTTCCCCAGTGTTGGACCAGGAGATGCCCCGGCAGGAACACGCAAGGCGGCTGCTCAGCGCTGGCAGCACCGCTCCATCACCCTCCTGCCTGCAGGACACTCTCCTCCTGCCCCTTTGGCCTTTCAACTGTATAAATTGGGGGGTTGGTTGCCAGATAACCAGCCCCATGGCTGCCAGCAACAGCTCTTTCCCTCTCACCCCACCCCCAAAAAAAAACTACAAAAGAAAAAGGCCAAACCTTCCCACCTCAGAAACGCAAATCGGACCCTTCCCATCCTCCCCATCCCCAAGGCAAAGCACTTCCCAGATCGGAAGGGAAGCCATTGTCACCCAGCACTGCCCTGAAAGCACTGAAAGTAAAAAGTTGCATTTTCACATGAAAAAGCACACAGAAAAAGCAAATGTTCAGTAAGAACTGAGCAATGGCCACTACCCAGCACCCTGTGCAGGAGAGGGAGGACGGGGCTGGAGCGAGGTAAAACAAAACCAACTTTCTGTTGGGTCATTTTACTCCTCAGCTAAGCCTCTCCTGAAATCAAGGAGATGCTGCTCAAAGACCCCCCCGCCAAAGACAGAAAGAGGCAGAGGGGGGGTCTTTGAGCAGCATCTCCTGAAGGCAAGAGGAGCCTGCTCTCCACCCCATCATATATGGTTGGACTAGATGATCTTTAAGGTCCCTTCCAACCTAGACAATTCTATGATTCTATATATTTGCCTAAACTCTGTTTTCAATTATTTGCTTATCACCCCCATCCCGTGGCATCTCCCTTCCTCCTGCCAAACCTCTCCCACCCCATCCCAGCTCAGTCACAGGGCAAACATCAGGAAAGGGGGGGGGGGGGAATAAATATCTAGAATAATAAGATGGAAACTTTGCCAGGTGAAAGACAAAGAGAAAGAAGTTGTGCTCTTAATGTCTTAAGGGGTTTCCAATGGTTGGGGTGCTGCTGAAGAGCCTGGATGCCCTGGACCATCACACCTGAGCTCAGCATCCAGCTCCAGCCAGGAGTTCTACATGTGAGCTCTGGAGTAACTTAAGTGACTTGGAAGTCCCAGTCTTCTTAACCAGGAGGCTTTAGAAAATCCCAGCCCTAATCCTTCTGCACTGCATTAGCCCTTCCCTTCTGTAAAAAAAAAAAAAAAAGGGGATAACATCCCCCTGCCCCAGAGGAATTGTGCTGATGCTGGTTTTGATGCTGCAGGGATAAGAGCTTTGTAACGAGCTGAGCACGGAGCTCAGCAAGGAACTGCTCCCCAAAAAAAGCTTCAGCTTCAGCCTTGCTGCTCCAGCAGCTACAGTTTTCTTGGAAAGAGGGAAAACTACATTGAGGGATCCCCACACCTCTTGTTCAAGGCCAGGAACGGCAACCAGGGTCACTGCTCTGCCCTGGGGGCAGGCTGGGGGGGGGGCAAAGCCATCGGCTCAGCCCAAGGGCACGGTCTCCACCGTCTCCCTACACGACTTTGGATGCATCACTTCAATTTCAGAGCCTCAGTTTCCCCTCCTGAAGAACAAAACGGAAGCAAACGCCGCTTCACCTGCCCGCCCGGAGGGTTCACCAGCCCCAGGCCACCAGTGGTTTACAAACCACTTGGAGCCCACGGCAGGGAAAGCGTGAGAAAAGCCCAGGACACGCTGGTTGTTTTTACGATGAAGAAATTCAGGCTGAGTCACGGAGTCAAGGCCGTGTGTTCCCAGAGGCCGGGAGCACACACAGACACTCCACAAACTGGTTTCCAAAGAAGGGATTGCTCGTCCCCGAACACGGCGTGTAGGTAACGGGGACCCTGCATCCCCCCCCCCAGCCCCACATCAACCCAGCAGGACCAGTGGGAGATTTTTGGGACATCACTTGTAGGGGAGGTGGGATGCTCAGGGGAGGCACATCACAGCTTCACGCATCAGCCTGTCCAGCCACGCACTCAAAATGAGTTATTTTATCCCCCAGCTGCCTCCCACGGAAGAGGATGTAAAAGCTTGACTCGTCCCAGCAGAAAGAGCGTTGCCCACGGGGGAACACACCATTTTCCTTGCCCTTTAAATCACTCCTCTCCCTCCCTCCTGCTCACACCCACTCATTCAGCGATATTTATTATCGCTACCCATTTCCTAATCTCCAGCACATGATGCAAGAACAGGACTCAGAACAATGTTACACGTTAAAGACCAAGCAGAGATGTGGGAAAGCTCCACTCTGCACAATAAAGTCACCGGGAAAAGCGGGATGGGGGCAGCAGCTCATCTCCCCCCCCCCCAGCAGGAGGCACAGCCCCAGGCTGGCTACCCAGGGAATGATCTCAGGGGTAAATAAATAAATACATAAAATTAAAAAATAATAAATAAATATAAATTCCAAGTTTCTTTTCCCCGTGTCCCCTGGGACTGTCTCCAATGAGTCACTGTCCCATGACAGTGAGTGGCCGTGCAGGACTCCCCGCAGGGACCTCCCAGGCCAACTGGAGGTCCCTGTCCTTTCACAGAAGGGTTTTGTTTTTTACTGGTTGACAGCATTAAGAGGATGCTGGGGAGACAGAGGAGGTCTCCCGGGGTACAGGAGGGAGCAGCTCTGCAGCAAACCCCATCCCCAACACCATCCCTGCACTGGGAAGGGGGGGTGGGCACTGGGACAGTTGCACCCTCTGTTCTTTTATAGCATTCACTGGGGTTTGGGCCAAACGCCAACCCATCCTTTCCTCCAGGGCAAGGAGAACCCCCTGCAGCTGGTCCAGCCAAAACTGCTTCCCAAGAGCAGAGAGAAAGCCTGAAAGCAAAGGAAAGGAACTGCAGAAGGACGGGTCCATAAAAGCCTTTAGAGCCTCGATGCAGCTCCTGCAAACGCAGAAAAGCCCCAACTGCAAAAGCCAAGAGTTTAGTGGCCAAAAAGACACCAGCACAAGCCCTGGGAGAAGCCAAGTCCGTCAGATGAAGGAAAACAAAGCGGGAAGAAGAGGGAGGGAGGGGAAGGGGAGTGGGGCAGACAAGGAGGGCAAGGGATGGGGAAAAAAAAAAAAAGAAAAAAAAGAAAAGAAAAAGAGAGGGTAGGATGTGCGTGAAGCAGGAGCTGCAGCCTGTTCCTCAAGCTGTGTGTGTGTGTGTGTGTCAGGCACTCCCGAATACTAATCAGAACTGAAAAAATATCAAACAATTAGGAAGGAAAGTCTCTTGGCAGGGTTTCTCCTGGAGACGTCGGGCTGGTTTTGTTTATGAGCTAGAGGAAGTGGTAACCGCTCCTGTTTGTTCTTCGGAAGAAAAGAGAAAAGCTCCAGTGTTTTAATTTCTCTGCCGAAAACCCTGGAGGTTTTGCCTTAAATGGATCAGAATAGCTGATCTAGATTCACCCCCAGCCTTTTGTTACAAGAAAATATTTTAGTCCTTTTCTCCCTCCCCTTCTGCGTGGGCAAAGACAGGGACAGTGGACACAAAGCAGGCATTTTTGTGCTCAGAAAAACATCAATGAGAAGAGGGTTCCAGAGGAGAAGGGGGCACGGGAGAGATGTCCCTGCCGAGCAGCCAAGCAGATGCCACCCCCGAGAAAAGCAGAGAGAGCAACTCAATGCCTCCTTTGCACACGAGGCAACGCAGGGAAAGCCTAAATAAAGTCTTTAAGTTGGTTTTTCTTTTTTTTTTTTCGCCCGAGGACGGCAGCCGGGGCCGTGCGGAGCCGTGGGGTGAGCACACACACTCACACCCATTCACCAGGAGGTGCAACCTCCACTTTATTCAATATGAAGTCCCTGTATCAACATTTTGTGTGGTTTTAAAGCAAGTTGGGTCAGGAGGGGCTCGAAGCAGCACCTCGGCAAACGAAACCAGCTTTATTGTGGTTTCTAACAGCAAGATGAAGGCACAAGGTGTGCACGGGCAGCGCAGCAGGTCCCAGGACAGACCCATAGCTCAGCTCCCACAGCATCCCAGGGGAAAAAGGGGGTGCTGGAGCCCCCAGCAGTGTGAGAACAAAGCTCCTGAACTCCATCCCCAGCTATCAGAGGCCTTTAAAGCATCTCTTCCCCCACCTTAAAGGCAGCAGCCCACTAGGGAAAGCCAGAGCAGCAACAGGCAAACTGTGACCCTTGGGGGAGAAAAAAAAAAAAACCAACCAAAAAACCACAACAAAACAAACAAACAAAAAAAACCACACCAAAAAAAAAACCCAAAAAATCCAACTTCCCCAAAAGCTTCAGGCTTTTAGGTACAGCACCCAAATGCATTCACCATGGAAACCCAGCTCCGGGGCTGGTAGCTGGTGGAATTTGCAGTTGGCTGCAGCCACGGAGGAGGCAGCTCGACCAGTGAAACCCTTCAACGTGAACGGTGCCCAGTAAGGAACCTCTAACTGCTCTGAAAGCTGCTTTTCAAGGCAGCCAAAGGTGCTGGTTTATCCAGCAAAAATTCACCCCCTTCCAGACAGAGCGATGTGGAAGCGGAGCCAGAGAGAGCTCCCAACCCCTCTTTTCCTGGGGGAGTTGGAGGGAGAGGAAGGCTGATGGTGAGGAAGGGGAAGGCTGATGGTGAGGAAGGGGAAGGCTGATGGTGAGGAAGGGGAAGGCAGAGCAGGAGGTCTCCCAACGCCTTTTCTTTGGGGGGAGGTGGCATGAGGACCCAGAGTCACAGAATCATCTGGGTTGAAAGGGACCTTCTAAGATCATCTAGTCCAACCAATGAAAAAAAAACCAACTCCCAAACCACCACCAACCCAACACTAATCCATATCTCCTCTCTTGAACACCTCCAGGGATGGTGCCTCAACCACCTCCCTGGGCAGCCCATTCCAAGGCCTGACAACCCTTTCAGGAAAGAAATATTTCCTAATATCCAACCTGAACCTCCCCTGGGGCAACTTGAAGCCATTCCCCCTTGTCCTGTCATCTGGGACCTGGGAGAAGAGACCGACCCCCCCTGGCTACAGCCTCCTTTCAGGGAGTTGTAGAGAGCGAGAAGGTCTCCCCTCAGTCTCCTCTTCCCCAGACTGAACACCCCCATCTCCCTCAGCCTCTCTTCACCAGATTTGTTCTCCAGACCCCTCCCCAGCTCCGTTGCCCTTCTCTGGACCTGCTCCAGCCTCTCAATGTCTTTCTTGTGGTAGGGAGCCCAAAACTGGATGCACTCACCACGCAAGGTGTCCTCGGGACCAAGCCCTGCCCTTGACACCCACGTTTCCAGGTCCTGCTCATTGATCAGTTTTTTTGTTTTTTTTTTTTAGACACAGCTCAATGGTTTTCCTAAGTGTCAAATGCTTTTTGCTTAATCCAGACCCACAGATATCATGGTTATAGCCCCAGATCTGCTCCCTCCCCAGCCCCTTCCCTGGTCTCGGCATCCTTGCTTTTGGGTATGTACCTCCAGGAGCACCCCGGGAGGTTAGGAACCGCTGGTAGCCCCAAAAGTTTGCAGAAACAGGGCACAGAGACACAGCCCTAGAGCAACCTTTTTGGGTGGTGCCCACCATCACAGATAAAGCCCTCCTAAGGGATTCAGTCCAGGTCTCAAAGCACCAGCGAGTCCCCTCAGCAGCAGGTTGGCCACCTACTGAGTGCACCCTGGGAGCCACCCTGCTCTATCCTCTGCTCCAGCCAGCACCGGGGGTTCCAAATCCTCAATTACCTTCCCCTGCCCTCCAAAAAAACACCATTCTCCATCTGCAGCCACATCCAAAAGGAAACCAGACCCCACGCTCTGCCAGCATCCCTGCAAGGGTGTAGCTATCACCCCTAGGGACCGTTTTGGGGGGCTGGAGGAAGAGAGGACACCCTTCCTATGCATTTCACCCAGCCTGGGCAGCATTTTGGGGAGCCAGAGAGGCAGAGGACACCCTCCTGGGCAGCGTTTTGGGGAGATGGAGGGACAGAGGGCACCCCCTGGGCACTGTACCCAGTCTGAAGAGCGTTTTGGGAAGCCAGACAGAGGCTCTCCCCCCTCTCCCCTGGGCACTGCTCCCAGTCTGGGCAGTATTTTGGGGAGCCAAAGGGACAGAGGACACCCCCCAGGCACTGCACCCAGTCTGGGCAGCGTTTTGGGGAGCCGGAGGGGCAGAAGACACCTCCCCCCCGAGCACTGCACCCAGTCTGGGCAACATTTTGGGGAGCCGGAGGGACAGAGGACACACACCACACACTCCCCCCAGCACAGCACCCAGTGTGGGCAGTATTCTGGGGGGCCAAAGGGACAGAGGACACCCCCCAGGCACTGCACCCA
>BJBW01000915.1:0-43221 GCA_004320125.1 Scolopax mira
GCAGGGGAGTTGGACTAGATGATCTCTATAGTCCCTTCCAACTCCAAAAATTTCAGTGATATTCAGTGATATTCAGTGATATTTCAGAAAATGCATGTGATTATTTTTTCCCTTGTACAACAAATATTTCGAGCAGCCTTTTTCCTTAGTTAATTTATGCATTTAAGACTCTTCAGACATAATTTGTTGCCTATTTTTTTTCCTTTGAACAGCAGCAAGCCGCATTTCTCTTCAGCATCACAAATACCTACCTTTCTCACTGACTCCAGGGCACATATCCTTGCAAAATGCTTGACAAACAGGAAAACTTTGCACCTGAGGCACAAAAATGGTTATTTAGTTGTGGTTCATAGAAGTCTGTGGCAGAATAGGAGATTCAACTTTGGTACTGTAAGGCTCAAGGTTTAGGTCCCTATTGTCACTTAACAGCAAGTGACACTTAATATCCATAACGTTATGCATTCCTAAAAATATTAGTCACCCCAACACTAGCTAGGAGTTATGGAGAGGAAGAGAGACAGCTACAGATATTGAAAGGTTTACTCTCAGATTGCTGGTTGCTCAGGAGGATCTTATGGCCTGGAATTCGTACCTGAATAGTTACAAATGCAAGCTAGATCTGTCTTCAGGACCTTAGACAGGAGATGGTTCATGTCCGAAGAATTTCCTGCTTCTGGCAGGAAGGGGTTTGTGCACTGAACAGTGGTAATTTTTGTAGCTTTATGAAGCTGAAAAAATGCCTACTGTGCACAGAAGCATTAAGTCGCTATTGATGACACAGTAACCTGACCCTGACATGATCTGTGGTGGCTGTACATGATTTCACAGCTATGGTCAAACTTCATAGCTCCCACTGCCACTCTTCATCCATTCATTCACCATATTGCTTTCCCAAAGGCACAGAAAGAATCAGCTGTTTTTCCATTTATTCCCCCTCAGAGTGAGTGGTCCCACTGTCAGGGAAGTGAGCAGATTCCACGGGAACTGCTGGCTGTTTCACACCACCAAACAAGGCTCTAGAGGGACATCTGTTCTGATAAAGGGTATCACAGGAGATTTTTTGGCAGGCTCCGCAAACAGAAGTGCAGGTGGTATACTAGTAGAAATTATTTGCTAATAGAATATTCCTTCTCTTTCAGTTTGAAAGTTTTTAACATATGGCAGTAGTATCAATATAATGTAAGATAAGGATCATTGGCTCATACTAGAACATAGTGGTCCTGATAATATTTATGCACTTGGCAATTTTTATTTTTTTAAAATAACTTGATTCCCTTAATCAGGCAAGAGCTACTTCCAAAGAGGCACTGTTGTCGTCTGGAAGTCATCTGGAAACTATTCAAATGTCACAAAGGTAAAATTAAATGACCGGTCTTGTTTTCAGTGTGATATATTTCAAACCACAAGATCCCTTCACAGCTGAGGCAATTCTAAACCTTTGCTTCCAGAGGGAATGGATGTTTCATGAAGGATTATCAAGATGGTTTTCTAAAATCAGGTGAAAGCAAGCTAATGGAGTTGGAAGAATCCTATCGGTGTGGACACTTTTTCACTTACTTTTATTGTCTTGGTTTCAGTACTTATCACTCAACTAATTGCAAACAAGATCCAGTCATCCAAATTTAGGAGGATTTCAGTGTTCACTGGATCTGCAAGCCATCATTTTTTTAAAAACAGAGCTATCATTGTGTATCTGAAACAGCAGAAAACATGGATTAGTACTGACAAGACCAAGAAAATATTAGGCTAAAGGCACAAAGTCCTACTTGACCCCTAGTTAATACACATTGCCAAAATTTTATCTGGATTGCAATTGTTGGTTTTGATTTTTCTTATTAACCTATCTTATACATAATGATTGATGGAGCACTGTAAGATCTTTAAATTTTGACAAGCAAATCAAATATTTTTGCTACAGAATCCAATCTGGAATCTAAACCTATTAGCTTTTTTAGGAGATCTCGCCAGTAGGAAATTATTTAATCTATTTATTTTAATTCTCCTGCCTGTAGGACATCTCTCTATGTCTTGGAAATAACATTTGACAAGGACTTCAACATTATAATGTTAGGATTATAATAATAATTAGATCCATTTGCAGCATTTCCTAGTCATATTATAGTATAATAGTACTGTAGTAAGAATTATTCAGTGTTTGAAAGAAAGAGCCTCATTGTCCTCTTACACTTGGTGCCAGATTCTCAGGTGGTGTAAATCAACATTGTCTCCAAAAGCTGGCTTCTATTTTTTATACATACTTTGTTTAGAATGTTATTTCAGAAGCATTGTGATGGTAACTTTTTCTCTGGCAATTATTATTTTTTCCATTTGCAAGTTTCTTTCCTCAATCCTGTTTTCATTGAAATTAAAAATAAAATTGTTTTTTCACTTCTGCATTATCTTAGTGATTTCACAGAAGATGCTTAGTTAGCATCAATTTTACTGACAAGAGAAGAGGTCTTTTTAATTCTTTGTTGTCCCAGGATAAATTCTATAGATCCTTCATAAGTAGCAATGAATTTTAAATTCTTAGACAAGTTAATAGGTATTAGACATTATTTCCAATTCCATATATATTGGTATGGGCACTGTGTTAAAATCTTCAGTCTGAGATCTGACCAGTAGGTTTTTATATATATTTATGCATACAAAATGAAAGTTTCTACAAGAAGTACTAATAAAAATCACTGAACTCTGATTTCCTCTGAGTTTCAATTAAACTCATTGATAAACTCCTCTTCTGCTTAAACCTTTTCCGTTTATAACTTTCCTGTTAACAGATTTGTTATTAGCTCCTGTGCAAAAATCAAGTTTCTTATCTCCCTGTTAATAGTCCCTGCCAGCCTTTATGCTACTTACAATTCCACTTCTGTATTCTCTGTTGCAGTTACACCTGTTCCCTATATTCCTTCCTTCCTGAAAATGATTTACATCCTTTCTCATTCTTTCTAAAGAGCCACCTGTTTCCTGAGGTAACAGGGTGACTGTTTTGCTCCAGTCCTCCATTCTGCTCTGTTGAACTGGTTTGTTCATTTGCTTCCCACTATCTGAAATTCACTGGCACATTCTAGCCTCATGCATGTGTTTCCCCCTCTCTGTGATGCTGGTCTGCTCTTTGCTCAATCAGGCAAGTATTTTCTCCTCTATGCAGGGAAAATCTTTAGTGATAAGCAAAATTTGACCTAAGAAGTCTTAAAGACACACGTTTTTTCCCACAATTGGTATTAAATTAATCCTAATAACACAGTAGGTCTTTTCATCACTGAGCTTCCAAAACTATGAACTGAGTCCACGTAACAGGCAAAGAATTCGAGAAGAGACTGAGGGACTTGGATCTTTTAAGTCTTGAGAAGACTGAGGGGGGATCTGATCAATGCTTACAAATACTTAAAGGAAGGGTGTCAGTAGGACGTGGCTGGTCTTTTCTCAGTGGTGCCCAGTGACAGGACAAGATGAAACTGGCACAAACTTGAGTATAAGAAGTTCCACCTAAATATGAGGAGGAACTTCTTTGCTTTACTGTGAGAGTGGTAGAGCACTGGAACAAGCTGCCCAGAGAGGTGGTGGAGTCTCCTTCTTTGGAGATATGCAAAACCTGTCTGGACAAATTCCTGTGCAACCTGCTCTAGGTAGACCCACTCGAGCGGGGGGGTTGGACTAGATGATCCTCAGAGGTCCCTTCCAACCCCGTGTGATTCTGTGATTCTATGCCTGAAAAAAAAAATATGAGATGATACTCACAATACTATAATACTGACAAACTGCAGAAAATGCAGTTTCTAAAATTTTGAAAGTAAGGCCACTTCCTGTACATTCGCCTCAGGTGGGATCATTTACAGTTTTTTGTTCTAACCAAGGTCTGAGCCTGGGAAGATGTGCTGAAGTAGCACAACAGGGCAGTACCTGCTCAGTGGGACAGAGTGTGGGGAGAATCCTATCTTCTGTGGTATGAATTCTGTTTGGGAAAGGGTGATTTTGACTGAAATGAATTTCCACAGGAACAGCAGAATGTTTCACTTTGTGTTCTTTTCACATACTGAAGTACTGCAGCAAACCATAAATGGCAATGTCACTGTCAAGAGCAGGTTACAAGAACATATTATAAATGAAAGTGTTAGCTGGATTTGGCATAGTAACATCTATTCTCTCTGATGTAATAGTAGTTGCTTCATCTGGAATTGTTCAAGATGAAGAGTACTTAAAGACAGTGAATAGATATTTGCTTCTCTGAAGGTACCATTTCTGGAGCACTACCATAGACAGTACCATCAGTCTCCCTGTGGATCAGACAAGAACTGAGACCTTAAGGTTGCTAAGGCATACTCTCAAGCTACTGGACCATTCTGGACAGCTTAATAAGCCAAAGTAAGAAACATCTGAAACAAAAATGTAATGAACTCTAACTGGCTCCAAAGGACTGTTAAGTGCTTTTAATTGTTCATCCAGTTTCTTTCAACTATTGACCTCTGAAAAACATTGTTTGCTGCTCTCAAATAAGGAATGACCTCAGTTAAGGACAAACATTTTTTGTTAACAAAGTCTTCTAGAGGTAATCAGCCTTATCCTTTGACCTTCCACCTGAAAGGCAATCTCTGACACCACAAAGTTATTAGAACAGAAATAATGTATTCTCTTTTACTGAATGCATTTATCACTTTGTGCTTGCAAAATTTGATTTAGTTATAGAAAGAAGTCTGTAAATTCAAAAATGCTGTAGGTCATTAAGATGAGTTCCTCATCTTAAGTTGATGGAAAAACTGATGGATTGTTAGTCTCTTTTTTTCAATTTTTTTTTTCTGTGTGATTTACAAAGGCATACAAATCATCACTATTTCACTATATGCACTTGATGTGAAATTTTGCTGCTCAGTCACTTCAGAAATTGATTGTCAAGGCTCTTTGGTGCTTTGCTTGCATGAAGTAGAAGTGAGGTCACTTAGCTAATTATTAGGGATAAGCAAGCTGAGCCAGATAGACAATATCGCAAGATAGTAATAATAAGAATTAATAATGATAATAACAATAGTAATGAGAGTAAATTTGAACAGATTTCTCTATTATTAAAGAGCTTTTTTAATGAGTGAATTGTAATAACCCATAATGTAAGAGTAGAACTCTTTCCTGGTCATGTTTTTATATCATTTAATACCTGATAGTCCATGGGAAAGATGCTGCCCAAAGTGACTACCAACCTGACTCATTTTTATACACACTCCTCAACTTGCAGCTTGCTTGTAATGTCCTTAGACTTCTAATGTGTCTTTTGTCTTCTTTCCATGGGGAAAAATGCTGTAAATGTCACTCATTCACCCCTACAGAAGCAAGAGTAAGGTAGCTGGATTCACAGAGTGCAATGATGTATGTATTCAGTCTCTTGAGATACTTGGCTTGTTGAAATACACTTAACAAAATGTCTCATACTGAACAAAAGAAGAGACAGGTTGTTGCCTTTGGCCTGCAGGAGTGAGAAACCTTGTTTGATCGTACTCTCTGTACCCCTGTTTCTCTTATATTGGCTTGGTGATGGACAGTAAAGAACAGGCCAAAAAGGGTCATTGTGATGGTGTTTTCCAGCGTGTTGCGTTGTGATGGTGTTTTCCAGCATGTTGCACCATTCCCAGCTGACTTGTAAATAACTTAGTTACTTAGAACTGCCTGAGAAGAGATCAATAAAGCTTTTTTAAGAATAAACAGATTCCTATTGGCATTTCTGTCTAAGAAATTGTAGAAAAATGGAAAGGAAGTCTTTAGCCACCACGGTGCCTAAAAGCAACCAAAAAAAAGTATTGAAGACAGAGTAGTGACAGCATAGTTTAGTATGCTGCTTTTTTTTCTTCCCTGTTAGTGAAAGGAAGGGTTGAACTGTATGTTGGAAGACATCCAGAAAATTCACAGTTCTTGTATTCTGTAGGGCAAGTATGTGATGGAGCCAGACTCTCTGGTTCCCAGAGCATGCATCCTGGGGAACTTGTGTTTACCTTCTCTGTGTCTATCCATCTAGCATATGCTTCTAATGGAAAACTGAGTAGCTAGATGTCTGTGCACTGTAAAATTACATTGTAGCTATGCAAACATTTTTCCAATCCAATAGATACAGACAGTATTTGCAGGGTCACAGGCAGTGGCCCTGTTTCTTCACCGTTCTTCAACTCATGACTTCAGAAGTTTTCACAAGTGTTTGGGTCAAAAAATATGATCTGAGGATTTGTTGTCCCATGTGGCATAAAAGATAAAGGTCTACTTCCTAAGAGCATGAAATACTTTCACTGGATAGAATTCATATTACCATATTCATAAAACCTTTGATGATGGCAAATATCTTAAATATTCGCCACTTTGTATATTAAATTTAAGTTTGTAATAAGGTTTTAGCTTTTTGTGATATCTACAATACCTGTAGACTGGGAAGAGAGTACGGGAGTGCTAAGTGGTACTCTTGTGGCTCTTTCTGCACTTCCCATTCTTTTTGTGTTTTTTGCAAATCTAACTCAGTTTTAAGGGCCCAAGACATTCTTTTCAGGCTAACAAACAGCAAAGTGAATGAAAATGTTAACTAAAATCTTTGGGATCTCTAGCTCAAAGAGAAGTGTTGAAGTTCCTCATATAAAATCTACCTCCTTCCTTCACAGGGCACGGTTGGAACACACCAAGAACAAGACACATAAAGCAACACCTTTTTTTGACTGTGGAAGCAGGGAAGCTTTTTCTCTGCACAGTTTTAGTATAGAATAATATATATATATATATTTTAAAAAGGTATCTTGGTATCTTAAAGCCTCTCTAACCTGGTAACAATGCTGTGCAGACATGGAAAACTGTTTTGGAGAGGAACAGAAGAGAGAAATAGAAGATTCATACAGAGGAACCTCAGGTCTCTCAATCTGAGACAGCATAAACTTGTGACAGGATATTGATATATACTAGTTTGGGAATATAATGACCAGGTACTGCACATTTTACTGTACAATACCTGGTAATCTTTCAGTGCTGATGTCACAACATTGGTATCTCATGTAAGAGGGATGCAGGAGATTATATTTTCCATAAATAGTAACTAGTGAGAAAGTGCTCAGTATCAGTAAAGCAACTGAGAAAACAAGGCATTTCTGTCTATAAAGCAGGGGTATTGTAACAGGCACTCTACTTCTGGCTCTGATACAAGATGGAAATGTTCCCACCTCCTTTTGTTTTCTTCTTTCTTCTATCGTAACTCTAATGAAACACCTTGCATGTCATTAGTTATGCATTGCAGATGGGCTATTACGTAAGCACACCATGGGAAAGAACAGCAGAAAAGAAAATATGATACTGTAAAAAATGATGGGAAAAATAGTAATGGGAAATTGAACTTTTCGTTCACCTTATGACTAAATAAATTTTTACACAATGAGACACCTGGTATTCCAGCATAATGAATTAGAAAATTGGTATTGGTGGGATATGAGAAAGAAAATAGGAAACTGCATATTTTATCTGCATTCTACTGAAGCTGATTAGAATAGCATGTTCTGTGCAATGTAATGATTTAAGCAGAAAGAGAATATATTTTTAAAAAGAGGACAAATTCTGGCTGAATGACTTATATGAGTTTTAGCATAAATGTGGCAAATACTGGTAGGTCCATATATTGCTTTCTTTTACACAGTTTACTTATCTTTTCAGATGATCATAGCATGTTTCAATGATAAGAATTTCTGTATCCTTATTTTCATAAACGCTACTGCTGGTTCCCACAAGTGCTAGTTTCACTGTCTTTCAAGAGAGACAAGGATAACAATTTCATAGACAGAAGAAGGGGCTGGCAATTTGACAGGAATTAAAACAAAAGGAGTTGGGAGCATTTCCATCTTGTATCAGAGCCAGAAGCAGTATAGTTGAATCAGCAGAGCACTGAGCCATAGCTGCTACATCAGTTCACTACTATAGCAATGTGGCAGTATGCTTAGGGAAGCATGTGTTTCTGAACAGCAGCAGTGTCTGCTAGATAACTGTCCCTGTCCCATTTCGTACCAATTGATGGGTTTTCTGAACTCTTCTTCTTTGCTCAGTACAGATGTCCCTGTAAATCTTGAGAAACATAAAGTCCAGTGTTCTTATTTTGAGGTATTCAACTTAGAAAAGTTGAATTTTAATTTCACGTTTAAATCCATCTTTAGAAACCTTGTAGTGATCATACCTTATAAGATCACTTAACCTTATGCTTGATAATAGATAGCCAGGTTTGGACACAAATGATTAGGTTTTTTGTCTCACTATAGTATAATGGAGACTTTTTCCTTTATATAAAGGAAATTTCCTTTCACCAGTCACAAGTGAAAAGAGTGTAGCTATAGGGTGAATTAATTAAGCACTGACTAGGCACTAACATTTTAAAGCAAGAACACAGTTATTCCAAATATTTCAAGTTACTCATTGGTCAATGCTACATGAAACATGGCAAATCCATTTAGATATTATGGAGTCTCATGATCAACTCATTCCAAGCTATCACTTGATATTACTTTTCAGGCTTTATCTATTTTGATACATTGATTTTGTTTACAATTAAAGTAGATATCTTTAGTGTTTAACTCAAGAGTTAATCAGAATATATTGTATAAACACTTTGAGGTAATTTCTTTTTGTTTTTTAGAGGCACTTATTGCTAAGTTTGTATTTGAAAGCAGAATGAAAGGTGATCATCCATTTTACTTTAGCAATGAAAATTGAAGGAACCCTGCACATTTAGTTTCTTTCTGAGTGGCCCAACGGAAATTATATTTTCTTTATAAGTCATTTTACAGCACAAAAAATAAAAAGAGGCTTCATCTGCAGTTTTTCATAGAAGTTCTCTGTGGACTGTTCTGATTACTTGCTTCACACAGCACCTATATAAGGTAAAGATGGCCTAGAACTCCTAAAATTTTACTTTCTTCTTTTTCCCTGGCAGATATCACTACTCATCTAGACTTTTTTGTACTGTTTAAACCATGTGCAAATCTATTACCTCTTCCCCAAGTAAGATCCTGTCTTTCTTCTATTTGTAAGCACACCTTACCCACCCACAAGCCCGTCACATTCAGTCAACTGCATTATGTAGCTCAGAGTGGCTTACTACATATGGGGAGTGGAGTTCTTAAATTCCCAGCAATCCTTATTGAATTATTTGTGACTTTGAAAGCATATCCCTGCTTTCAAACTTATCTTGAGTTTCACTTATAATTTTTAAACAGTAGTGACTTAGTTTTTGCTAATCTTTGAATAAGTTGTGTGATTTTTCTGTTGGTAGTACTTTATGTAGTAGCAACTCATATTTTATTCTACAGGAGGAATCATTCTGAATTAATAACAAAAGTAGCCTTATATTACTCTTGGGCCTCATCTTATTGAAAACCCACTGAAACTCCACTGAGGAGCTAAGGTATTATTCATTATCCCATTCTTTACAGAGGAATGAAAAGGCACTCTATTTTAACAATAAAGTAGTTGAATTCAGTGGCACAATAAGTTAAAAGCAATCAAGCAGAAAAGAAGGTCAAAATTCATGCATGTAGAATACCCATAAATCTTAAAATAAAAAGGCGTGGTCTTTTCAAAATGGAAATGATGAAGAAAGAAGCTGAGTCACAGAAAGGTAGGAGAATAGCTCATGGTCACCTCACAGAGCAATAGGAGAGCCAAGCATCGAATGCAGCATAAGGCTCTATGTTCTGGGCTCTATTGAGTATTTGCTCCACTGCAAAATCTCAAGATGTCAAGTTAATATAGGACTAATAATAGGACTAAACCAAAGCATTGTTCAGATCAAATGAAGTTCCATAAGATCCACCAGAACCACAAGAAATAGGAAGGTAAAAACCATTTCAGAACACAGACATTCAAGTTCACTGTGAGATTCCACTATGTGAAATATCCAGTTTTATGCACTTAATCCATAAAGGGTACAGAATAAGTTAAGCAAATACATAGAATATACTGCAATGTTAATTGCCTTGGAAGGCTTGGTTTATTTATGAGTCACAAGATAGGATAGCAAGAGAATAGGTCACAGCTCAGACAACTCCTGAAGACTACATAAAGTTAATTTTTGCATAATTTCTCTCTTACTGGTGGGACTGAAAGAATTGTTTCATTTATTTTCCATATGGGATGAGGACCTGAACAGGTGTACAACTTATTACTATTGCTTCACTGCGTGCAGTTTTAGAAGCAGTGAAGAAAAGCTTCTCAGTCTTCAGATCAGTGTGTAACTTCATCAAGGCCCAGGTCATCCTGAGAGCTGAAATGCTATACAAAGTGTATGCAGCTGAAGGAGAGATCCAGGGGAATTTGTCTTCCCTATATATATATCCTTGTTTCTGAGTCTCCATGCTCACTTGAACAGAGAGAACATTCCTCAGAGTAGTCTGAAACTTTTGAACTCAGAAGAGACCTGATTCCTTTCCTGCTGTAGTCATTTATGTGAGTTCATGCAAAATATGTGAATGGACATTAACTCTCCCTATGCTCTTTCACTACATGCTCCACTTACCTTGTTTAAACTGTACCAAAGAAGCAGCTGAAACCTCCTGTCATGGTCCCTCCAGCCAGTTCTTCAGTGATTGATACCCTCTGACAGAGGGATGGTAGCAAACAACTAAAAGAAAGTCATAGCTCCAGCATCTACTTGGTTTGGGAACAATAACCCCAGGCAGCACTACAGGCTGGGAACAGAGTGGCAGGAGAGCTGCCTGGCAGAAAGAACCTGGGGGTGTTGGTCGACTGTTGGCTGAATATGAGCCAGAAGTGTGCCCAGGTGGCCAAGAGGGCCAACAGTATCCTGGCCTTTATCAGGAACAGTGTACTGAGTAGGATCATCCCCCTGTACTCACTGGTGAGCCCTCACCTCAAGTACTGTGTCCAGTATTGGGCCCCTTACCACAAAAAAGACATTGAGGTGCTGGAGCAGGTCCAGAGAAGGACAACAAAGCTGGTGAGGGGTCTGGAGCACAAGTCTTATGAGGAGAGGCTGAGGAAACTAGGGTTATTCAGTCTAGAGAAAATGAGGCTGAGGGGAGAACTTATCGCTCACTACAACTACATGAAAAGAGGGTGTAGAGAGGCAGGGGTTGGTCTCTATTCCCAAGTCACAGGTGACAGGACTAGAAGAAATGGCCTCAGGTTACACCAGGGGAGGTTCAAGCTGGATATTAGGAAAAAAATTTTTCCTGAAAGGTTTATCAGACATTGGAATGGGCTGCCCAGGGAGGTGGTTGAGGCACCATCCCTGGAGGTGTTCAAAAGACAGGTTGACGTGGTGCTGGGAGACATAGTTTAGTGATGATGTTGCATTTTGTTTTTGGTGTGGGTGTTTATTTTTGTCAGTTAGGTTGATGGTTGGACAAGATGATCTTGAAGGTCCCTTC
Organism: Scolopax mira; assembly: GCA_004320125.1. NCBI lineage: Eukaryota > Metazoa > Chordata > Aves > Charadriiformes > Scolopacidae > Scolopax > Scolopax mira. The sequence continues at coordinate 11,385 of BJBW01000915.1, forward strand.
CAACCTAGAAGATTCTATGATTCAATGATTTATTTGTCAATGTATGTAGTATGTTCCTTGTCCTGGAGACAAGGAAACTAGTGCTGTAAGCTTTATTACTGTGGGTGTTTATTGCTATATTGTGCTAGCAAATAGGGACTGACTGTTAAAGGATAAAATGTCTTCTGTGGGCAGTGAGAAATGCACTGTTTGCCCCAGTTGCCCTTCCATAGTGTGCATTGTCTCACTATAGCTATTAAGGTCTACAGAGTGAACTGGCCCACAGGTCTCTGTGAAAAATAGCTGACTTAGCAGGACAGGTTATTTTTAGTTAAGTGGTCAGGTCATTTCTCTAGCTATGTTTATATGATGGCCACTCAATGTAGTTGTCTAGGTGCACAACTAGTGAAAGCAGAGAGATAAAGGGTAGAGCTGTTCAAATAGGGACTTCTTGAGGTGACTTTACAACTGGAGATAGGTTATTGTGAAACACAAGAATTAAGCCATGGTTTGACATGCAACATACATCCTATCCTATCCTTCCAGCCAGGATGAAAACACTGTGATCACATATTGTAAAGCACTTGACTTAATTTGGGCTCACTCTGCTGTTTTAGTTTTCTTTGATAAAAAATATAATAAGTTAACTGATCATTTAGCAGGCTTTATTATAGTAGACAAAATGCCAGTTCTCCTGCAGCTGATGTAAAGCCTACTGAAAACTCAACTTTTTGTATCAGGCTGATTTCGCACAAGTTCAGCTCTGTGTCCATGCCTCATATGGCCATTTTTTTCTTAGTTATAGGCTTGCTAATAAACAGATTTGTTGTTTATGATGGTAACACTGCACCTTTAACCTTGTGTGCCCATACAGGATATGAAGTTGGACCTCAGCCTAACAGCAAGCAACACACCTAGTGAAGGAGCATATTTACATATACCAACTGAAGCTTTACTCAATGGTAGTTTGTATTTGTAAATTTGTGGCTCGTGCACAGGTCTTTTTTATATAAGTTAATGTTCTGAAAACTTCTATGATGAATTAGGGGTCAGTCCTGAAGTCAGGTGTCCCCCAAAAGAGAGTTAAACTTGGAGGAATATAATCTAAGTTTATAGAATAAACTTTAACTCATCAAAGGATTCCATGTGAAGTATATTTGCTTAAACTGCTTGAATTTCTTTCTTGGTGTAAGAGAAGGAAGTTATTGAATCCATGCAAAAACTTTCTTGATAATAACTGTACAATCTTTTGCTTGTTAAGTTACTAAGTTTAGATGTTTAGCATACATTGCCTTTCCAATTCTTTCCACACTATTTTTTCAGTAAACAGACAGAACTGAAATGAGAATAGTGGATATTTCTCTAAATTACTCCACTTTCCCAAGTGGATTCATATTGATTTTTTGAATGCATCTTCCAAACAAATATTCTGTTTCTGCCAACTGATGTGCCAGGCTTTACTTCAACCTAATTACAACACAAAGCTGCAGAAGATTGAAATAAAACTTTTGTTGTTGACAGTGAAGAAAAGAAATTGTATCACATTTTGGTACATGCGTGTCTTCTAGTGGATCACAGAATAACTGCTGATCGATTTATACTTTTTACCTCTCTCCATGAAGTCAGCCTTCCCCAGTCAAAATGTTTATACTGTGATCCCTTGTACACAGCTTTTACAGCATTGCATTATTTGCTATGTGTGCCAAAGCTAACGTTACTTCTGGTAGGTAGATTTATGTGTTATCTATGCAAATCCCTTGTGTTATGTACACAAATCATGCTTCTCATGAGCTTAGAAATCCCTTAAGTTAGTGCTGCCTAAATCATAGCCTCGCTGAAAATACCTTTTAGTTTTTGAACAGCTGTGTGTTTGAGCTCACTGCTAGCATAAGGCAATCGAAGCATCTGGCTAAACTTTTTTCAAGGTTTGCTTTGGCAGTAGCGTGGGTGATAAATATTGATGAGTCTGTATTTGAAAGAGCAACTCTTTGTGCAGAGGTCTCGGCAGAGAGGGCAGGCAAGGAATATCATTTGGAACTGCAGAGCTATACATCTGTGTTGGACGGAGTCTGTGTTGTTGAATTGCTTGCTGTGTTATATGAAAGGGACTGATTTGGAATAGGGGGAACTCTGTCTCTTTCCCCTAGGTCCTTCCTTGTGCACTGGCTGAGGTGAAACTTTCTAGCGGGAGCTGATGATTGTTCCTTCCATGGGAGGAGGGAGTGAAGTTTTGGGGAGAGAAGCTGTTACAGTGCAGAGTGAGGCAGGTAAAGAAACCAAAAGGGAAATACAGAAAAGGAGGGAGTACAAAAAACCACTATAGAATCCCAGAGAGTATGAATACACATTTTAGGCATTTATGCAGTGATCATTATAAGGAAGTGTCCCAAGCTCTGGCTCAGAGTCATAGCCCCATCACTATGGTTTAGGAACATAAACATCTGTCTCATCCTGGGTTATATGTAAGACAATTCTGAGTACTAGATTCCCAGAAGTTTCCTGCAACAAATTAATACAGAATGATCTTTCCCCAAAGCATCATCTACTGTCTGGGCCAGTAGTGAGGCTAAAATAGATATGAATGAAAAACAGTCTTTGCAAAGAGCAAGTTGTTGTATCCAAGGAAAGGTCACATCTAAAGCCAGAAAATGGTTTTTTAAAATAATTTAGGGACTTGAGGAACATATAGATATGCTAGAGTTTGCAGACTCACAAATACTGAAGTAACTTGTGCTATGGGAGGAGAGAGAACAGGCTATAATCTTCATATAAAGAGAGTGCTGCTTTGATTGTTTGACTGCTGAGTTATAGTGCCTAATATTGGCAATATGGTTAACTTCATTGCTTTATATTTAGCCTTATAACATTGATATATATGTCATTGAGAATTCAAGAGTTTAGAGGATCTAAATAATCTGATTCAACTTCTTTACTTTTGTTAAGTTTTTAGCGCATATTACTTGCAAATGAAAACATAACCCATACCACCAGTGTTCAGCAAATAGACACAAAATCATATTTCTTTCCCTAAAACTAAAATAACAACACTGAGAACTGCCTTATCATCTGCAGCTGGCAGTACTGTGCCTGCTAGTTTCCAATGGCCACTTTTATTTACTTTTCAGAGAGTAATTAAAAGTATGAAAGCAGATGTGGCTTAGTGAAAAGTGGTGAGGTCTAATACCTTAGAGTTTCTTTTAGTTTACATCTAAGGGAGAGAGAGTTGTAGCCAGACTACATCCATAACGCAGGATTCAAGAAGATGGGGATCTGTTATCCCCATAATTATTCATCTTAACATTATTCATGTTAAAATCAAGAAATTTTAACAAAATATCAGATCTACATTGTATCTACATCCATAGGTTTAAAAAGTCATCATTGCACCAATGATGCATCATATTAGAAATGTAAACAGAAGGAAGACGATGTTTAATACCATCTTTATGGATTTTTAAAATATTCATTTTAACATCTGCTACCAAATTAGAATCCGAAAACCTTCTCACAGCATATTGCATTACTAAAATTCTGGTTTTTATTAAAGGAATAATACAGTTTTTAAAAAATAGCTGAAAGGGCTACATTCAGGGATGCACTTTGCATTATGGAATCTTGTATGTGAGTGCAAAATGAGGCTAAAACATTGGCTTTTGTACTTGGAGCATTTAAAAAACATGTTGCAACATCATTGGTAAGTATACCTAGTGCAGCATAGTGGTGAATGAGTGTTGAAATTTTCCAGCAGAAAACAAATAGAGTCAAATTCCAACTTATGTTAAACTGATGCAAATCAATTTCCTGTCTGGGCTGAAAATCAAAGCAGGTTTTGATCCAAGTACTGTGCATAAATCAGGTATTCATCATATGTAAATTGGTACAGTTTCACTCCTTCCCTTTCAGTCATATTATTCCAATGGATAATTTTTCTCCTGTATACATATGTACCCCAGAAGCCGACCAGTTTAAAGCTCAGCCAACAATATATTCATATCATTCATGTCTTTAGAAAAAGCAGTGTGAGTCATATCAGTGAGTGAAGTGTCATTTAATTACATTAGGTATGTTTAGTGTTTGGGACTCGTAAGGATGAAAGCTCTCTCTTTTCAGGTGTTTCTTCCATTTATAGTCTTCTAAGAAATATAGGAATTGAGACTGTAAAAAAAAGCCAGCAAAAGAGAGATTTTAAAAATCAGATGGCATTTGTAGTTTTTATAACATGGAAGAACAAAATTTAAGATTATAAATGCATCAAGTCATATTTAGAAAACTTAATCATATACAGGAACATTGCTACAAAGCCATTTTTATTTTGACTATCTTTTCTGAAGCTAAAAGTAATGTGGTTCAAAATAAAAGGAGATTAAGTATTTGTGCAGTGAGTGGTGTATTTGTGGATGTCTTCATTACAGAACAATGTGGGGTTTTTTAATTGTACATGGACTCGGGAGGAAAATGGGCAAATTACAGAAAAATAATCTACTAAAAACATATAAAAATGGTGAAAAGTACACAGAAATGCAGGAATTTCCCGAGCTAGCTGAAGATGCTCTAGAAATATTAGGGAGAAATATACTTATGTGGCCTTTTGTCTTCTCAGAGCATCTACTAAATGTTATTCTTCTCTAATAGGAAACTCAACAACACAGACCTTGATTCAGACCCATGAAATTTTAAATCCCGGATCTTGGACTCAGCAAGATTTTAGGTCTGATTGAACACAGCTTCATTATAAAATTAACTTTAAGGCCTGGAAATCCCATCTGAACTTTCAAACGTGTGCAATATCTTATGTGTGCTCAAGCTCTGTGATACTTGTGGTTCTGCATTCCTTTACATAAGGGAGTGCTTCTGGAGACCTCCTGTGACCTGTGGTTATGCACTAGGCTCAGCTCTTTCAAAGCAAAGAGTGAAAGTATGATTCTGTTGTTTTCTAGGTTATATCCGTGGAGGTGTTGTTAATCGGTGCTATATTAGGACACTTCAGGTTTCAGATTCCACCTTTGTCCTGGTTTGAAGTAAAACAGAACCAAGTTTCTGTTCAGTAATTTTATTTTTCAGGTAAGCCTTTTCTAACTGAACTCTCTGAAATTAACAATATATTTTTCAGATACTGCCTGCTTCCAGAGTGATAAAACCTGATTGCTTATAATTTATGCCAAGGAATGCTATGCAGAGAAGCTCTTACTTATATTTACTGCTGTAACAACCAACATAGGCTAATTTTGTTCTTTGCCCCATTGGAGGGTCAGAAGCAGAAAAGCATAAAGGGATCGCTCCTGACAGGAGGAAGGGGCAGGACAGGTGACCCAAAACTGACCAACAGGGTATTCCATCTCATGGGCATCATGCTCAGTATAAAAGCTGAGGGATCAAATGCGTAAGCCTCTTTCTTCAACGGTTAATGTCCGAGGAGAACCGTTTGTTTGTCTGCCTTTGATCCCAATTCATGCATTCCTGAAGCCAAATCCAGAACCCAGCTCCCATCTGTTGCTGAGTCCAGTCTGGGATTTTCCCAGTGCCTGCCAGTGACTTGATCATCATCCTGGGAGCTCAATATGGGTTTTTTATATATATTTTTTATATTTCATTAATTTCTTATTAACGTTATTATTTTTTCTTATTATTTTATTATTAATATTTAATTTAAGTAGCTTGGTTCCTTTTCAACTCATAAGTCTCTCTCTCTCATCCTCCTCTCCCTGAAGGGAGATGCTTTCCCTTCTTTGAAGGGGAGAGAAGTAAAAGAAAGAGAGCATCTGTCAGTTGTTTCAGTGGTCAGGCGAGCCAAAAACCATGACAAGCTTCCATTTTAGTTGGTGCCAAAGTTTGGATCTTACTATGAATAACAAACATGGGAAATGCTGGAATTCATACAACCTAGGCAATTAACTTAAAAAAAAAATGAGGTTAATATTAGGTACAGAATATGATATAAAGTGTTTTAGATTTATTCTCTAGGAAAGAAAGAGAAGAGATCATTCGGTGTGGAATGAGGTTGACTGGTGATTCATGGAAAATTATGAAAAACAGCAGTGCATTCATAACTTCCATGTAATGAAGGCATTGTATTTTGATTATGGTGAATGTTACCAGAACCTTCAGCATGACCTTCCATAGTGACATAGACCACAATGAAGGGAGCAGGTGGATATCATTATCTAAATTGTTATAAGTCCATTTGTTTACTAACTTGGGACAATCATGTATGAAGGCTCCTGTAAGTTGTTTTTGCACTACTTCTCCTCTGCTAACCCACAAAGGCCTAACTCCTTGCACAGGCTGGAAATAAAGTTTTAGTTGCAGACTACAAAAATGCCCACCAGAGAGTCAAGATCAGAGTAAGCCACCATTGAATTGCAATGCTTATAGAGCTTATTGGACATGCTCTGTGTTTTATACTGTATGAGAGAATACCACAGGGGGTATAGTGGGGGGACTATATAGTGAGTGACTTTTCAGAAACTGTTGAACTGGCCAAAGCTGCATATACTGCTAATGATTTCTAGTCCTGAAGAAGGAAATAGATATGTGTTTGGAAAATACTGCCTGCAGGAGGAGATATTGAGGGTCTCCCACTCCTGAAGGACGCTCACCTGTGCCACTGACTTAGGTTTCCCAAGTGAGAAAACAAATTGAATGCAGTGAGTGTAAATTCTAAGGCACTGGGTTTTCATTGATAGTTTCCCTAAGCCCGACAGGGAAAACATGGGAGCTGCTGTGACTCTTGGAGGCAGGAAGAATGGAGAATGAAGCACCTACTGACGTACACTTCTGCGATATGTGGCTTCCCCTTCTGCTCTACAAATTCAGACCGGCTAAGCAGTGTCAGTCCTCATGTCTATTTCTCTATGAACTCCTTAGTATACCTTTGTTAGTGAAAGAAGGGCTTAAAGCAGCCAATGTCCTTTTTCCACCACTTTAACAGTACTGTCCTTGATTCTAGCTCAGTTCACCCAGCAGTGATACTCTTTCTTCCTGCTCTTTAAGAAGCTCTCTCTTCTGGAAAACCATTTGTCTTCATACCACTAACAACTCCTCTGAGGAGGTTAGCAGTCAGTTCAATTTGATTTCTCCATTGAGACAAGACAATGACAAGATAAAATAAGTAAAAAAACGCAAATAAGGACCAGGTGTTGGACCAGGTTAGAAACACAGGAATTCCAGGAAAAGAAGGACAGGATTTGCACATAGTTTAAAGTGAGGCATGGAAACACATAAATTCTTTGATGTGTGTTTTAATACTTTGTGCTTCATTTGAAAGGAAAAGCACTTGAAAATGAACCTAAAAATTCTAGCAGCAGCCTCATCAGAGATAAGCATCTCTTGTTAAGCTGATAATGTTCTTCCTCCCTTGAGGAGCTTTGTGGTCACAGACTCCTGAGAACAAAGTGCTATTATATTTAGTGTATGATTCACTTGGAGCCCTGCCAGGCACGCTAGACAAAGAGGTTTATCACATTCCCTGTGCTTTCATTTGACCTGTTGGTTGTTGATATAGGGATGGTGTTCAGGGCTGTCCAAAGAAAGATAGTGTAAGCTCCATACAGAAATTCTAAATATAATCAAATCTGTTCAAGCTGGTGAGAGGTATGGTATTGATTATAGATGGACAGGTGTCTTCACCTTTTCTGAATAAGACAGAATAGGGTAATGAATATGTTGGAAAGATGTCTACTTTCTTCTCAAATGAAATATTACCTTAACGTATTCCCAGACTTTCTTTCAGAGCCAGTTTTCCCTCAGGAGAGGAGGACTCCGACACTAATTGTAGTCTCATTTCTAGTGAGTTATGATATTAGCAAAAGCTCTGCTTTGCTATTCCTCCCTCATATGACAGAAAAATATGCAGAAAAGTGTGGCCTGATCACAAGGTATTTAGATTGCAGAAGGTATTGATTATCCCAGCTGGTTTACTTTCATTTCTACCATCAGGTTGAATCCTTCGAGGCATTTACAGCAACTGCAACATAGAAATGTTGTTTGAATAAAAAGGTATAATTCATATCCAGTGCTTTAGGGTGGGTTTTTTGAGGAATGACCTGTATTTCTCATCTTCCCGGAAGACGTAGAAGAAAGAAGGAGGTCAATATAAAAGTATCTCCTTGCAAATGATTTAGCTACAGGATGTCGGATGTGATATGCTGAGCAGGCTACTGTAGTCTTCAGAAAGCTGTGTTGAGTGCAGGGTGAGAGCTATGAAGTGGCTCTGGCAGTGGCACCATCTACTTTAAAGCCTGTGGACTTTCTGGAGTGACAGATAAACCTCAGCAGTGCACAGGGAGCCATATTCTTTGCTTAGGGCAAGTACACCTTCACACCTTCCTCACCTGTTGTTGCAGGTGTTGCATGACTGGAAGTAGATGTGAGATGTGACCATTGTTCAGGTTTTTACAGCTGTTCTGAGACCCCATACATAGACACATGCCCCAGCAGATGATGTTGGGCACAGCTGCTGAGCCAAGCACAAGATGACAAGTGCAGATTGGCCACTGCTATATGGAGCAGGTGGTTATCCACAGGACATATTGTGGCAGATCCCAGCCTGTCCTGGAGAACTGACTAGCAGGTGCACTTGAGTTAGGATTGCATCATGCTATTGCTTTCATGTGTTTCTGCAGGTCATTGACTTGATGTTCTTATTTCTCCACCCTAAGAAAGCTGCTAGCAAACCTTTTCCCATGTATTTGATCCATATAATGAATACAGAACTCGTTTTGTTCATAGGTTATTATTTTTTTTTATCTCATTAAATGCATACTATGAATGTGGAGTCATTCATTCTTCTCTTAGCAAGCTATGAAACTTTTGGATTTTTTTAGAATGCTCAGAAAATGTTGTCCTTTCTTTCCAAAATTATGTTTTAAAAAATCAAGATTGTGAGTTAAAAATAAAATTTCTCTTTACCATTGAAACAAATTGATCTTTCTATCCATGTAAAATGTGCTTTGTTGTTTCAACATGGTTACGTAGTTCAGCTATTATATTTAGTTGAGAGGTTTCTGGCATATGTCAGATTATAGAAAGCAGAGAGAGAGAAAGCTATTAGGTCAGTGAGTCTAGATTTCACAGTCTGAATTATTTTAAGAAGCAGTCACTCAGGAGAAAGAAGAAAAATTTACTGGAACCATTGTTAGATAAACTGTTGAAGGAACCAGGGGAATTACAGAATTTTCATTTTACTACAGTTTTATAGACATCCCTGGGCGTTATTCACAAAATATGATTCTTGCAGTAAAAACAGGTTACCCAATCAGAGTAGTGATAGCCAGAATCCAGTTGCCTGACACATCCTAGGAGCTATTTGAACCATGGAGCTGCATTTATGATTCTTTTCATATTTTTCTGTTTTCAGAAAATTTGACATCAGCTCATTGGCACTCTGATGACAAAAAGCAACCGAAAAATAGTTGGCAGATCAATAAATAGCAACAACTGACAGAGTGATCCCATAGAGCTTCTTTTTTGGTATTGTTCAGACTACTCTCCTGAAATCTGTAGGTTTGAATTACCTCTGGCAAAAGAACAAGTGTGCCAATGACTAAGATACTTTGTAAAAAGTAGTCACTGTAAGTGCTGTCACCAGTTGCAGATGTCCACCAACTGCAGCTCTGGTTCCTGGAGCTCCAAGTCACATGTCCCTCAAATGAAATTGGAGCTCAAATACTTCTCCTTCCAAGCATTATTTTTTTATTTAATTAGATATCTCTTACTCAGTCAGCGTGCTGCTATGGTTTTCCTAGCAGACCCCTGTACCTGCATAAGGCAGCCAGACTCTACTTTTGGAGAAGTGAGGAAAAGTTGGATACTGTCAGGTTGGAATTCCCCAGAGGTCCTAAATTCTTGTGAAACAAGGAATCTTAGCCTGTATAATGTGGGGGTATGATCTAACACGTAAAGCAGCATCTCCCTGGTTTTTACATCCAGCTTGTATCTCTTCTGCATTCACTCTGAGCCTAAGCAAGTTAGTCCTTCACTAAACCTCTCTCTCAGCTAGATGGTATGATTTCAATTTTGAACATCTGCTTTAGTCCAGGGAAAACTGTGATTGTGTTCCTGGTTTATGGTAGAGTCTTATTCTCCAGTGTCTTGGGTTATGGTTTTTACCACATTCACTTTGCTGCCCAGACTGTCTATTTGCAATGGCAAACTTGACTTTTAGTATAATTAGTGACAGAGCTCTGCTTTTTAATGTCAAAAGATTTCTTGGCTGCTTTTCTCAACCTGCTGCTCCCAGTGTTTGGAGCTTGAAAGCCCATTACTGGCTGTCATCAGCGAAATAAGATATCAAAAAAAATTGCTGATGCGTCATTTACTGCAACTGGAAACCACTTAATTAATATACTGGTTTTATGTATTTAGTAATTAAAATTTAATTAATTACTCTTTCTTATGAGTGTACAGAAGGGGTATCTACTCCTCAAACAAATGCTCTACTTATTGTTTTAAAGGCATTTGGAAATTGTCTTATGAGAACTAAAACACTCTCTTCATATGCTTCCCTTTTTTCCTTCCAGCTAGCTCATGTACTAAGAACTGAATCAGTAGAAATTATGCTCAGAGCTGATGGCTCATCTATTTCCTTTCATTGGCTGCTTTTACAAGTAGGCAAAGAAGGTGCTGACTTGGCAGGCTTCAGAGCCAAGACTTTTTAAGACCAACTAGTGATTTGGAGTTCTTCTGTTTTATATGCCTGGCTTGAAATGCTGTAGAGGCAATTGATTTTCAGGGGAATGGCACTCAGCACTTTGTAGAAATCCAAGCCCTTTCTAGCGCTTTCAGAATTATTGAGTACTTTTGAAAATCCAAGTCTTTGAGTTTAGACTCTGATGGTGAAAATCAGGGTGCAGTTTTCCTTCAATGCCTCTGAGGGCTGGGATTGCCAGAGCCCTTTGGAGGAGAGAAGTTCTCTTCAGATGTCTCTTTCCACCTTCACATGGTCCTTTGGTTTGCTGCTCTGTTTAGGACCTGAAAGGAATTGACACAGCTTTCATTTATCTAGATACAAAACCAAAATCCATGATATATTCTGCTATGGACCTTGCTTTGAAGTTCACTTTGAGGCCACAGGTTGTATTGAGTGGAAAAGAGAATGCCAGAGAATTTTGAATGTTTCAAATTTGTTATTTTGAATAGAATTATAGATAGATTCACAGAGGACAAGTTCTAATTTCTAGCCAGTGCCTGCTTGAATTCATAAGTCAGAGCACACAAAGGATTGAAAACAAGGCCACAAAACCAAAGGAGTAAGTATATACAACCCTCTCTCCTGGGATATAGGAATTCATCAGGCAGAGCAGTCAGTGAAAAACGTGCACTTTCTACCTTGCTTCCTGGGTCATCAGGAAACACACTGGTTGGCTTCTCTGGTTTGCAACAAGATAGGGTCACAAATGTCAGCTGCAGCGTGGGAATTGCCAGGGGGGGATAAAGCTATACATGATGTATAGTGTCCCAACACTTTCTAACCAAATGAAAGCACTGAGGAAACAGCAGTACCTACAAAGGAGGGATGAAAATTTTTTTCCTGAGTATGTAAAAAATAAAGAAAACATTTCACCAAGGAAAAAGTCTCTATTTTTATCAGTAGGGGCTATTCTGTAGTCACTGAGCAGGACTTAGCCTCAACTGTTTTAAGTAGAACAGGCTGAGAGTAAAATATTCAATAGAAATGGAGTGACATAATTCTTGTTTTGGCTTTTTTTCTTCAGATTAAGAGGGAGTTGACCTTAAACCTAACATTGACAGCTGTTCTGTGCTATCCCAGGTTGAATAAGGGGATTCATAGGCTCCTCTGAAGGGGTTTACGCAGCACCTCAAAACAATTCTATTATCAATTTTATAGTTCTAAACAACAATGTGGTGGAAAATGGGAGAGGGGATGGGGACCATAAATTAAGAACATTACATTAATGATGTCCCTATAAAACTAGGTAAATGCCAATTGTTTTAAGAAGAAAGGGAGGAAAGGAAGTGAATAAGAGCATGATGCATTCCTATTCTAAATTTCAAGGGCAAATAATCACTCTGATTTTCTTTTTTCACTGAACTACTTTGCTTTTTAGCTGTAAATGTTTCACACACATGTGTAAATTTGGACAGAATTTAAAAGAAAAAAAAATCATGTGCAAAACATCATATGGCAATTGGTATGCCAATTAACCCAATTCTAAACATTTTTCCAAAGAAGAAACACTTCTGAGGGACTTGACTCAATCATACTACCAGGGCCAGGACAAGGAACATCTAAACATCCAAGCAGTTTCCTTTAACACTCCATAAACACTAGTTTTGCCTCCTTCTCTCTGCTCCACTGCCAACATAAGAACCAGCTTTCAGTATTTTAAGATTAGCTATTTCCCCCATGTGTAGAAATTAAGCGTTTTCATTACAATATAAATTTGAATAATATTTATTCCACTAATATGAAATAATCTCCTTAAAAATGCAGCATTGTGAAACTTTAAGTAGATAGAGAAAGTATAAGTGTTTTTTTAGGAATTCTGCTGCTAATCCCATGCCATACAGATTCAAATAATGAAAAAGAGTAGAATAAGAGAAAAAACAAAGCAAATCCTGAAATAGCTTTTACTTTTTAACTGTAGTGGGCTTCTGCTAATTTATTACCAAAGAAGCTATTGCTTTTGGACAAGAATAAAATTATTATATTAAACTCATTGATTTTCCTCCAATAATTATAATTATATAAAGTTATTGTTACATATAGTATGCCATCCACTTGCACTTCCAGCATTTTTCTTCAGCATTTTGTTATACATCTGCTATCTTAGCTCTAATTTAATATGACAAAAGAATAAGGGTTCTTTAAAAGTTTTCTTTTCTTGTCCCAAAAAAAAACCCCAACATCTGTGTAAAAGCCCATAGTATGGCTCACTGAAGAAATACAAGACTATAAAGGAAACTAACCTTATCAAGTTTTTAATGTCACCCTCCATGATAATGTCTTTGATCAGACACATCTGGTGCCTTTTAAAGTATCAAAGTAATTTAAGAAAAGTAAAAAAAAGTCCTTTTAGAAAGTTGACTTATAAGTCAGTGAAATTAAAATAGATACTCATCAATTTCACTGAAACTTTTAAAGACAGTAACCAGACAAAAAGTTAACTTAACACTTAAGCATTTGCCTCACCAGTTAAGTAGCCAAAAGCAAGCTAATAGTTATTTAGCTTGTCTTAGAAAAAAATATTCTGGGTGTGTCTTCACACTACAAAAGTATTTTTACACCAAATGCCAACAGAATTTCAGAAGAGAAATGTTTATTTGCCAGCTATTTCTGTACCAAAATCACAGGCATACTGATACATATTCAGACAAAGCAAGGGTAAAGACCAACATCATGGATGTCACAAAAAGTAGGTGTATACACTCTCTTGGTTCTAAGAGTATTAGGCTGTAGTAAATTCTAAGAAAAAGTAATTTCCTCAACCTCTTTAATTTGCTAATTTAATACTTTCCATCACTCCATTACTAAAATGTGTAGTTCATATATATTTGTGGCTGAGAATATTTCTTGAGAAATTTGAAAAAATGGACGGCAAAGATTATGTAATTGGATATATTGGAGGAAGGAAAGAAAAACAATTTCAGTTAAATAGGTTAAAGTAAAATTTGGATTTAAAATAATTTTTGCCATATTTACAACCTCAAAAGTCATAGTTATGCTCACTAGAGTTTTGGTAGATGTATTTTATGGTAAATCTATCTTTAAAAGTCATACATCAGAGCTTGCTAGTACCTTCAGAATAATAATTATTTTTCAATTCTATGAAATTTGTTTGAAGTAAGATAACAATTCTGTGTATCTCATACACAATTTGAAATGCTATGTGTAAGTAAATAAAACTGAGACAAACAAAGGGATTTTAGGGCCATCTTCTCTTCAAAAGTACTCATCCTCTTGATCTGATGAAATAGATTAAATAGATCTGTATTAAAATCTAGCAATTTTAAAATGTTGTAAAATAGCCATGAATCCAACATCACTTTGACATATGACCATCTTTAAATGGCAGACATTAACATGTTAGAAAAATAGATTATCAAATAATACTACAGTGTTGTTTTCTTTTTATCTTGTAAGAGATAAATTGAACTTGTGAAACAACTAATAAGTATTTCATCTACATGTCTTAAATATTATTTAAATACGATGTTGATCTTACAAGGATTGCATAGGTAACATAATGGCTTGGTGCTGTCCGGCAAGTCAACTCCACCCAAAATTTCTGTCAAAGACTTCTCACACCTTGGAGAGAAGATACTCAGTCACTGATGTAATTAGAAGCAAACATCAGGCCAAAGACTGGAGTAAAATCTGTGTTTAAAATGTTTGTTTTATGCTGTGCTAAGAGTCAAAATCAATTGCATGCCAAGTGGTAGAACAATGGGTCACACTTGTGTAGGTTTTTGAGCTATCCTGTGAGCACCTGCAAAGAGAACATTTGAGCTCATAGGCACAAAAGCAGATACAGGTGTCCATCAACCTGCAAGCGGGCATGTACGTAACTGTGTTTTTACAGTTATCAAGTATCAACACAAATTGCAGCAGTAGACAAGCAGGATGTGAAAGTCTGTGCTACCCTGAGAAGGTTGTGGATGTGGATGCCTAAGCAATAAACACCTGAAGATCGTCAATGTGAATGAATGGAAAGAGAACATGTAAGCGATAGCACAACATCTCTCAGCCTATATTTCAAGAAATTTATGCATATCCAAATAGATTTACATCTTCAGTTTTGTTCTGGGATCTGTGGTATAATCAATAAACACTACTAAAATTAAACCACCTAGTTTGCCAAATGCTAGTCACAGGATTGTGAAAGCAAAATATGCAACTAATCACTGTCAGAGCTGATCAAACAATATTTATAAAACTACTATTAAAATGTTGACATTTTAGGAAATATTAAAATCTAAATACTGAATCTATTTTAGAAAATTCTGCTTTAACAGTTCCTGGGTTTTTTTCAGTCTTTGTCATTTTCCTTTTTGTGTTGGACTCACAGAATCATAGAATCATACAGAGTTGGAATGGACCTCTGGGGATGATCTAGTCCAACCCCCCTGCCAAAGCAGGTCCACCTACAGCAGGTTACATTTCCTCTTGTCCTATCCCTGGGCACCATTGAAAAAAGACCGCCCCTGTCCTCTTGGCACCCTTCCTTTATGTATTTATAAGCATTGGTCGGATCAGCTTTTATGTATTTATAAGCATTGATCAGATCAGCCCTCAGCCTTCTCTTCTCCAGTCTAAAAAGACCCAAGGTCCTCAGCCTTTCCTCATAAGAGAGATGCTCCAAGCCTCTAATCATCTTTGTAGCCCTCTGCTGCACCCTCTCCAGCAGTTCCCTGTCCTTCTTGAACTGGGAAGACCAGAACTGGACACAGTACTCCAGATGGGGTCTCACCAGGGCAGAGTAGACGGGCAGGATGACCTCTCTCAACCTGCTGGTCACACTCTTCCTGATGCATCCCAGGATGCCATTTGCCTTCTTGGCCACAAGGGCACGTTGCTGGCTCATGGTCTTCCTATTGTGCACCATGACTCCTAGGTCTTTCTCCTCAAAGATGCTCTCCAGCAGGTCAGCTCCCAATCTGTTCTGGTGCTTGGGGTTATTTCTCCCCACGTGCAGCACCCTACACTTGCCCTTGCTGAAGTTCATCAGGTTCCTTTCTGCCCAACTCTCCAGTCTGTCCAGGTCTCACTGGATGGCGGCACAGCCTTCCGGTGTGTCAACCACTCTTCCCAGTTTTTTATCATCAGCAAACTTGCTGACGGTATATTCTATCCCTTCATTCATGACGTTGATGAATATATTGAAGAGGACAGGACCTCCAATTAGATTCTGTGCCCATAATCACAACCCTCTGAGCTCTGTCTTTCAGCCAGTTTTCAATCCACTTAACTGCCCATTCATCTAACCCACAACTTCCTAAGCTTACCTATGAGGATGCTGTAGGAGACTGTGCCCAAACCCTTGCTGACTCCCTGTCTATCTGTCATTTCCTATCAAATATTGCAGTTTTGCCATTTGTTGAAGTCTTGTTCATAGTGCACAACAGGAGATACGACTTGAGGTGATGACTTCATAGAAGAGAAGACAGACAGCAGTTAAATGAAGCACATTACATGAAGTAGCATGGTTTTACTCCTGATTGGAATTTCCTTTATTTTTTTTTAATTTTTTTTTTTTAATTGAAGAAAAAAATCTGTCTTATATTTTTAATTACATTCAAAAATCTGGGAAAATCGGAAAGTTTTTAAAACATCTAGTTCAGCAGAAAATCCAATGGCCTTGCCAAAAGTTTTGCTGTGATCAATGTTTAAGATGTTCAGCAGCCTCAAGTTAAATAATTCAATTGTAAAACTGCATTTTTTAAAGATATTAGTCACAAAGTTACCCAAGTCTGTCATCTAGATAACAATCTGAAATGTTACTATGCAAATGTAATGATCAATCAAAAGATGGTAATACAAAGTCAAGTGAAAGATCATTGAAATTAACATTCACTGAACAAACCAGACGTAATTGATTTGTGTGAACCAATCTGGTCAAACAATCTGGTAAACAAGAAAAGGGATAATGACTTCTCAGCTAGTATTTCACAAGAATAATGCAGGCTGTTTGTGCACAAAATATATGTAAGGCTAAAGAAAATTAAAAATGATTAAGCACAATGAATCCCCACCTCTGCAGTGCTGGCTGACCTACTCCAGTTGCTTAACCTGGGCATCTGTTCTGATGAGAGCTGCATTTGGAAGGGTGATACGTGCAGCAGCTTTGGTCGTGTGTTTTTCATCAAGTAAATACTGCAGGTGGTATAATCAGCAGAATTAATTGGGTTAGACTGTGTGAGAGGCTGCCAAAAAACGGGGCTTGATGCTTCACTTCTTCACTAGTGTCTCCAGCAAGTATGTCGCTAGTGCTAAGTGGCTTGGGGGCTGCTGTTGCCACATGAGAAGCCATAAGAATATGCTGAGCTTCGTAAATGTGTCCATTTTATACACTCCATGAAATTCACGCTAATTGATCTGCAAGGAAAAGCAGCTCCCTGTTCCATTACGGTGTCTTCCAAGTGCCTTTTAGGAACCAGCAAAATCGATACGTTTCTGTAAATAAAATGTGAACTATATCTGTGTGGTTATAAATTTGATAAAAAGATGGCAAATTTAAACTAATAACACTTTAATAAAATACGCATCTGTATATCAGTAATTATTTCCCCATGGCCACATTTAACTTGAAAGGAAATAATATACCTATGAAAGGAAATACTTTATCATTTACTATTATGAGAGGGGTTTGCCTCAGCCTTATACTGTTTATTAAATGCATTTTAGTGTTGTTATTTTAATTATATTTTAGCCACGTTGAAAAAAGGGTTATGAACCTCCATGAGCATGAATAGGTTCATAGGCAGGCATTCAGTGGCTGCAGCTGCAAACAAATGTGGCTGTTTTTATGCCATCCCAGATAACTATGACATGGATCTGTCTGAGCTCTGCTCTGTGCCAATCAAAGAGCTGCAGCTTTACTGTCTGTGGCCCAAGTTTTCTGCAGAAGTTGAGTTCTTGTAGACTGGAGACTTGCCAGTCATAGTTCAATGAAACACCTTTTGCTGTAATACTATCAACAAGCTCCCCTGTGGCATTTGGGCAGTCTATGGGGGTAGTATTTCTTGGATCTACCAGTCCCTGGAGCAGACCATTAGTTATGGTGGTGACCAATTCGACTCTGGCTGTCCCAGGTCTTCTGGCCAAATTGATCAAATGCTGCTTTTGACTTTTTCTTGACTTTGCAAGAGAAGTTACCAGCTCATCTCTAGTGTGTCCAGCCAAGAGATTAATGTCTCGCAATGATGAAGCAACTGATTATAACACAAATGTTCTTTTGCAATGTTTGTTACCCATCTTGAAATACTGTTGGCTCTCAGAAATGAAAAATCCTTCCATTTCAGTTTTTTTTCCTTTTATTTCACTTCCTCTTATCTGTTTTTTCACTCTGCAAGTCTCCAGTGACTATTCCAGTTTAACATTCAATTTGCATCCATTTGTAGCTGAATAAAAAATTATCTCCGTATTTTCAGTATGTGATAAGCCTGCCAGGTGCCTTTTGACCATGGCACTAATCAGTTTACGGGAAGTTTCAGCTAAGGCTGGTCTCTCATAGATAAAGTTACACAGTTTTTATATAAATGGATGAAGGCCAAAACCACCTCCTTTCTTTAGGCAGGTGGCATTTTGGTTTTGCTCACACCCAGTAATATACAAGCCACCAAGTTACAATGTTGACTAGATGTTGGTAAGACTTTAATTCCCAACTGCCCCTTCAACCATTTACAGATAGTTTAATTCTGTGCTTTCTCCTACAGTGCCTCAGCAGTGTTAAAACCCCAAGCTCTCTATTAAGACTTACAACCCATAAACACTGAACAGTTTTACACATCAATGTTTTTAAGGTACTACAGTTAGCTACATCACAGACAAATAGCTTGCTGGCTTCTTTTCTCTCCCGTGGCATTTACTTTACAACACATAGTATTTAAACATGTTTATTTCGTTGTGGGTCTGACAGTTTTAGAACTAGCATCTCAGTATCTCTCACATTTTCAAAACTACCAGTTGTTATGTTTTCACTACTTTTCCCAAATGAGAAAGCAGATTACTTCTGTATTCATAATATGGAATTCATACTATCAAGATGTTGAATTCTTCAGTGACATAAATAAACTCAAATGGTAGTCCCTTTAAATTATTCTTTCCCAAAAGGTTAAGAAAACCTAACTCAACTTGTGCTCTGATTTCATAAGGTAACCAAACAGAGCCATGGAAATAATTTTGGCAACAGAAATGGCATCAGCTAACTCCCCGGTAATTTTTCCCCTAAAAGTATTGTAGAAATATAGGATAAAATAAGTTGTAAGGATATTTGATTTTAGCGGTTATATGGCTCTATATTAGCTTTAGGAAGTGTTCTCTTTTTATGCTATCTTAGAAGAAAAGGAAAAGGAGCAGGAGAAGCTTTGTAAAGGCATAAATTATAATCTGAGGTGGGAGTATAGTTCCTCTGGTATAGAGTCCTTTGAAAATTTAACTTCCTCCTAAAGAACAGAAACTACCATTTCAGAAGTACACCTTTTAACAGAAAGAACAGGCAGATACTCTTGAACCTGGTAACATTCAGTTTCTCTGATAGTGCTACAAATAGAATGTCTTTCTAGGTATTTTGACTAATTGCCTATATTGCAGAGAAACTACAGGACAGTTTTGTTTTATCTTATCACCCTGCAATAACAATGAATTAACTGCAAGTTTTATCTTTTACTTACATGCCAGTTTTTGCACCATGACACCATGGACAACCTTTATATTTATGCCTAACATAAATTAGTGAATGTTCACTTGCTTTTAAACTAATATTCCTAGCATGCACTGCAGAAACCTTTCCATTACTCCTGTGAAGAATTCCTCAGTAGGTGCACTCTGTCTGTAAACCCTTGCAAAGCAATGAAGTATAGTTCCTGTTTTGGCATAATTTTTCACATGATGCACGCAGGCTTGGCATATGCTATGTATATGGTTTTCTACAGTCCTCTGTGGGAGTTGTTTTCAACCTCGCTGCCGCTTTATTTGTACTCTTCTTGTGTCCTGTTTATTGTGGTCTTCCAAAGTCTTGTGAGGCTCTGAGCAGGTCAGGTGGGCACAGAATTTCCTCAGCGAGCACATGAGGTTGTAGTTCAAAAATCAGGACCGGTGTCAGGGGGTGGTGACCTGGTGATGGAGCTCTGTCTCACAGGTAGATATGGCAGACGTGATAATCGCGATGCCTGGTGAGAGCACTAATCACTTCCATTGGCAGCAATCTGCCTTCCTTTTCTTGCCAAATTCTAATGGCTTCCTAAGTGATTATTTCTGAATCCTCCAATAGTTTCTTTGTGGGGGACTCTTCTGGACAAATGAGAACTCTGCAGTAAAGGTATCTACAACCATGTCAGTCATTTAGACTGTGGGATCAATTACAAAAAATAGGTACTTCTAGGGAGTACTTCAACTTACCTTAAAGTGGATTTCTAAAATAGATTAATTATGTTCCAGAAGATCATACTTCTCTCCAATGGCTATAGAGGACTCTGTACAAATTGTTCAGGTTAACAGCAATGCTCTAAGTATCTAAAGCCAAATGCAGATAATTACTATCCTTTAAATCTTCTGAGATTTCTGTGAAGGACTCAGCAAAATCTACTGCTTAGCATTATATCAGTAATGAGTTCTTCCATGTTTTCACTTCTCTCAAGTCTTGTATGTCTCATTTTTTTTTATAAAATGGAGAAACCTCAGGTTTTGAATTATAAGTTGCTTCCCTACCTGCTTTAGCTGTAAACAGTTAAATGTATGAGTGTTAGGACCAGGTAGGTACAGATATAAAATTATTTTCTGCCTACCTCAGTTTTGATGACACCTGTGGCTTGAAGGTGCAGCAGTATTTAAATTCTTTCCAGCTGTACTTCACACTTCAGAGAGTACTTTTTCTGTACCCCTACTATGCCTGGTGTTCATTGATCAACTGGTGATTAAGTCATCTCCAGCAAATATATTGGGTTTGATGTGGTCCAACTGCCTGGGCACGAGTCATACTGTCTCGTGGGGGGAAAAATGTTTCTCGCCTCTTTTGCCTATCTCTACTATTGCCAGTCTGGTCCTAAGTATATACAGAAGGGGTTACTCTTAGTTTGGAATGACTTCATTGTAAGTGATTTTGTTGGGGGATCTGTGAAGGTGCTGAGACCCTTCTTGACTGACTGGACCAAAGGACTTCCTGCACAGAGAAAAGGAGTGTAAAAAGAGTTGCCCTTTCCTTTTTCTGCTGCACCAGTAACAGAGCAGCAATATGCTAACTATCTAGAGCATGAGCAGTCCAACTAACTTCTTACTGTGCTGGAAACATGACAAGAAATAGGGAAGAGTGCTCTAGAATACAAAATAAGACAGATGGTCTCTTAAAAAAATTAGCAGCAGCAAATCTCTCTAAGAGGCAGTTGGGGTCTGCAAAAAAAAAAAAAAAAACAACTGAAAGAACAAGAGGAAGCTAAATTAGTGCTGCTGTTCCAATTTTATGTGTGCACAGTTGGGTGGGCCTTCAAAATACAGGGCTAGAGTCTTCCCTGCATTTATTTAGGTAGAGATGCCACTAATGAATTTAGCAATCAATCAGCAGTCAATGCAAGCCAGTCCAAATGTAATGTTTGTATTGAATTTTCTGTGGGAGGCAAAGGTAAGATGAGGTTGAGGGTTTTTCTCTCTCTCACTTGTTTCTAACTTAACTGTTGGAAAACTCTCAATGTGATGCATCTGTGAATAAGATAGATGTGGTTCTTAAGCAGAAAGATATTAAAGCTAAAGTATTGCATCTTGCAAGCAACGATTAGGATTCCCGTACATATGTTGTATTTCTCTTTGGCCTGTGTCTAAATGCTGAGATGGGGAGCATTTCCCCACTTCTGCAGAATTACCAAGGCCCACTTTTGACTTCAAGTGTTTTAATTCCAGGAGTTATAAGCACATTAACAGAAGTAGCAGTCTCTCACTCCTAAAAAAAAAAAAAAAAAAGGTTTAATTCTGTGACAATGGTATTTGCTTCATTGTAATGAGCTAAATCAGGACAGGTCTACTGGACATAAAGCATGACACAAGTGGCAAGGCTGTCTTCAAGGCTTGCAAAGAGTCCAACTTCTACATTAGGAGCAAATGGTTAGAATAAGAGCCTTGTGGATCAGACCAGAAAAGGTGGCACTGGCTGCTAGGACAACATGGACATTGAGGTGTTGGAGCGGGTCCAAAAGAAGGGCAATAAAGCTGGTGAGAGATCTGGAGAATAAGTCTTATGAGAAGAGGCTGGAGGAGCTGGTGTTGTTCAGCCTAGAGAAAAGGATGCTGAGGGGAGACCTTATTGCTCTCTACAAGTACCTGAAAGGAAATTGTAGAGATGGGGGGGTTGGTCTCTTCTCCCAAGTCACAAGTGATAGCAATAGGGGAAGTGGCCTCAAGTTACACCAATGGAGATTCAGACTGGGTATTAGGAAAAATTTTTACACTGAAAGAGTTATTAAATATTGGAATGGGCTGCTCAGGGAAGCGGTTGAGGCACCATCACTGGAGGTGTTCAAAAGATGGGTTGACATAGTCCTTAATGCCATAGTTTAGTGATGGTTTTTTATCAGACTTAGGTTGATAGTTGGACAAGATGATCTTAAAGGTCCCTTCCAACCTAGACAATTCTATGGTTCTATGATTCTATGAACAGAAAAGGTTTGGGATCTTAGTTATTAGTGGTGGATGGAGAAGAAACTGGGGAAACTTTGAGGAAGATCACTGAGCTGTCAGGTCTGTAAAGGGAGCTTCTAAATTACAGAGTCAAACACTTTTGTTCAAGCTTGGGGTACAATTGAGACAGTACATCCTGTAGATGCCACAGTAACCTGCTATAATGATGACTGAGGCACATCTCCAGGCATTCGATCTGCCTAGACAAGCTGCAGAAGACTGCTTTCTTATTATCTTAGCAAGAATTCCCCATTTGAATCCAGAGGCATGTGCTATTACTTCTGTGAGCATCTTGAGTTTGTGGCCTTAATTTTTTCAGTAGAAATTCCAGTAGAAATCTACGCAATCTTATAGAGACATCTGGTTTCTAGAGGAATGCAAGTAGGTGGGACATGCCTGCAATTCACTTTGAGCTTCACCAATTAAAAAGAATATACTGTTTCAAATTACAGTACTGAACACCAGATCAATTCACAGTGAACGTGTACTTTCAGCTCATTAATGAGGCAAAACACCAGAATCTAACCACCTGAAAACTGCTCCTTAGAAAGTTCCTTGCCTTTCTGGGATTTTAATGTTCACATATATTCCTGGCATCAGCAAGCTTGCCAAAGAAACTGCATTTTCTTGGACAAGTATCGCTTTATAGTCTTCAATACAAATACTGGGGTCAGGTCATTCTATGCCTGTTCCTTATTATTTACTCCACTGTACCATGCACTGATGAAGCCAGAAGCAATAACTCTTTGAAATTATTAAGCAGCATTTTCTCCGGAAATGCTGGTAGGGCAGGAAACCGACAAAGATGCCACAGAGTGGAGTGAGCAAAGGGACTCTGTGAAAAAGGGAATGGATAAAGCTAGAAGACAGATACAAAACAGTTTTTCTATTTTCCTGTCCTTTAGGAATGGCAAGGAAACGAGTAGCACAAGAAGAAAATGGAACCAAGTATTCTGTCCTCTGTCAAGAGCTGCCCCTAAGAGACAGAGAGGCAAGGCTGGAGTTTTCTGCCCATTGACCATGTTTTGATGACCTCTGCAACTTGCACTCAATCTATGAAAGACTTTCCAGGTGAGTGAAAGTCAAATCAGATTGGTTCTAGGAGATAAGGTCCTATAGATGTGGTCTGAAACTAGGACCGCATATCTATTATTGTCCATGTAAAAAAGAAACCAAACTTCACAGCCCCAGAACAATGATATATATGTATGCATAAGTTTACTCTTATTTGCCTCCCCTTGAAAAGCTTGTTCCACAATGTTTCATCTTGCCATGTAAACATCGCTGTTTTCATATCTCCTTAGATTAAATTTTGATTTAGAACAATTTTACTAGAATCAAGCTACCTAAAGCTTTCGCCTGATTTGTCTTACTAGTTTTTGACCTCTACAGTTTCATTATAATAAAACTAAGTGTATGTTTCTAAATGTGAAGTTTCTAAAGCACTAGAGTAGACTAAAACACTTATTGAGACAGAAAATAGTTGTCTGAAAATGCTGATCCATGTTTCTGGCTGAGAAAGAACAGTATACCAACTCTGTGCATTCCTAATCTTGAAAGCTTCCCAGCATCAGTTCACTCCAGCACCAGTTCACAGCACAGGGCTGATTTGATTTTCACTGATTGCCAGCAGCCTTGAGGGGCCAGCTGCTGCAGCAGCTGGAGACCAGCCAGGAGTAAAGTGGCCCTGGCCAGCATCCCCTGTGCTGATGGAAGGGGAAGGAGGCATACAAACTACTGCAGCTACTGCTTGAAGATGCCTGAAATGGGTCAGAAATCCAGAAGCTGCCAGCTACTCTAGTTTTTTGGTCAGTTTTGACCCAGCAAACTGGTGCAAAACTGTCCTTCTGGTTTGGTGGATCTAGCTCCATGAGTGTATCCTTCCTTACAATTTTTTTCTCTTATTGTATTGCAAGCAAAAAGTCGTTGGCTATATAGAAAAAAAATAATATATATTTTCTAAAATCAAATGAGGTACATTAGTACAGTTAATTTAAAATGTGTTTATCATGGAACTGTAGATGGTCAACATAGGAGACAAGAAGCAAAAAAAATCCTTCCTTTTACATCCTTACTTGAAGTAAGATTTATATAGATTTTAACAGCTCAGATAATCTGTAGAGATGTTAGAGAAGGCAGGACATTGTAAACAGTGTACATTTGGTGGTAATAACCTGGAAGAGTGCAGAGCTAGCCATGGCTCTTATCAAAGCACAGCGGACCCCAGTTGCAGAAACCCCCCCAGCTCACAGTTATCTGAGCCAGGAAATGAGGATGGTACAGGACAGCATCCTGAAGTCTTGCTGGTTCTCACAAAGGCAGCAGGGTGTATCTGAAACGAAAGTTCAGGCTCAACATAGGCCAATGTTATTCAAACTTTATTTATCATAGATCTAGCAAATTACGTAGAACCCACAGGTATGCATTCTATATATATACTTACCTGCAGATCTATCTTTTCTTATGCCAAGATATAAAGCCATTATAAGGCTAGTTGTAGTATTTCCTTAACAATATATGAGATTATTTTAAAGGTCAAAGTATTTTTCCCTTTGAACGCCACACTTCGGAGTAAAAATTCAAAGCTCTTTTCTAATACTACAGACACATATGCTCAATTATTTTTCACTGTGAATTACCAGTTATTACTAAAAGTGGCATTTTTAAATAAAAAGATGTTACAAAGTAGATATAGGTCACTAAGACAATTAACAGCAGTCTTACACCTGAACAAAATTTAAAGAGGCAGTTCTGATTCTGTAAGTAGAATCTTAATAAATCACCTCATAAAATGCACTATGGTAGCTAAAGGGGATGAAAAATTTTCAAAACCTGTTGGTCAGAATTTCATCTTTTTGCAATAAACATTTCATAGGCCTAGGATAAATGGAAAGAATGGAAACCCCAGAATATGCCAGGGCCCAGCATCTAACACACTAATCTAAGATGTGAGAAATTTAAGCAGTCTGCAACTGAACCTCATTAATAACCCTAAACTCATTGCTTCTGCAGCCAGGCAATCCACCAATGGTACTCCAAACAAAAACAACAGTGGAGCTGTATGTGGAGCATTCATTCTCCAGAGTTGTTTTTTTCTTGCATATTTTGTGTGCATATTGACAGAATCAACTGCCACCCTTGCTCAGGAAAAATACTATTATGTTTCAGTCTATATTTTTTTGGTTTTTTTTCAAAAAACTACTTCTTTTTTTCCATTTTTTTACAAACTTGAATATTAAACATGCTGCTAGAGCTATGACAAAAAGGCGAATATGCAAATGAAAGTGTAGTTTTTAAAATGCTTCTTTTGTAGTTCAAATTCTCATCAAATTTATTTCAAATTTATTTCAAATTCTCATCTTTAGTAGAAATACAATAATTAACAGTGCAGAACTGTTATACAACATCAACACTACTCTATTGTAGTCAGTTAACTACCTTTCAACCAAACACAAATTTCTGGGTAAACTCGCCTGGAATAAAAATTTAACTCTAATGGCTATACTCAAAGGGTTTTTTCTATAACCAAATTTATTTTTGTGATATTTATTTGAATTAACTAAAAAATCCACCCCTCTATAAATAATGGGAGTATTTTCTGTCAATGATAGTCTGAATACAATATTTTCTTTCTTTTCAGACAGATTATTTTACATAATTTCCAAAGTAATAACTGAAAATTTTAGGTACTATTTTGTTCATCATGCATATTTTGATAAATAGTATAAACATTCTAAAAACTTGTTAAAAATGAGATAATAGAATGACTGATTTCACAAATCTTTTTTTAAATTTGAAAGTTAAAAGATGTGCTTTATTAGCCACTAGTGGTACTGATTTATGCAGATTCAGAATTTGCTCCTTTATAGATATATTCAAGTGTATTCCTGTAGGTTCAAAGATATTGTTAACAAATTCTTAAGTGGAAAAATTTCTCAATATAAATTTGTTGTTTCTGTCCCTCATCTAGGCACATATACAATGAGGGCAACTATAGAAAATGTTCTTTGTAGTTACATAAACACATTTGGGTTTAAAATCTAAGGCTTTGTCCATCTAGACAGATGAAATTGTGAACACCTCTGGGATCCTAACATTTCTAAATACATCTGTTGTCCAGAGGAAACCTATACTTTCAAGTAACCCTCCACATCAGCCTATGTGTACTTCAAAGGTTTCTGTCTACCTTTTGAAGTTCACTATACATATCCAAAGCTTTTCTAAGTGGAGACTGGCAGCTGCAAAAATAGACTGCAAATCTGGTTTCAGCCAGACTGTAAGTAGATTTAAAGACATGTTTTAAAAAGTCCTGAGAGCCTGTCTTGATTACTGTGCCAAGAATTTCTACCTTGACATTTTCACTCAGTAACTCCTTTCCCTAGTGGCCCATCAGAAACCTCTCTGCTCCTCATCACCTTCTCCTTAATGCTTCTTAAGAAAAAACAGTTCTGGGCATAAGTCCCTGAAGAGTACTGCCTCCAATAAAAGGCTATAGCAAATGGTCAAGGCTTTATCTACAGATAAAAATACAAATATTCTTTCCACATGCTGCTATATTGATAGCAATAGGAACAAGATAAATGCACTGTGCTTTATTCTTTAATTCTGTTATAGAAAACAACTGGTGTGGACTACATTCTTCCATTCTTACCCAAAATGAACAGAAACTTCCTGTGCTCCATACTTGAGTCTTCAGCCCTTAGCATCCTGAAGGTACAAAACAGTATCAAAAACTGGTGAACCTAAGTCACCTCTTTCTGTATCAATTACTATGAAAAAGCTTTAAATGACAGCAATCATAGTTACCCTATGACATAAGTGTAAATAATAAGGGTACATCATAGAGACATGCAACCTTTTTATGGTTAAAGTTATCTGTTCAAGCTCAACAAGCACACCAGTGTGAGAGCAAGGTACCCAAATGAGTTATTACATCAGCAAATTCACAATATTTTTTTGCCCATGGCATCTGGTATTCACAAAGGACACAGTTATTTGCTACAGCTGGAGTTTCCTTAGTTGAACATCTACGTTCCTGGTCTTTTGAATCCAAACCTAATAAAGTGACCGTCAGCCTTTTCTATAACATGAAAGAAGCCATTTTGAGAGACAGTTTTCCTGTGTAGAAAGAGACGGATTTTTGTAAAACACCAAATAATGAACATCAACAGGAAAAACACATAATGACTTTTGTCTCGCTTATTAAGATTAAAAGAGAAGAATTTCTAGATGCCTCTTACTGGGAACTGTGTTTAATGCCATATTTAAGACTTTGTTATGGTTCTTGATTTCCTTGTGATGTTTGGCAATGCTAGATTCAGCATATTCCTAATGTATAATTACTTTGAGCTCCATCACCCTTAATAGGCCTTTCGAAGGAATGATGTCAGATACCTTTATAATATATGGGGCCCACTTACATTGAGTTTGTCAAAATTTAAAATAGATAAGTCTCAGCACTGACAGGAGACTTGCCTTCTTCCTGGAATAATTTTTTGGTGTTTTTTTTTTTTTTTATGGAGCAAAAGAGAAAAAGAAACTGAACATGAGAAGAGCTGTTAAGATACTTTGGCTAAACCTGTAGTACTTTGAAAACACACTTGGTGGTTGATGAGATGTTGAAGTGCTGTTTTTTCAAAGATGAGCATAAGAAATTATTACTTTTGATACCCCTGCCAGTGGCATGAAGCATGGCTCATTCTTGTCTGATCAGTGTTTCAGAGGAACTGTTCTAGGTCATTTCTTTGCCCTCACTGATTCTCTTTTCCAGAACAAGAATTAACTAGTGTTCTACAGTGGTACAGGATTTATCCTGAATTAAATACCTTCCAAAGTAGGTGTATTATATTCACAGGAGTTTCATTTTACTTTTTAAGATTTACTGTGAGGTTTTAACATAAATATGGAGAAAACAAGTTTTTTCTCATCTATATTTTATGTTTACCATTACAGCATCCATATAGTGTTTAGTACTGCAGTTTTTTCATAGAAAAAAAATCTGTATTAATATTTAGGCAGTACAGAATGACTTATCAGTGTTAATATTTGCATATTGTTTTATTAGTTGTGTCATGATGCCAAAGCACTGTTACTGAAAATTAATTATTGATGAAGAAATTAATTACAGTAAGAATTCACTGGAGGAACAGTAACATCTGGCTTCATTCTTTATGATTCCCATTCTGATAAGGCTATTAATAAAATTAATCAGAAATAAAAAGTAAGCATTGTGATGTGTTCTGAGAGGTGGAACTGTATACTACAACTGCCTTGTCTAGGCTTAGCTTGTCTAGCCCTCGTCTAGCTCTGCTTCCCAGTGTATACAGTGCATTAAAATCTAACAGCTGACAGTTCTGGGGAGGTAGTGTTGCTTTTTCCTTTAAAAAAGATTATAGGACACCTGCTCACACTGTGGCCGCTAAGACATGCAGCTTTTCCCAGAAAGGGATCAAGCCAATTCAAAATCTTTAGCCCTTCTTCTCCCTGCTGCCACCTGGGGCTTGCCTTTTCTCCTCAGTGGGCCAGAGAGAAATGTCTCATCTCCATCATTCTCTTGGTTCTGTTGTTGTCCTTGTTTTTTTCACACTTTCTCTTTACTCCCTAATCTATGTATAGTGAACAGTCCTGTCCCCTAAATCCCTCTTTTGGCTAGATTAGGTACAGTGATGTTTTTCAGTTGTCAGATAAGGGGACAGAACTGTCAGTCAGGTCTTCCTCTCTTTCTGATGAGGGATTTTCATGCCCATATCTGTAAAAGTGTATGTATATACTTATGTATGTACATATGCATGCATTGTCTCCTATATAATTCAGGAGACACTCTCTCCCAGCTCAGCATTACCGTCTCTGGGAGGTCAGCATTGAGCTCGTCAGCCAGCGAGAGAGGGGCCAGAGTGGGAGCAGCAGGTTATGGAAAATAACACTAAGTACACTTGGGGAATGGGCTGTTATTGGAACAGATAATTTTATCAAGCTCAAGTGAGTTGTGTTTAGCAGAGCTTCAGTGTCATTGCCCTGTAGAATGGGGAAATTTATGACGAGTTGGGATGTGAGTCTATGTGCCCACAAGGCTTTGCCATGGTTGTTTCCCAGGTCAGCTCCAGAACCCATACAGTTGTGACACCGGAGTTCTGCAGCTACACACAAACACACCAGGGCATATCCTTTATCTTCAACTAGCTTCAGTCAGGGCTGCAAACATAACTAGCCTTAAGCATGTTTTGGGGCCTAGCTCTCTTTCTAGCATGCGACTTATACACAGGCCTTTAAATAATACTTTAAAGTTAAGGAAGCACTAAACTGTTTAGTTGAATAACACTCCTAAAATAATTTCCTGAGTTAAGGGAAGGCGATTAAGAATGGAGTACACCCTTGCACAGAAAATACATGACTATAACTTAAGCAGTGATTCCCCACAGAGGCAGTGAAGGTAGTCTGACAATTTCCGACACCTGAGATACATGTTACTGGTTCAGCCTGAGGTTAAGAGACTCTCCAGGGAGCAGATTCAAGATCTGTGGTCTATATATTCTCAGGAGACTGTCTCATAGAAATTTTGCAGAGATTTTAAATATGCTTTTCTAGGCTATGTGCTGCAGTAGGATCTGCAGGCCCGCTGGAAAATTTTGCTTATTCAGCATCTGGAGGTGTCAGCTTCAAAATGATGTTTTAGCCCAGGGGCTTAGCAATTAGACCTTGATCCATTAAGATACTCTAAGAGCTCTCCTCACCCACTCCTTTCCCCCTCCTCAATACTTACAGGGCTTTCTGTAAGTAGCGTGCATTTCACCTTGATAGCATATTGAATGAAAAGAGGCCAATTTCCAGCTCCATGGAATTAAATGAATTTCATATTTGCAGAAGTCCTTTATATTGCAATTGATTTTAAGATTTCCCTCTCTTTTTTCTTAAAGTCTTTACTTATGCCTGCCCCTCTTCTGCACTTTGTATTTAAGGCTTCATTATTATCGTGTTTGGAAATTGTCCAGCCCTGGTAGATTTTTTTGCATTGCATAGACAAGTATGAACTCTGTATCGTTTCCACAAGGCATGCTTTATCATAATTCATAAACTTTATCTGTTCTGCAAAAAGGGTGAACTTCTTACCTGCATTCCATGTTAAGGAAACACCATACACAATTTGATGATCGGGAATAGACTTTTTTTCAGGCACTACAGTTTGATGAAAGACGAATATTTCTGACTTAAAAAACCAAAATTTTTTGACAAATTTTTTTCTGAAATTTGGGTCCATTTGTCAAACTGTTAACAGGAGGGGAAGGGGAACAACTGAAAAGTTAAAGTATTTATTTCACTGTTTTTTAAGGGAGTATGCAGGCTTATTATATTCAAAATCCTTTTTTATGCTGAACTTTCCTAAGCTATTTTAGCTTAGAAATTAGCATTATGTTAGAAAGAGAAAAACATTCAATACAAAACAATTTTTTTATTACAGTTAAATTGTAAATTTTTTCATGAATTTTAGATTCATCAGAAAACCAAAGATTTCATTTTTACCAAACTCCACCATTTAGAAACATTTTTAGGCAATGTTTTTTTATATATTTTTAACATATCCCATTGTTAATATGTGCCAGAAAGTTTTCATTTGAGGGGTTTCTAATCAAGCATAATTGGTGAATATACATGGCAAGTGCGCATTAAGACATCTCAGAAGGAATATACAGAAAGTGAACAAGGACTTAATGATCAGCTACACAGGTCTATGGGTATAGCTTCATGAGACTTGCTGGATGAAGGAAAGGCTGTGGATGTTGTTTACTTGGACTTTAGCAAGGGCTTTGATACAGTCTCCCACAGTATCCTCCTGGAGAAACTGGCTGCCCATGGCTTAGATGGGAATAATCTCCACTGGGTTAAAAACTGGAGGGACCAGAGAGTGGCGGTGAAAGGAGTGAAATCCAGTTGGCAGCTGGTCACTAGTGGTGTCCCACAGGGCTCAGTACTGGGACCCGTTCTCTTTAATATCTTTATCAATGGTCTGGACGAGGGGATCAAGTGCACCCTCAGTAATTTCACAGATGACACCAAGCTGGGTGGCAGTGTCGACCTACTAGAGGGTAGAGATGCTTTACAGAGGGATCTGGACAGGCGGAGTCAATGGGCTGAGACCAACAGGATGAGTTTCAATAAGGCCAAGTGCCAAGTCCTGCACTACAATCCCAGGCAGCACTACAGGCTTGGGGAAGAATGGCTGGAGAGCTGCCTGAGAGAAAAGGATCTGGGGGTGTTGGTTGGCTGAACATGAGCCAGCAGTGTGCCCAGGTGGCCACAAGAAGGCCAACAGCATCCTGGCCTCTATCAGGAACAGTGTGGTGAGTAGGACCCAAGAGGTCATCATCCTCCTGTACTCAGCACTGGTGAGACACCACCTCAAGTACTGTGTCCAGTTTTGGGCCCCTTACCACAAAAAAGGTATTGAGGCGCTGGAGCAGGTCCAGAGAAGAGCAATAAAGATGGTGAGGGGTCTGGAGAGTAAGTTTTATGAGGAAAGGC
>BJBW01000915.1:43427-77706 GCA_004320125.1 Scolopax mira
GGAATATGGTTTAGGGATTTTTGTCAGGGTTAGGTTGATAGGTGGACTAGATGATCTTTAAGGTCCCTTCCAACCTAGACAATTCTATGATTCTATGATTCTATAATACATATAAAGCAACCAAAAAAACCCCGCCAAAACCCACAGAGCTGGTACAGCTAGGAGAAATAACCAGATGGTGAGGTTGTACTGCTTAAAAATTGCACTGCCACCGAAAGACACAGTCATGGCTATGGACCGTGTCAATGCTGGCGCCCCAAATCTTCTTATCATCTCAGATGTCTCAAAATAATTCCTTGAATGTGTTTGGAAAAACAGGTTGGAAATTATAAAATTGCAGCTAACGCAGAACATTTACCAGGGAAATAAATGCATACAAAGACTTCACTTTAATGCTTATATTTTAGTTAGTACCTAGAATCTACTGAATGGGGGTATAGATTGCCTGTGGTTACTGATGGTGTAACAATAGAAGCTCTGCCTGAAGGCACTGATGTTTTCTAAAGTCCTGCAGTCAAGAAAGACCACTCAACCTGCTCTGGCTGGAGCATCACCTTTTTGTGTTCCCTCTTCTCTAGGAGAAACAATTACCTGTAACCCAGGTACTTTGTACAGCAGGAACAAAATAGTTGCCACTCTGTTGAGCCCTCAGTGGTCACAGAGAGGCACACACAAAAGCACTTTAGTCTTATTTGCATTTTGTGTCATCAAAATGACTCTAGGGGTGAATATATTGCAGTATAACTAATCCTAAAAGTTTTTTTTTAAAAAAAAGTAGGGCAAGCCCTGCAAAAATAATCATATTAGAACTGAAGTCATGAGCTATTTTTATTAAAGAAGGATCATTTTGACATTCTGAGCTTTTACTCTGTATTTCTTTCATGCTTTCAACTTTTTGCCTATAGCCAAGAGGGTTAAAATCTTTTTTTTTTTCCATTCTGCTGTTATTGTCTGCAATCTTTTGGCTCCAGAACCTGTGCTTTAAGACAAATGTTATGTATCATAAGGCTCATAACGGAATTATAAGAATGACTTTTCAAATTAAGGCTTTGTAAAAGGAAAAATTCTTTTTTTTAAGGCTACAAAAATAGCACAAATTTGTATATGTGCATGTGTACATACATATATGAATGACCAATGCATGCCTATGTCCACTGGCGATTGTGAGTATGCTTGTTTTCTTGGAGTACCCAAAATTCTCCCATTCATAGCCTAAAGACTATATTTAGAACTTTTATTCCTTGGATACAAAGTTTTTTCAGTCCACTTCATAATTTTTTCAGAATTGTCAAAATAAAGCAATACTATGTGCATCCATGAAAGGTTTCTTACAAGTTTTCCTAGTTTGCTTTAGAAGTCTGAAATACAGATTAAGTAGACATTGTTCTATTATACCAGTTTCGAGACTTTGTAATCTTTTAATAACCTCTTCAACTGTTACCTATTGTGTTCCTAATTCCTTATTTTACTGCCTTGGTAATCCAATTCCTAGTGCAGGCAAGTCTCTACCTTCATCATTTTTTAAAGTCAATGCAATAATGACTTATTTTTCCTTATCTTTTTTGTATAATTCATCATTTCCTCTTAACT
Source organism: Scolopax mira (assembly GCA_004320125.1). Taxonomy (NCBI): domain Eukaryota; kingdom Metazoa; phylum Chordata; class Aves; order Charadriiformes; family Scolopacidae; genus Scolopax; species Scolopax mira. The sequence continues at coordinate 45,018 of BJBW01000915.1, forward strand.
GGATTTTTTTTGTCCAAAGTTCTTCTGTGCACATTTAGAAAAGACATTACAGCAGAAATAGCTCAAGCTGTTGCTAACCTGCAACCTCACCAAAATATACTACCAGAATTCAAATACAGAGCAGGGCAAATTTAGGCTCACCTATTACCTCTCGAAGTGCTACAAGAAGTAGGGATTTAGTGGAAAGCACCTGATTCTTTTGACTCAGGTCCAGTTCCTCTTTCTAGGGGCCACTAAACTGAAAATATACTGAATATCAGCCTAAAGTACTAATTGCCCTGTTCATTAAGTATCGCATTGCATCAGAATAAATTTGTTTGGAGTTTGCTTCCTGGTTGTAATCCCATTTCCTTTTCCTAATAGGGTATACTATATTAGGAAAACACTGTCATATAGTTCTCTTTTCCTAAAAATTCTTTTAGTTCTCACTTAATAGACAAATCAGACATGTTTCAGTGTTGTTCTCTGGCCTGACAACAGCTGTGGTCCCGCACCCCTCAGCTGTTTCTTTCAGGGTTAGATTAAATAACCCTTGCACATCTTTACAGGTAGCATTTTCTTGCACTCCTCCAGAAAACAACCACAATTAGTCGCTGCAGGTGACAGTGAAGAGAAAAGCAAGTCCAACAGAATCTCTCCTGGGGCTAAAGTTATTGGCCCCTGGGGCTCAACCCAGTGGTCAGCAAATTCGATGGGAATCTCTCCATTGATGGCAAGAGGTAACATTTCAAATCTATAGAGTTCTGTGAGCTCTACAGAGCTTAAATCTGTAGAGCATCAACAGTGTCCACACTTCTTGAAATGATGTAGATAGAGCAGGGGCCAGAAATCATGACACTGATCTTCTTCAGAAAAGAAATTATGCAATTCCCCAGAAATCTGTGATCTCTTTATCTTACTGCACTTTGAGTGCATTTTTGTCTAATGTCTGCTATTATTGTGTTAATCTATGATAGAGATATGTAGAGTATAGAGGAAAAAAAAGACTTTTGCAACTTAGTAAACAAGTCATTTCTGTATTTTGGAAATAGCTGATGAAAGCCAGAAAAACATCTGGACATTCTCTGGCCACAATACTTCTCCACGTGCAAGATGTGTAACATTTTCACAGAGTGAGATCAGCTGTGATTTAGGATTCAAAAAAAATCCTGGTCGGGTTTTGAGGAATTTTTTACACTTCCATGAAATTTTCTGACTACATTTTATTAATCTTGGTCTTGTTTTATTTATCACAGCTTGTTGTCATAACTTTCTTTAAAAAAAAAAATTTAAAAAATAAACTAAAAATCAAAATCAAAGTCTTCACTTAAAGATTTTGTGTTTAATGGCAGGCATTGCCTCTTAGGGCTTTACTAATTTCTTTACAAATTGTACACAGCTTGCTTCCTGTAATGAAACCATTTTCTTTAATATATCTCCCTCAGATTAACTGAAGCAACAGAATCTGACAAATGTGAAATAACATGTCTTTATAAGCTGCTTACTTGCATCTATGTAAAAATGCCACTGCTGCACTCCAGTTAAAAATTAGATTCCTTTCAAAAACTTACCAGTGCCTAACTGGATTTTCAAACCAAAGAAGTTGAAGTGTTATTACCTGCTGCATCCAATTAAATTTGTCTATAAATATGGATTAATTCTCTTCCACATTTGGTGAGTCTTGTGATAAATGTCTTTTAGCTGTGCTGAAATTCTAGTATTCATCTCTCTTCCTCTAAAATGCCACATTTATTTTAACAGAGGCACATTTCTTTTCATAATATGAAATCAGAGTCTGAGATCTCTAGTAATTCACTGTATGGGTCCTATTCTATTATTCTTCACAAAATCACAATTCTATGTGTGTACTTTTTTTAGCATGTCCCAGGCTTTATTCTCACTATTTTCCTCTGAAATTACCAGTCAGTGTGGCAGATACTCATGTCAGTTAGATGCTTGGAGGAAAAAACTTCTCTCAACTATGAACTAGTTTATGCCTTACTCTGTTTGGATGCTGGGGAAACCATTTCACAAGAAAATCTTTTGTATTGTGAAAGACTACTACTGTTTGCTGCCCTCAAAAGGACAGGAGGATCACTTTCCAGTGTTATTAAATATTCCACATAGGACATAAGAAAATTGAGTTCTTGGCAACAACGTTTTCCCAACCACTTCACATGCAAAACGAAAGGGTATTAAAAGGAGATCGAAACAACTACTGTGAGAGTCAAGCTGCCTTCATCCATGATCCAATAAATGCAAAGCATTTCACTGGTGTGGCATTAGGAGGTAAGGCATGATATGCAAGATATGCAAGCCTATAGGAAGATATGGTTGGGTGTCAGTATCCTCTTCCCTTTTTGAATATTTCAGGGAATTGAGGTGTGAGGGGCTTAAAGGGAAAAAGAAAAAAAAAATTATCTCTGCCAAGGTTTGAAAACAGCTGGAGAATCAAGTATCCAAGTGAGAGAATGCTACAATTAAGTTTACTCATGTGACCTTAATTCACTCACTGTCCATATGTTTCACTGCAGCCTTAAATTGCTCAGTTAGAACATTTTCTATAGGGATTTTTCCCTTTAAATTGTGCTGGATAGATCTCCTCTGAATAAAGAAGTGATATGCAGTTATGTCTAAAAAATGTTGGACTTCCTTGCTGCATCTATAGAAAGGTATAAGCAGGGCAGACTTCAGAGAGGGAAAGGGCAATATCCATCATAAATGTTTCTGCATGATGTTAGGTACATTACTCAAAGGAGCATTTTTATAAGTGTTCACCAGTTGAGTCCTTATTTTTTGGTTGGTTGGCTTGCAATTTGGAGCACACATTGATTGATGCAGGAATCCTGTGGAAAACGAGGTGAATAATGAATTAAAGAAGACAGTAGTGTTTGCAGCTAGGAAGCTGTGAGAGTGGGTGCTGAAATGGCTCTGTTAACCTGCTCCTAACTTGAGGCTTTTTGTTCTTTTAAGGTATTTTCAGGTGCAGACCCACTTCTGGGGGAAAAAAAACCAAACAAACCAAAAAACACGGGGAAAATTCTGGCCTGTTCCCTCTCCTCAGGTGCCATCAGCATGTACTGCACTGGTACCATGTGAGTGCCGACTGCTTCTCCCCCTTCTTCCTAATGGTGCACATCTGCTCTGCATGTGCAAGTATGAAAATTAAATAGTTTTGTTTTTTCATAGCTTCATCTGAGAAGTACAACTGAAAGCAGTCCTTTCCTCATGAGCACTTCCTCCGCGATTATTTTTTGGTCCTTTCTAAAAAAGAGTATCCTTTTCTAGGGATTTCTTTCCTGGTATGCCACTTCTAGCATAGGCAGTTTAAGACAGAGGGCAGCTGTTTTATAACTGGCAGCTTAAGTAACATTTCCACCAATTTTACTATGCCTTTTGGTAGGTGTATTTTCAACAAATGCTACTTCTTTCCATATAGAAGAGTTGGCACATCTTTACAGTAGTGCTTGATTTTTTTGTGATTTCTGCCAACCCAAATTTCACAGTGTATAGGAGCAATACATTCTGCCTTGTAATAGATGGCTGGAATTTGAATAGCTGTTCCGATTTTAACCTCTACCCTCATCAACATTAAGTAACTTCTTGCCAATATAAACCACACATCTGCCACAACTGTTTTCCTACTCAAATGTGGACTAAGGATGAGTTTCTCAGCCAACATTAAAAGGACAAATGATAGCCTGTTACAGAAACTACTGCATTCTGTAACAGCAGTTCTCATTTTAGTGACTAGTTCCTAAAGCTGAAGCAATAATTAAGTCACTGTAAGATCTATGTGTAAGATAGTTTTCGTAAACATACCGGTATGATCTGTTTAGCTTTGCCATAGTCAGCTTCATTGATTTGCTTTCAGCCACTTTACATCCTATTGATGAAGTATTCAGCTGAACAGAGATGGAAGTTGAGGAGCATTAAGTGCACCTGGACTCCACCTCCCTCTTTATCTAATCTGTGATAAAGATTTCTACCTTCTCTCTCCCTCTTGGATCAGCATTTCTGGTAGGAGACAACACCTTGTATAGGCACTAAGAAACACCAAATGAATACAACTGCTACAGTTGGAAATATATGTTTTATGTGCTCAGCACCTCTCAGACTTGATCCTTCTTTTATCCATAGTCTGTATTGGCTTTTGTTCCCTTCCCCCGTCCTGATGCACAGTCATGAGCACACACACTTGTACACGCACACACTTCCTAGCACCAAATCCCCATTCCGCTCTGCAGAGTGAACTCCTCCTGTGCATATTCTCCGTGCTGGTTCTTGGTCTATACTGTAGGTTTCTCACCCATTCAAAGCCTCCTCTACCTACAGTAACTTTGCACCCCTGAGTCACAATTCTGTGCTGTTCTTAGCACCAGCTTCAGTGTGACGAGAGGTTGTACTTGGTGCTCTTCTGACCTTTCTCAGGCAGCTTTCATTCATTTACTGTTGAGAGGTCTGATTGGGTTGCTACTCGGCTGTTTGCTGGCAATGCTTGGCAGCAAGAGCTGATAGTGTTACTCTTTATTACAGAACCAATTATCTCTGTTATAAAATCAATAAAAATATGGGGCTATCGATTAAGAAGCTGAGCGATGGAGACAGGATAAAATATCAGTAGTATATACTAACACATCCCATATGCTCTTGGCTCCGATATTATTCTTAAATGTGTATCTTCTTCTGAATGATCTCTTTGCTTTATCATAGTGGGTATTGATTCAGTTTTTATCCATCCCCCAGTAAAGTTGTTGCAAAACTGTAAAACCAGTATAGAGCAACTCTAATGCAATTACATTGATTTAACCCTGTTTCCAACATAGAAATGCTAAGTTCTGAAAAGCAGCTTTCAGATGCAAGCTATGGGATTTATCTCCAAATGTGCAGGGGATACAATTAAGTGGCTGTTGTTCAGCTCATCCATTGTGACATTTAACTCCCAGTAAGTCCTTTTTCTTCAGGTGTAACTCTCTGCATAGTTGTCACAGCACTATATAACAGAGCTGTTCATTCTAGAGCTTGACTTATTTCATATGGGTTTTTTGGCAATCAGACTTAGCTGTACCTGCATTATCTCTGAACCACTTGGCATGGTCACCTTACCTGTCACTGCTTCTTCCCTTTTCCAGCCAGCAAGAACTGGAAATGGTGGGGAAAAAAGGGACATTTCACATAGCTCTGCAGCCATCTGCCCACCTGAGCTAGCACTGATGGGCTCCTCAGAGAGCAAACTTCACCTGCCAGAAGATTGAGATGGAAAATACAAAGGTGAAAACAGAGAGGTTATTTTGTCCTCTGCTCCACAAAGTAATGTTCCAGAAATAGCTTAGCCTGATTTACTGAAATAGAATGATAAAATATTTTGCAGGTTGTAATAGTGAAATATCAGTTAATAAAATCTACTTGTAAACATAATTTAAGTTTAGATAATGCACAATTTTACACAAATTAAAAAGAGGAAAAAGAGAAAAAACAACCAAGCAAAATAACAATTACATTGCATAGGCTATTTTAAACTACAGCACAAAAGATGAATTATCTATTACTCCTATTTCCAAGTTCTCTGAGAACTGGAAATGGCAACAGACGATTGAACACATCTTTATGTTTTGCTCAATAAATAGAATTGCTGCCAGTACTTAAGATTTTGATAGGCCCATAACACTTCTAGGACCTAGCCTGCTTTTTTCCAGGCAAAAAAACCTCTAAAACTCAGAAGACAAGCAAAAAAACTCACCCTGCAGGCATTCATACATTTAAACATAGTTATTTCCTGTATTTTAAAGAAACAATGTCTCATCATAATTCACTACAACTCCAAGGATTTAGACATTTTTCAAAAACTTAAAGCAAGTGGCTGCATCTGTAAATACTAAGTCATCGAGAACTTTTTACGAATCTTGTCAGATTTACATATGCAAAACCAGACCCTAAGCATTTTGCTGAAAGTTCAAAGCAAAGAAGTTGGAGACAAAAAGAGGCTTTTGTTCATTCATTATTGCAGTGTTATCCTGGATCATACTGAGCAGTTGTCAGGAAGTCCAAGTTCTTCTATGCAGAGAGGTCTGGCATTTCAGATACGATATTCATATTCACATCAGTGGTAGTGGGCATTTGCCGTAGGTAGTGACGAACTTGCCATGGTACACTCAAGATAGACAGAATTCATAAATGGCTTCTTTAACTTCATGACTTGTGCATATTTCCAAATATATGACCCTGGAGCTGATGAGTACAAGCAGTTTTCCATTTTAAGTGAAGAAGGGTGTGCTAGAAAAATTGCTAGTTTGGAGATCCCACATGGCATTTCACTTACTGCTGAAGGAAATTCTGTTGAGAGAAGCTTGTGACATAGATGGAAGAAGCCTTGTATGTATCTAATTAAATTACAAGGTTTTGGACTAGGACTTTATAAGAAAATATGATTGTACTATAGAAGATGGATTACTTATAGATTCCTTAATAAACTACAGGCAAATAGCATATTTTTTTATTCATTTGTCAGTTAATTTAGATTAGAGGTTCATTAAGCTGAGTACTCTGTGAGATTTCCAGAGTGCACAGGTAGATGGGGTTACTGGGAGAAAGAGAATACCATCAGTAAACACTGTAGCAGGGACTGTCATTTGTATTTTTAAGGTCTCCTGTCCACATAGTTGAGATCTATCAACCCAGACCCTTTAATTGCTAGCATAATAAAGACATGAAGTAATAACAGTAACCTCCAGGACTATGTGAATGTACAGAAAGACACCTATTCCAAACATGCAGGTGGGCAGCCAGCTGCTGTGAGATACGTTTGGCTACCACATGTCCATTCAAAGCAGCTGCCTTGGAGATAACGATGAAAATATGGGATGGAATATTCCCTCACTTTGTCACCTACTGTGATTGTGTCACCTACTGTGGCCAAGGAAAGATGACGGACCTGGCATGTATTTTTGCCTCCACACTCAGTATACACAAAATCTAGCTGAGTTAGTCATAGTCTCATGAGTCTCTCTTTCACTGATCTGACCTTTCAAACTCCTGCATGCATGAGATCAATCACTTTGATTTTGGAACACACTTCTCCACCCATCCATCCTCCCTGGAGAGACAGTACAGAATAATTGGAGAGTATTAGTCCAAACAAGCCAAACAGATGTTGGAGAAGGATTTCCTCCCACTCAGTCATCTTCTGACTGAAACTTCTCTTGTCCTTATCACGATGGCCCTTTTGTTTGTCAAACATGTTAATTTACTATTTAAATATGTATCATTTAGCCAGTACTGGAGACTTTTCCCCAACCTTTGAGTTGGCTTGGAAAAAGACTCAAATCAATCTTGGTGTATGCAGAAGAAATTTGAAATCATGACAAAGTACAAATAAAATATAATTTTACCAATAGACTACATTTAAGTTGCAGGCTTCAATGATGGTGTTGATATGATAGTGCTGGTATCCTTGAAGGTAAATTTGTATTTCAGGTTGTCCATTTTTATGGTTATGTTCCCATTGTGTAATTTTGTAATAATAATTAAAAGGCATGTCTGTCGGAAACAGCTAGTAACAATAGGTGCATCATGGGCAGCTTACCCCAGTAAGAAATCTTGGCCCTGTTGATTTCCACACGTATGAACTTCTTCACAGTACAATGAACTTCAGTGGATCCGGTCTCTCACCTTTTACATGGAAGAAACAAGAGGCAAGAGAGAGGGAGAGAGATAAGAAAAGCACTAAGGAAAAATATCTGTCATATCTGTTTATCCCTTACCTCCAAAGGGTCAGTAATAAATAAAATAATAAAACAGGAATACAGACCACATCAGACCAACTGAGAATGCTGAAGGAAGACTTTCTGGGGAAGTGACAGAAAAATCCTTCAGAGGGAAGCTACGGATTTCCAGGTTTAAAATGCGTATAAAACAGCAGTTACGCAGGGAAAATGTCCAGCTTTCTGGACCTGCTTGGGAAAAGCAGAGGTCCAGAGGGAGGCAGCATCCGAGAGCCATGTTTCTGTGCTGAGCAGAGCAAAGCAGCACAGCATCAGGGTGCCAGCCCAAGGCACCCAGAGGTGATGTACAGGTCCATTAGATTTTAGCTTTGCTACTGAGAAGTCAGAGGGCTGTGTTGTTTTGTGATGTGACGCTGGTCCACCAGGATCTGTGCTGTGTCAGTGAGCTAATTTGATATTCACTATCTAATATTTGCCTGATATTGCTTAACAGTCATTGCTTTCTGGTATCAAAAACCCGCTATCAGTTTAAAATGTTGGGCTTGAGATTAAAATCATAAATTCCCCTTACTCCGATGTCCAGAAAATCTTTTGCTGCCAAAAAAATCCATGAATAATTGTATTTAGGCAGTTTCATAGCACTGTTGTGAGCATAAAAGGTCATTTGCAATGAAAAAACTCATTTCCTCTATAAAGGTAGTTTTACAACCAAAAATTGAACAATGGCCATCTAGTCTTTGCTGAGGGTAGAAATGCACTTTAAAAAATGACATTAAATAACTTTCATATGTCATGGAAATACAAGGCATTCTGCCATCTTTACCACCATCTTTACCATATATATATGATTACTTTCTCATTTAGTTAGGTATCCTGATGCAAAATTTAAACCTCATTTGTAAATACAGCAAAGCTTGGGGATTTTCAGAGATAAGAATTTAGTTTTCACTCCTGTAAAGTTAATTTAAAAAATTTAAAGGAGGTCTCATTAGGAGGTTTTTGTGTAGGTCAAATCTGAGTCAAATTTGCTACGCTATTAAAAAGCAAATACAAAATTTGGAAGAGTTATAGACAACTGCTTCATTTTGGATGACTCAGAAACTTATTACTCAAAATGATCTTTCCAGTTGAGAGGACCATGAGCAGTTTCACAAAATCATAGAATCATAGAATTGTCCAGGTTGCAAATTGTTACAGGTGTGCAAATACCAAAGGTAAAATCAGAACTCATGAAAGTAAGTCCCTCATTAAATATTTTGCCCATACATTTTGTGTGCTATCTGTCCCAGACTTGCTGAAATGTCAATGCACGAACTAAAAAATTAAGAACTGCATTTTTTTCTTTAGATAATCTAAATGTTTAATTTACTCCCTTTTTTTTTTTCATTTCCAAGTTATTTGACACTTTTTCATGATCTACTGTTCTCTTACTATCAATTAGTGATATATTTAAAGCAAGGTTAAGTCATTAATACAAATAACCTTTGCACCCAGATGTTACAGAGTCAGATAAAGACCTGAAGACCAGTGAATATAAAAACTTAGATGGTATCTACAGTATCACATACCTTACTTAGCTTGAAACCGACATGTTGGAACATGCTCACTGTGTTTTGTTTTTCAATGGAATTCACATTCATGATTTGATGTGCTTAATAGATCAATAAAAAATCAAATTGATACAACTGGAGGTTAGTGAATTGGAATTTGGGGGACATAAAGATGGGGAGGGATTGTAGGAACTATATGAAAAAATTGCGTAAGTTTAGCCTCAGAAATAGATAGTGATGTAGCTTCGTTGACAGCATGTGGGTTCAGCAGCAGCATGGGGTTCAATGCATGTTGCATAAATCCAGCATGGAAGCCAAATACTCTGATGGATTAGACTACGCCAAACTATGTGTATTTACATGCTGCTACCACTCAAGATCAAAGTTTAATGGTGACAGTCTGAGGAGGAAGAAACTGTCCATGTTTGGGATTGGCACCAGTCAGGCCACTGCTTCAAGCATGCAGTTCCTCAGACAATACCTGGACATCTACTCCAGGCCAAGGAGTGGTGCAAAAGAGATTTCCAGAGAGCACTATTTGTATGTATTTGAGGCTTTGAGCAACCTGCTCTAGTGGGAGGAGTCCCTGCCCATGGCAGGGGGGTTGGAACTAGATGAACTTTAAGGTCCCTTCCAACTCTAGCCATTCTATGATTCTGTGATTTCATTAATGATCTTTGATTCCTGTGAGTTCCTGAAGAGAGATTGTATTTTCTTTTTCCCTCTATACTGGTTGTGGCTTTTACCCTTTGCCAATGGTGGTGTTGCTACTCTTTGAAGAGCAATTTCTGACATCCATAAGAGTCATAGGCACTGCTGATCCTCTCTGGGGCACGTGAGCAAGAAAGAGAGTATGAATGGGTGATTAGTTTCAACTTTCTTATCCTCCAGTGCACTCCATAAAATACTGCAGATATCACACAATGAAAATAACTGACACTACCAATGAAAGTGAACATTTCCACCCAAGAGGTAGGACACTAAGCCAGTTAAGTATAACAATGTCTTGTTAAGGATTGTTTCTTCTCCTAAGATACTCCTGTGTGTTTTGCATGGCTACATAGTATCCATGCAAAACATATATATACTACCTCAGATTGGCCCTATATGTTAGAATAACAGGACTACTAGAAATATTTGTGCCAATCTGTAAAGCATCAGAAAACGTTACCAGGAAATCTTGATTGCTTTCTTTGCCAGAGTTATGAAATTAGTAGGGAAGCCAAAGACGGTGGCTTTTTAGACTGAAGAGAAGCACTTAATCAGTGTGTCATGAAATCCTATTCTCAGAAATATTTTAATTAGTTTAGATACGAACAGAATCATATAAGTCAAAAATTAGCTGAAGGGCTATAAACAAAGGAGTGCATATGCAAAAACATTCTGCTGAATGTAAAGTAGAGAGTGAAGGGGTTTTCCTCCTTGTACAACTCCAGGGTTCAACTCCAGAGCTGGTATTTAATATCTAGGAAAGCGCTCATTAATGGACTTCAGGGTGGGTACTAAATTAAGGGCTGTGGCACCATAAAGGAATGAGAAGGAACTCGCCAGGCCAAGGCTTTAACTCACCCATAACAAGGTGCCTTTATCCTCCAGCTCTTGTTTGCTTGACTTAAGCACGTGCTTAATGAAGTTCCATTGCTAAGGCTCTTTTCCATCTCTTGGGCTTCTGAGTCTCATGGTCCTTTCTGTGCTGTAAAAGAGCAAAAGGGCACTCTTACAGACTAGCTTATCAGAAAATGGGGAAGCTGAGGAGGGAGCTCATGCCAAATGGTTTTCCCTCCTCTTCAAATCTGGCAGTTCCTGCACAACAGTAGACTGTGAGAGGCACAGAGAAACATGGCCAGCTGGAGGGGAGCAAAACTGGCAAGAGGGATGGCATTTTCTCATGCAGAAAATGTATTGGAACTCACTGCTGTTTTTCAGAGCCAGTAAAATACTGCCATAGGAGGAGCATGGCTAAAACGCAACTAAAAAGTGAGGCATGGGTGATCAGAATCACCTTTTTTAAATTGTGGGCTTGTTGTGGCGGGAACAGCCTCTTCTATGGGTCCAAACACAAAGCCATGGCTTAAAAGCAACTTCTATTTGGAGTCAAGCTTAAAGTCCCTTCAGGCGAGATCTACTGTAAACCAGCTGGCAACCTCAACAGCTTTGTGTGAGATGAGAACCCAGCATTTCTTTTCTTCTCCAGCCTGTTTTGCTGGGACACAGTGTGGATGGTTTTGAGTCTGCTGTGAATTGCATCCCAGTGACCAGGCTACTTAAGGTTGGATGGAGAACTGCTCCATGGAGTCTGAGTTTTTTGTGATAAGGTAGGCACATTAAACTGCTTGCTGGCAAAGTCAAGAGGTAGCCCAAAAGAAGTCAAACATTTGTTGTTTTCAGATAATATGTTTGTGCCAAGCCTGATGACCACAATATGTCCCGAAAATTTATTTGTGTTTGCCAAAGGACCAATGTCCACCAGGGACTAAAAACATTTTGAGGTAAACTAAATGGTTTTCTAGGTGCCACATGTCTGGAACACCAGATGAGATAATGGATGTCAGCTTAAATCATTAAACACACCAGCTTTGTATTATCTCCTAGCATCCTAATGTAACTTAAGTACTTCAGAAGCTTGTTAGTGATGTAGTGGATATTAGTGTAATCAAATTTAACATTCAGCTTTAAGTGACAATATTACTGAGGGCTTAGTCTTTTTCATTTTCAGGTTTCTGTGACAATTTGAATACTCTGAGTTCCTTATTACTCAGTAACTAAGGAACACTGTTTTTTACATCCTTCCCAGAGTCTACACCTCTTACTAAAACCCACTAATATTATAGTGATTATTTTTTTCCTGCAAAAAGATGACTGAGCATCCCTATATTGCAAGTGTCACCACAACCTTTTGATTGTTTGTATTCTGTGCTACTGGAGGATGCTCTACTGCTAAATATAAATGTCTGTATCTTACTGTTTACATAAAAGATAAAATTATTTCATTTCAGACCAGCTCAATAAGCTGCAGTCCTGAGTGCAAGCCAGCATGGCTGAGAAGCTTAGAGTCTTCCTTCCTTTTTTTGCCATGGCAGTCAGCAGCTTTTCATGACTGAATAGTGTAAGAGCTGGTTTTCTACCTTTCTGTAGCAATGGACATTCTGGAAGAATGGCACATACAATCTTCCACCATTTGTGTATACATACAGGGCCCTCAGGATTATGGTGGCAGTCATGGAGACTAACGGAGCATTTAGTGTGTCCTGTCTTGCAAATTGATATTATTTAAACAAAGCAGAAAACAAGCTACCATCCACTTCCATGGATTTTGGCCCAGGGAGGGGGGGAGCTGTGTGGGGTGTGTCAAGGAGAACCAAGTCAGTCAGTGAGCAGTAAAACTAAAGATGCCCGATGGGTTATTATCTCAAAGTCTCTCTGCTGTGATTTTCTGATGCTTGTTGAAGGGTGAGGTCATACTTGTGCCTTTTCCTCAGTAAGGTTACTGATTGTAGACAAGTAGCCTCTCTTGCATCTATTCAGCTACTTCTAGGAACTTAATAACTTAATATCTTTTCCTCTGTCAGATTTGATCAAAATTGGACAGGAGATTCTAAAGATATTTAAAAGGAGAGTAGCAATAGACTCACATATGCCTGCATACATAGAGTAATCACATAAATGTCATTTCCTTATTAAACCAGACCAAAACCAGTCATCAGTGTAAAAGACTGTGCATGTAAGAAGTATCTCATAGGCTCTGCTTCAAATCTAGGACTTGCAGAAAGATTTTACAATATGTTGAGAGACCTTCCTAACTCTTTTTGATTTAAACATTTAGGATCCTCTCCCACAATCTACGATCACACATATTGCAATACCTAAGACTTTAGAGTAATTTTTTGCTTGTATTGTTGTATGTTTTCTGAGACTTAAAACAAAGCATGAAAAAATATGTTTACAACATCCTTTACAATTACCTGAGCTATAATAATTGTATCTTATATTATTTTAATTGTTTTAATTGAAATTTTAACTGCTACTACCAATTAACTACCTACCTTGGATGAGATGTAACCATTTCTGCTGATTGTATCCATCACAAAAATTATTTGGTGTTCCTGTCTGAAACGGTTTGTCTGAAACCATACCCTTCTGTGTCTGTTAGAAGGGTTAAATAATGGCTAGGGAAGGCAACTGGAGCTGCCTTTGGAGGTGGGGAGTTAATTCTTTCTAGGTGGTGGCAATGCTCACAATTTCCCTCTGAACCGTTCCTTCGGCGTGTTTTTTTAACAGTCTCGGGTACTAGAGCCAAGGGGCTTACAGCAGAATTTTAGCTTTTGTTTGAAATTATGTAAGTTTCCATTCCTCATACCTACCAAAAAAGCTTAAAGCTAGTACAAACCTAAAAGAAGAATTTTCCTCTGCTTTTGGCTATTTACTTAGGAAGAACAAAACTGCCCACCCTCCAATCCCTTGATTTTTCATCTGTTTTAACTATTTGAGGAACTCTTTTAGACTAGCAGTACCTCATTTACCAGGAGCAGATGCTGGTGTCATACTATCTGCATGAAGTCTGGAGCAGACATCATGCTTATGCTTGTCGTCCTGCACTTATGAGGAGATGCATCCACCATTGTTCACAATGTCAACCAACTTATGGTAGGTCAACCTCTTCTGGAGGTCAGTAATGCAAATGCTTGGTAAATGTTCCTAGTCCTATGTTATTGTTCTCCGTGCTGTAGCTGTAGGGAAAAAACAGGATTTCTGTGTTTTCACATGAGCTCCGCAAATTACAACGCTGGGCAGGTGTAATTTGATGCAAGGTGTATGAAGTGGTTTCTTCTGACTCAAGGGGGGTTGGCATATGTTTCATAAATAATGACTGCTCTGAAGCCAGTGAGGCTGTGCTGGCTTTATCATGGCTTAAAGAAAAGTCGATGAAGCCCAATGCTTCCAAAGCCAATAGACTCTAGGATCGCACCTGGATTCTACCTGGAGTAGAATCAGATCCCTATAGAACTAGACACTGTTCAAGCATACAATGAAATATTGTCTTCCTGACACACACAGCTTGAACACTAAATGCAAGGGCCTTATTCAATTGTATCTTTTTACTAAGTAAAACAGTAAAATAAATTATGGAATAACAACAATAACTACAGAAATGGATTAAAGCAAAGATTCATTTTCTGACACAGTAAAATCTTCCCTATCTAGAGGTTCTTAAAATGTTATCACATTCTACAGAAGGCTTGCATATGCTGACACCAAATTGTGTGAAAAGACATTGGTCTTATTATAAAATACAAAAAGTTGGCTCTTCATAACACTTTTACAAAGAAGTAATAATGTACAGTTTATGAGAAGTAATGTAAATTATACCTGCAACCCATTAAGCTTCCTTTTGTTAAGAAGCTCTGAAGTGCTGATATAGTCCTGGTATCAGCAAATCTGCCATTTTATTGCAGTTATTCATTGCCCACAGCAATTCAACAGAAAATTAATTAGCATCACCCCACCATAAATCTCAACAGTATTAACTAAAATGCCAGTTCTGTAATCACTTTTCATTAAAGCCAAAAATACTAATTAAAATTGATTTTTGCCTGTGCTTTGGTAAACTGCTGCCAGTGTAAGGATCTTAGCAGTAATGCTGGATGAAGGGAGACCTTTACTTAAGTGGATTTTATATATTGTCTTATTCCCTTTATAAAGATAACAATGTGTGAAAGGATGAGGGCTTTGAGAGCAGAAGCTGACAGGTTCCATGAAGAAGAGGAAAAATGTGAAATCAGTAGGGAATGTAACCTTATTAAAACTGTAATATCCTATATTTTCAATCTCGACTATATCTGTCTTTCAGGCAAGGGCCTATTAATACACCTCAATCAATAAGCCATGGACAATTCTTTTGATGAATAGTTCTAACCATTTACTAATACTGAATAGAGATATGCCAAATACTTTTGCCCCAGTATAGTCACTTTCTAAGGGTTTTTCTGTATGCCTGAAAAATAATGTACTGCAATCTGATTCAGTTAAGTGGGCTACGTTCGTCACTGCATAGCTCAGGAGATGTGGAAAAACAAAATATGTTTTAGTGATGAACTTGTGCATTGTTCAGTGTTATTCTCAGTGAGGGAAACATCTCAGCAATGAAAAATGAGGCAGAAGTCCTGTGAAGAAAAGAATATGTGTGAACTATTCCTGTAGTTAAACATACAGATCATGGTGACAGATCATACAGACTCAGTCATTTGCAGTCTCTGTGTTGGTTTCCTTTTTTTTTTGTGAATTTGCAAGATCATAACTTATCTACAGTATAGAGTGTGTGCTTGTGTATGGGAGTGACAGCGTGCTATTAATGGCAAATTAAAACTAAATTCCCCTGTTAAGCATCACTTTAACACCCCAGCATTAAGCAGCACTGAAACCTTTTCACGCACAGATTAAAGCCACTTAGTACAATAAGAGACAATAGCAGCAAACTGTCTATAAGTCAGAATAGACCTCAGCAAGGGGTTTTACTGATACTCCCTGTAGCAGAAAGTTCCTGAGATACAGGAATTATTAGTTTCTGCCTATTGTCTGCTGCGGAATGTGCTAAAATGCAGTTGGGTTACAAGAACTAGAAAGTAATGATATACTCATAGCCATGATTTTGTCAGATAACACAGAAGCACATATTTCATTTTCTGGTAAAGCTGTTTTTGCAGTGAACAGACCTGATTTTCCATGCTGCTGCTTCCCTGGACTTGATGACTTTTTTGTTTTCTTCTAGTTCACCACTCCCCTGCCCCTCACCTAACTCTGTGCTTCAAAGCTATCTGGCTTCTCTTTCCAGTTCCTAATACCAATTTGGCTCACTATAGTTTCAGTCACCCTGCCCAGCTCATGGCCCAAGTCCTAATCTCGGACACACACAGGTCAGCCAGTTCAGCCTATGCTCCTTTCCCAACTGTCCCCCAGCACCTTCTTGCTCATCTGACTGATCCCTCTCCTAATCTCACTTGTTTTTTTTAGCTTCTCATGTCATGTCCCTCCTGGATCCTCCTCCTATATCCAAGCTTCCAGCAGAACTGGTCCTATTCCTCTTTCTCCCCCATCCCTACCCAAAAACTCACTTTCTGGTCAGTTTCTTATCCTTGGTCATGTCTTATTTTTTCCCAGGCCAAACCATTCTTGATGGGAGCTTCTTTTGCTGGAATTGTTTTGTCTGTTACTGCTCAGGTACTTCTTTCACAAGTTTTTATCTCAGGCACTCCCGTTATAACATTCGTCATCTCCCCTGGGATGCCGCACTGAAGAAATGGTACTTCAGGCTGTAGTTGTTCACAAATCCATCCCCTACTGTTACAGAGATAAAAATTTGCTGTCTTTAAGTGTTTTGTTTGGAGCTGGTTACCATGGTCACACTAGAAACACTTTTATACCTCTTGGCTCAAAAAAGCTGAAGGGATGTTGCCTGAAAATAACTTGGTTTTGTGAGAAATACAGAAATGTAAAAGGTATTGTCACTATTTCAGATGTCAAAATGAAAATATGTAAAAATTACTTTTATAAAGAAAAACAACTTTACGTGGTTATTTTTTGAATGACTTTATCAGTGTGTATAATCTGAATCTGTTGTTTCTGCTGTAGTTCTAGTAACTTAGATATACTAAATGAATAATCATAGCCTAGAATCAAACATAGGAAGTGTGAATGCCAAGGATTTAATTATATAATACATCAAACTTGAAATTATATTAAATGTTTTTTTCTGAAATGGATTATGTTAAATTAAATGCTTAGAATAATACTAAGAAAAATCTGCAGTGCATTAGACAAGCCGGAGAAATTGCTTCAATTCCAATCCAGTGCACTTTCTAAATTTCCAATACTTGTAATGGAAAAAAAAAAAAGACATATTTTCTTATAACCGTGCCATAAATTTGGGATATAATCTCATCAGGCATCTGCTCCATTTGCCATCAATTAGTTTGATGAAAACAGGCTAAAGCTGTGCAGTGATCAGCAACAGGGATTAAATACACTTCAGTCTTGATTACACATCTTGTCTTATTCATCCTACCGGCTATGGGGCACCCCTACCTTTTGTTATAGCTCTGATAAAACTTTAATGCTTCTCATTTCAATTTTCAAGAATGTGTTGTTTTCCCATGAAATATTTCCTTTCAGAATATGTAGAGAGAACTAAAAAAATGTACAAGAATCCCCTTGAATGGGGAATCCTTTCTCAAATGCATTATGTGAAACTACGAATAGTAAAGCAATTATTCTGTCATTTCGGTTCTGTTTCTGATGTGAAGTTATAAAAGCTAGGCAGCAAATTCAGTCACTTCTTACAAATCTTTCTGGAACTTGAAACTTCTAAATATATTGTATGTTATAAGAAATTATTATAAAGGAAGCATAATATATCTAGAAACGATCTTTTGTTTAGAAATTACTCCAACAAGGAGTAAGGATGAAAAAAAAATTAAAATTCTTTACAGAAAGTCAGAAGTTTAAAATTGTAATTACTTAAGAACATATATGGTCATCATATCAAAACTGTTTTCTGCGTATGATATTCTTTTTATATTCAGAATATTTTATTGAAATAGCTAATATTTTTTCACACCACCCTAAACAAAATTTTCCATTGCCATTAAAACATCTCCAGAGAATTAATAGGGCAGTTTCTCAGATTGCACTGATGTTTTGATACATCTAGGGGAAAAAAAAAAATTCAATATTGTAAGAAACATCAATTTCTGTTTTCAGCCAAATGGGAATTTTTCCATAAAGAAAATTTTGTAGTGATTTTAAGAATTATCTGAAAACTATTTCCCATAGTTCAAATTGTCAATCAGCAGGGTATAGCAAAGAGCTTCTACTAAACTAGACTTTGACAATAAAGAAGGCACATCTAAGGCAAATATCCTTAGAGAGTAAACCTTGGCAATGAGGTCTAAGAAAAAAATATACCTTTGCAAACAATTTCAGGCTCTTTTCCTTTTATTATGTGAGGCTTCAACTATGGTTCAGCAGTTACTGATCATGGCATTTTGATCCCATGGATCACATGGTCTTCTAAATCTTTTAAATGAGATCTATTTAAATAGTTGCTTACATCACAAAAAGATAAACCAGTCTTTTCTTCACATTTTTTAACTGAACAAGCAAAGCTTTGAGGCTACAGCTATACAACTAAATATTAAAACCACCCCAATTTAAACGTATAAATCCTCACCTTTAAGTTCTAAAATACTATACTGTTGTTTTAAGCTGTAGTTGCATTTTTAATTGGCCCTGCACTTGAACACATCCTTAATACAGTACTGATCATTTTTATTCTGTATTCTGTATTCATGGATTGCAATTGTACTTAGAGCTGGGAAATGCCCTCTTGAATGAGTTCTACCAGTTCAAAAAACCTCTTAGTATGAAAACAATACTGATCCACTGCCAAGAACTTAAGTACCTACTATTAACTCCTTGTCAGATCTGAAGGCACCCATTATTTTGCACAAAAAAAAAAAAAAAAAGCTTTCCTAAAAAGAAATGGGCCAAATTCACCTCAGATTTCAGTTCATAGGCTTCATCGAGGGTCCATTTAGCCAGTTGCCAAAAAAATTAATAGCTTCTCTAGTTCAGCCAACATTTTGTACTTCATTTCAAATACGCTGCGGTTATGTTAACTCTTGGTTGAAAAAAAAATATCTTTTTCTCATCTTGCACTGTTGTTCTGTTTCTCATCTTGCACTGTAGCACTGTTGTTCAAAAGGAAGGAATAAGACACTATGAGAGAAGTGAATGTCTATAAAGAAACTTGGTTAAATATCCATTGGGAAGTCAGAAATTGGTGAGCTGTCAAAACCACAGCATTCATCTTTATGTGTGTATGCATTTTCATTAGGGCATCAATGATGGAATTGTTTCTTGTCACATGTTTGTCAGTCTCTATTCTCCAATGAAAGGATGTTGCATAAAACAAAGTCAAGGGATTGCTCATTGCTGAAGATAATGAGGGTGCTTATAGTTCCAGAGAAGTTCAGTCCACTGAGGTGAGCTGGCCCTCCAGAAGACTTTTGCATCCTGCAAAAGTAGATTCTTACTCCAGGTCAGTCACAGTTTCATGCAGTATTGAAGACTCCTTATGTATGTATCTTTCATAGCTCTAGACTACAAAAAAAAAAAAAAAAAATCTAGATTAACACTTTCAGAATGGGACTGAAATTCTGAAACCAGTAAAGACTAGATAAAGCATTACTCATAGATAGTGCTTATGGAGACCTTAGACCTCAGTACCAACTGTGAAAATGGAAGGAGTTTCAGCAAAAGGAAATTTCAACATTGTTTAAACCCCAAGTCCTTCTTTTTATCCAGCCAGCATCACCTCAATCATACACAGGCTTCAGGTCATTCATAGATAGTTCTTATCCAAACACTGAAAGAATATCTCTTTCCAATACACAGCTAGTAAAAGATCAGTAGGGTGGACTTAGTTTCTCTTCACTACTTCTTGAATGTTACATTCTCAATAGGTTTTCATCCATTTTGTGCTAAAACCAGGGCCCTGCCTCTCCTCTCCGGTGAAATGGCATTATCTAATGGCCATCAGAAAGAAATATTTCAAGAAATCAAGACGGATGAGAAGAAATGTCTGCCCTCTGTCCACTGACAGCTGAGGTCATCTATCACTGCCAGTAAAGTGTTTTTGGTTTTGTGTCCTGGCCCAAATCCAGACTGTGCCAGGTCTAGGAGATTAGTTTTGATTAGATGATATTATAGTTGGCCTTCAGTTATCTTTCCTTCTTGCTCATCCTTAGCAATCAAAGATCAGAAATCAGGTCACAAAAACATAAGATTGGCTTTTAAAAAAACCCCAACATTATTTTTTAAAAGGTTCACTGTGGAATGTCTCTAACTACTGCTACTTACACTTTTGAGGTGCACTTCAGTCAAGCTGCCCTCTAGAATCATTAAGGTTAGAAGCTTACACTGAAAAAGGAAAAAAGAAAATTAGAAACTCATCTAGTCACATGACTTCAGAATCTCTTCTGTAAGAAGAAAATTAGCAGTAATAGACTCAGGAAAAATCCTTCAAAGTCAATCTTACTGTATGTATTTTATATTGCTTTAGCATCTGAAATCCTGCTTTTGGAATTGCTTGCTTTTGGAATTGCCTTGATATACTTGAAGGAAGGTTATCATATAATTTCTGGTCTCCTTATAGGGGGAAAAAAAAAGCAACAAAAATTAATTTATTGCTATCAGATATCCAAATCAAATAAGCTGGAGAAATCCACAAAATAATGGGTGGCTTGTTCCCTTCATGGAAGTACATCCTTTTATAAATGTACTTTGACATTAATCAACTTCGTCATTTCTACCTTTTACATAATGTTTATGACCCAAATGTTAAGATTAGTCTGTAAATAAAATACAAAAAACTTTAAAGGATGCCTGTAGATGGTGATTGTTTGAATAAACAGATAAGTCTGGAACTAAAGCTCTCCAGTGAAATAGAAGCATGTTTCATTTAGCTATGAAAGCATTCGGCATGTTACTTCTTTATTCCTATAAACAGTGGATGTGTACATGTGGGTGCTTTTTTCCTTAACATTTCCCACTCTTGTTGTCTAAAAAGACTTCTTGGGTGGGTGAACAAGATGAGAAAATTAGTATACATCAGCAGCCTGTGAATAAGAATATACATCAATAAGGCACCATTTCACCTCACTTAATGTGCAGTTAGATTAAGGATATTTGAAATAGTAATGATTTTTAAGAGATAGCCAAAATTATCACTTTTTCCATTTTTAGAAAGGTTGAGATGTTTAAAAGAAAATCCACCGTATATGAAACCACAGCATGCAGTTGCAGTGTCTACATACCTGGCCAAGGACATCTGTGCATCCAGGAAGTGAGGAAGGATGTAAAGCCATAGGCTTCTCCCAGAGGTTCTCCCAAAGCACTTGGCAACAGGATTTTCCACTGCCACCTACTATGATGAGCAGAATATAACTCGGTGTTCCATCGAGCTGAAATGGGAACAGCTAGGGCTCTGAACCTGCATCCTGTGGCAGTCAGTAGGTCAGACCATGAAAGTTTCATGGTGTCACTTTTCCTTCAAACAAGAGCACAGAAAACCTCTTCAAACAACTGGCAGCTGACAAGAACCAGCCTGAAGAGACTGTAAATAAATCATAATGGTAAGAAATCTCTATGGGGAAAAGCAAGGTGGGAAAACACTGTTGTAAGGGACATGATTTCCCCTCATGAGCATTAGCTTAAATACATACAGAAGAATGAAAGGATTTTACATTGACAAAACAAACATTCAGACAGCATATTTTTATGTTTGGAATTATTTTATGGTTTGAACTGTAAGTTGTTTTATTAGCAAGGTACACCAGGGGTGCAGCACAGTGATGCAGAGGGGGTTGAAGCTGAGTACCACGCGTCAGGGAACCGGCTGGGTGCTTCTCTGCTCCGCTCCAGCCACAGCAGTCAGGTGCATGGTGCAGTGAGGTCGCTGAAGACCACACACGGGACAAGGCCCAAGCACACAAATTCCCCCTCTCCAGGTGTTAGCAAATGGCCTGAGTGTGGTTTGGCCTGTCAATGCACAGTTAAATCTCCAAGCAGATTTGCTTAGGTTTGCTTCACACCCGTGCCCTATTGTCCTTCCAGAAACACTGGAGTAATCTGCTCTTTCCGATTTAGCAACTCCAGATACACTTGAGCTTCAAGTGTATGATTAAATTATTAAGGTCATAAAGTACTGCAATTTCAAAGAGGCTTGCTCTGGGGTGGACTATAGGATGATGCAGCTCAGATGAAGTTTGCTGGCAAAGCAAAGGGGGTTCTCTAAACTGGCGTCAGCTACACAGGAGAATATTCACTCACCAGAAGAATGGGTCCCTTTGTTCCAACCAGCGTAGAGTTAAAAGAACCTGTCTATGTAAGAATTGATGCCATGAAATCCAGAGGCTAGAGTGAAAAAGAATCACTGCACCACACAGTGAAGAAAAAAGATGTGTTAGCAGTCATTCAAGCTGATATGACTGTTATGAATACTAGGAACAAACTGGTTTTTATGTTTTATTAAAAAAATCAAAACTAAATGAAAATACTCAGGGAAAATACACTGAATCAAACAGCTACTGGTGTTTCCCCTAAAAAGACACATTTTCCAAAGGGTGATTAACAAATCTTGAAAAACCAGCATTTTCCAAAATGAAAATATTATTTCAAAAATTGTCACCTGTTTCCCCCAAATGTCACAAGTGAGCAAGTAACACCTTTTGCAGAAATTCAATCACAATCCTCTCTGTAGTGGTGGAGAAAAGGAAGTTTTGATTCTGTTCCAGTGACAAAAACATCACCTTCTCTATCATGCTGCTGGACTACATGTTTGACAGCAGATTGCTGTGCAAATCCAACTTCTCCTAAATCATGCTTGACACAATGGACCGCAAGAGAAAGCAGCAGGTCTTTCCAACGTCATAGGTATAGTAAATCGTGGTTTGTTGCATAAATAATATTCATTCAAAATAATCTGAGCTTCCATGTAGTTTGGGCTCAGGAATTCTCTGGAAAGGCAGAGAGATTTTCTTTTTTTCTTTGAGAGAAGTGGACCAAAACATGCAGCATGCTGAAGTAATTGTAAAGGTTTGGGACAGAAAATAGGTATCTGAGAGTCAATGAAGATTATATATGCGTACTGATTGTTCATTTTCACTATTTCTCACCCTTACCTTGTCTCTGTCATGCCTCTGTTTATAGCCATTGTGATCAATCAGCAAGCCATCTTCATCGGAGTCTCAGTATCCGAGCTGGAAATGTTGGGTCAAGCATGTGGTTCCAGTCTTGATTCCATGTTTCCTGACTCTGGTGAACTGCAGCCAATCATACTCTTAACCTAATTTCAGCACATTTTGCACACAGGAATATACCTTTACATTCTGCTTGGCAGCTGGGCCTGGAAAAGTAAAACAAAAAGTGCTTTGAAGGATTGTGAATGGTGAAAAAATGGGGCTAGAATATACAGACAGGTATTTTTCTTCTCATTTCAATGATCAGAAAGATCTCATATACAATAACCCCACTGTGCATTATGAGCATTGCATAGATTAATCAATCTGATTCTGAGGCCGTGCTTATTTCTGACTCATCAGGGTATGATCCTGGCATCTCTGAGACTGGAGATGCTTAACAGCTTCCTGCAGACCCCAGCATCCTTGCAAAAGACAAACCTTGGTGAACTTCACATTTTCTTGTTACCTCTGTGTTTCATAAGCAAAGAGGTAGGCTGTGTAATTTAATATCATTACTGTGCTTTTCTTAAGTCAGTTTGGCAGAGATTGATCTCACTAACTTTAGACATTTGAAAGAGCACTGAAAATGAGAAAACACTAGTTGTCTAGGTTCCCTTGAGAACCTGTGGAAAGTCAGGAACCTCTCAGCAGCACTTCATCACATCTGTATCACATACCTACCTTGGCAAGGGATGAATCACCTGATGGAGGTGCATATACCTCTTGACAATGATTCATTTTAGCCCTGAATAAGCTAAAAAACTCTCTTCAACCAGATGTTTAACCTTCGGACAAGCTAAAGTAAGTTTGATGAATTCCATCTGAAAGCCCTAAGTAGTCTTTGCTGTTTATTTTGCTGTATTTCAAGTCAGAGGAGAAAGCAAATTTATTCAGTAAGACCTAGTTTGGCCGTTGTCTTTTATGTCTTCATTTGATGTGCATACTATATATCTACCCCTTTATATGAAAGGTACCAGTACAAGGAAGAAGATTCAGTGCTCCAGAGGATTTATATATCATACTTTTATACTGAAAGTGATCTGGGACAGCAGCTCTTAGCTGCCTCTGATGGTAGTCCCATTCAGCCGAATTTATATGCCATATTATCCTATACATGTAGCTGTAGCTGAAAAATGTTATGATAGTCAAATTAGCTTAGAGATGGTTTGTTTTCTTTCACCATATTTCATGGCTTTGATGTCAGTTAAACTGACTTATAACATTAGACCAAAGAATTTTCTTATACATAAATGTAGAATTTTTGGTAGATATATTATACATAGTAATAGCAGGCATCAGCAAAAAGGTACATATAGTTCCATTATACCTAAAGGACAAGGAACAAAATTTACAGACAATAAAACTTTAAGCAAGCTATGTTGTGGTAATTTGCTTTCTACTTGGTCTTAAATTAATGTGGATGGAGGTGAAATACAACACAGACCAAACGAGCACCTGAGGGACAGACAAAAACAAGGGTCTCTTATTAAAAGGATCTGATGATAAAGGAACCTGAGAGTTGAATATGAGACTCAAGACTTCACATTTAATTTATAAAACATGCAAACAGAAGTACGGACATTTTTTCATTTATATATAATACAAAAGAAATGTAAAAGACATAACCACCATAGAGAGTTCATGACAAAATTCTTACTGAACCAAGTAGAAAATTCACATTATTTGAATGGTATAAGAATATGTTTCCACTATGTTTCTAGCATTCCTGAATTCCATCTCGTACTCCTTCTAGTTTGAGTGGTCTTGTGCTCAATCAGTTTCAGCAACAAAATTTTTTACAACCAGAAACTTTCAGAGAACCAGCTTACTTGGTCTTATTTTAAAAGGCAGCTCTTGGTCTTTTTGAGCAAGACAGCTACCAGAGGTAGGAGTTGTGATGACTGCTTTGAGAGACTTTTTTCATGAAATGATGAAGAACAAGACCTTCTTGTCTATACTCAATATGATTGTACTACTAAATCAATTTCTACTTTTCCATGAAAATGAATAGATTAGCAGAGGTACAAGAACGGGCACAGTCAGAGACATTGACTATAATGATAGATCAAAGCAAATAGAATTTGTCCTTTTCAGCATTACCGTCAGAGCATAAACACACAGTGCTGTTCACAATCAAATATTTCTTCTGTCTACGCATTGATTGCAGAGGCATGGACAGCAGGCAGGGCCTTCCAGGTCCAGCTTCTGCAACTTCCAAACTTCTATATGTCTTGAACTGTGCTAAAGCACATGCAAATGAAAGAACGTTCTCAGAAAATTTAGGTTGCCCTAGCCCATCCTTCTTTTTGGACCCTTTGGCATACTCTTTAACTGGGGTAAAACTGAGAAGTGGCTGAGTGCTCAGCCTGCAACAGCCTTCAGTTCCTCAGTCAGAAGGTCTCTCTCACCTCCTCAGGGAGTCACAGGTTTCTGTCAGTGGCAGGTTTGTCTGGTGGCAACTGCTTCTTTTCTAAATGAGCTCTCTTGTTGTTTAGGATGCTGGCATCTGAATTACCAAGTTTCTGTATTTAATGCCCCTTTGGGATTTCAGTTGATGTGAGATGATGAGACATCAGAGAAGGTGAAAGGCTATGTATCCAAAATGCAGTTGGCAGATAGGTCACATTTACATACAGAGTTCATACTTTCACATAAACTCTGTAGGTGGATTGCCTCAAACCATCACAGTAAAAATAATGAATGGTATTTAGATAGCGAGATACTATGTTTTATTATGGATAAGAGCTTCTCTTACTATGAATGCTGGGAGAGGAAGGGTTTTCAATTTTGATTTAATCTTGCAAGCAGTAAGGTTCCTCAGCATCAAGAAGTTCTGCACATATCTGGGCCTGGTACCAACAGCAAATGAATTCACTCTCAGCATTGAGACAATGAAAGACTACTTAAGCCTTCAGAATAAAAGTTCTTAAATGTTTTGCATATAAGGTTTTAATAATTTTGCAGATGAAATGAAAAGGGGAGGATAAAAATAAAATAATAGGAATTTAGAATGGCATGTATCTGAAAATCTTAGCTCCTCTGGTCTCTATAACCACAATGACTTAACAGGTTAATTACTTTCAAGAGAGTGAAAATTAGATTGTGATGACAGTTTGATACATTCATCACTAATGTGGACTATTTCTTCCACCCTTTATGAATACCCTTTCTAAGGGGCCTTATCCCTTTGTCTCTGCAATGAGAATTATACAGAAATTTCTGTTCACTCTTAGAAGTATTTAGAAAAATTGGTTCTTGCAATTTCCACACTTTTTATTGTCACTTCTATTCCCACAAAATTGAAGTGAGGTGGCTGAGACAGAACAGGGTAGTTTCATATAATCATCATCCTGAAAATCATTTCAATCTTTCTCTCAAATCTTATTTTTACTCAGAATTATTTCGTTTCAAACATACCTCTTTCTCAAATTGCTCCTGCACCCCATCTCCCAAGAAAAGAGGCTGTATCACAGTTGTCAGGTTTCTAATAGATTGTCACAGATTAGACTGAATATAAACGTGAGAGTTCCTGCCATACACATATGCATGTGCCTAAATTGCCAAATGGACAGAAAAGTAAGTTAGGATGGGAGTTCAAGGACCTGCTCTGGATCAGACAATGTGAGGATTTAGAAACTCAAGAC
This sequence comes from Scolopax mira, assembly GCA_004320125.1. Taxonomy (NCBI): domain Eukaryota; kingdom Metazoa; phylum Chordata; class Aves; order Charadriiformes; family Scolopacidae; genus Scolopax; species Scolopax mira. The sequence goes on from BJBW01000915.1 coordinate 71,708, forward strand.
GAGAAGAGCTATTTGCATTATCAAATCCTCCCTCAATCACAATAAAACAGATATTCAGGATACAAGAGCACCTACTGCATGCTTACCTCAAATCATATTTTGCAGCGTCCTTGAAGATGGAAACTAAAATGTAATAGAACAAAACAGCAGAATTTATGAACAATTGAATACACAGGAGGAGATCTGAAAACACCCGAGATATCACATTTCTGCGATAGCACAGCATTTTGTAAAGGTGTCTGGTCTCCTTCACCTAGCAAATGCAACACACCAGAGAGACTTATTTTGGGCTAATCAGGCCCTTAGGCTGTGTCTGTACTAGTAAATTAAGGCACAGACTGAGGTTGAAGCTCTGGCTTGCGATTATCCAGGCTGCTTACTGTTTTCATGTTCCCCAGCACAGCTTTGCCTGTATCAGCTAACACTGTCCCAGTCAGGGGGAAGCACATTTGAGGAAATATGTATGCCAAGGGCCATTTCCAATATAAAGGACAGTGGGATTCACCTGATTTGGGTTCTTCCACCCACTACAATCTTCCGACATTACCCCATGAGGCTTTGCACATTTCACTTCCCCTTAGTTTTTATCCCAGGGCACACAAGAAATTTTCTTAGCATCAGGTGACAACACAGCCCTCACATTATTCCAGATGCTTTTGACCTAAAGACAGTATTATTCTTCTGTCTAGGGACCATGTGAAGCCAGGCCATGCCACTGTCCTAAGAGCCCAAGAATGGTCTCTGGCCTGTTTTGTTTAACAATATGTACAGATTGATGCAGTTTATTTTGTATTTTGATCAGTTCTAAGTAGTGCTGGCTTCTTGCTCAGCTGATTCATGAGCCTTCTTTAGAACCAAGATTTTTCCCTGTATTGTCTGAGAGTTTCAGGTCCTGATCTTGCAGCTGAGGAAAGCATGAAGTGGCTGCCGAGGGAAAATTCATTTGGTGCAAAGCAGATCGCTACACCACCTACATTTGATCATCTATTTTGCAAGATCAGAACACTTTCCTGTGAGCAGACCTAAATATTAGGGATGCATGGTCGGCATATCGCATAAATATTACTATGACTGGTTTCTAGGGTAGTATTGTGAATGTAGCTGAGGGTTCTGCTTTAGCCTAACTCTTAGTTTCTCAAGCCCATTCATCAAGGAATTATACAATGACTTCAACACAACACCTCTGAGTTGAATCCCCTTAGTTTCATCTTTAATGTATGTAAATACCAAGCTGACATTCCCATCTTTAATGTTTATACTATTACTTACTCTCTCATTGTTAACCTAATTGAGGAGTGTGAGATCCAAAAAAGATTGCAGTGCTCACTTAAATATTTACGCTACCAATGTAAGAGTCTTCTTTCAGAAAAGGATCTAGCAGCCACCAACATTGTTAATGTCATGTATCTGAAGGTGAAGATTACAGCTCTCTGCCACCTCTGAAACAGGGTCCTAGTGAGGTTCTCCCTGCAGCTCAGCAGTAGCCAGGGTGCCAGCCTACTACACCATTTGTATTACATGGAAATATCTTTAAGATATCATTTTAGGAACTTTTCTTTCACTTGGAACGTAAAGCTCTAAAGGAAACTAAATGGCTTTATCAGCACATGCTTCATCTGCAAACCAGAAGACATCGCATCATTTGTCATTACGCTTACATGAAACTATTAATGGTAAACCTGGAAATCAGGAACATTGCTGCTCATTTTGTGTCATGTAAATGGCATACTTCTGATAGATTCCTAAGTTTTATCTCATATCTTGCTTTTTATCATGGGTAAGCTATGACTATCATTTCAAATCCAGGCTCAATAAAATTTGTATTGTAATAGCATAACAAGAGTGGCAGTAAGGAAGTAAAGAATAAAAGTAATATCAGTAAGTTTCTTAAATTAAATCACATCTTATGCTTTCCAGATGGGAGGAGGACAGTAATTCCCACATGATTATAATTTTTACCTAGTCAATATAATTGAAAAGAGTATGAAAGTATTATGTATCTCTCCAGGCACATGTGCTGAAATGAAACTGTTAGATAATTCTTACTTTTCAGCAAGAAAACACCTCCTTTTCTGATGGTAACTCCAGTTGAAATATTTTTAGGCTAAAGACATATATACATGTATATATGTCATTGTTGAACTAAGAATTCAAGTGAGCTGAAAAATAGCCTTTTATATTGCAATCATAAATAAAATAACAGCATTGTTCTTCTAGAATATGTAGAGCTTTGTGGACTGTACTTCTCAAGAGTAGGATAATTTATAACTTGAAAATCTCTCTCATGGAAACCTGCTTCAGTCATTTTGCCTGCAATTTAAAATTAATAGCATATACAATTAGTAAAATTCGACAAAGGTTTGGATTAATTATCTTAATTCTGCCTTTTCTACTCTTTTGTTCAAAAAAGCCCAAACAAACAAAACAAAAAACCCCACAAAACCAAACTTAGATCTAACAAGAGGCCAAAATGTACAGAAATATGATATACCTCCAAATTTCTAATCCTCCCAAATGAAGGCCAACACCAAATAATTAAAAATTTAAGTCTACATTCCAAATGAAGAAAATGAGCAATAGCAATGCAGGAAGATGTGGGGCCAGTTCTATGCAAAAGGTTTGTAGTCTTTGTGGAAGTTCAAAGACACCTGTGCCCTAAGCAGGCATCAAGCCAAATCTGAAGTTTACAGCCTCATTTTTGTGTCCCATGCTGATGATATACAGCAGTTCCAGCTTTTCTAGCTGGTCAGCTGAGATTTTCACCAATGTGCCAGTTGTGATCCACACTTGAGCTGCATTCTCAGTGAGCCCATTGGAGGTAATGAGGCCATCAAAAGCTGTGGAATTTATGTGGTCTCCAAGGTGCACTGCAGTCTGAGCCAGGCCAGTAGATGTCAGGTGGATAGGTGCCTAAGGAAGGGGAATGATGTTGAAAATTGAATGGAGCCTGTGTCAGTGATGTACCCAGGAGGATACTGTATAAAAGAGGATGACAGCTACCAAGGCGCAGTTAAAAGAAAGGACCTTCTTGCTTATTTTGAGGGGATGGAAAAAGAGACCTGCCTAAGCCAAGGGTTCAGGACTGTGGATTGCAACTGGAGGCATGCCTGCCTATTCATCCTGAGTTAGATGGCTAGGTTTAGGAGAAGAGAAAGGCTTGCTTATTTGTAAGTCATCATCCAAGGCAGGTTACTCTTGCCAGACCTTTTAACGATCAGTCAAATATTTCCTAACATCTGTGGATTTTTTTGAGTGCATCAGAACAGGTTAGACATTGTAACAGTGAGTATCACAACCCCAAAGCCTTTTTGTGCTGCATATTCTCTTTGATTGTATTAACAACGAGTGAGTAAAATTGATAATCATATACTGTATAAAAAAAGTGTAATAGAAGGGAGTATGGAAAAATTAATAAATGAAACAGGCAGCTGTAATGTGTATCACAGTGAGTGACTTAAAGTAAATAATAAAGGCAATAAAATCACCAGTGCAATTTTTCCATTAATGTTATAATTAAAATAAAGGAATGAATCATGATACTTAATCTTAAATGTAATTAGCATTAGTTGTCAAGGGTTGGCTGAATGATTCCTATTTATCAATGTGCCTTTACTATAAAAATGAAAGTGACAGAAAAATGAATCTTTGTCAGCCTCATAGTCTGTCGTTGAGAATTAGTGTAACTCCGTTGGCATGAATGGACTCCACGTTATGCTAGGATCTGTGTGTCTGAGGAGAAGCCTTGCTGAAAGGGACCTGGGGGTCCTGGTGGACAGAAAGCTGAAGATGAGTCATCAGAGCACCGTTGCATCAATGAAGCCAAATCTGACCCTAGGCTACATCTACAGGGGCATTATTGACAGAGGTAGAGATGTGATCATCCCATCTATTCAGCACTCACCAGGTCACACCTGGAGCACTGTTTCCAGTTCTTCTCCCCACAATTCAAAATAGACACAAACAGACTGGAGAGGGTCCAAAGGAGGGCCATGAAGATGATCAAATCTGCTCCATGAGAAAAGACAGAAGGCATTTGGTCTTTTCACCCCAGAGAGAAAGCTCTGGGCAAACTCATCACAGTTTTCCAGTACTTAAAGAGTGGTAACGAAGAAGATGGAAGCTCTCTCTGCACAAGGCACCACATGGAGAGAACAAAAGGTAACAGGTACAAATTGCACCAGAAGAAGTTTCACCTCAGTGTAAGCAAGAAATTATTTTACAGTGAGGACTATCAGTCACTGGAACAACCTTCCCAGGGACATGGTAGAGTCCTCAATCCTGGAAGTTTCCAAGATGCAATTGGAAGGGGTGCATCTAGGCTCTGTTTCCCATGAAAGGTTGGACCAGAGACTCCCCTCTCTGGGGAGGACAAACTCCCCTCCAACCTGAGCTATCTATGATTCTATTATTTGAAAGTCTAATTGAAAATCTCAAAATGTTTTCTGATAAATCCTATGTCTGGATTACACTATGAAATCATGCTGCAAAGCAATGATAAAACAATCCTACTTTGACAGAAATTAGGTACTCAACAATACTTGAAAAAAAATAGTAAATTTGTGGTGAAAATGTGAATTCCATGTAGGTACACTGGTCTTGAACAAAAACTAACATGTAGCAGGTTACTCATCATGTCTAACAGTGGCAAATTTTTTCCAGGGTGTATGTTTTTGGACAATCATTTAAATAGCTGACAACTGAATCTTTTTAAATATCTGTGCACTGTTCTGAAGGACTAGCATCTTTTATAATCTGGCATGAACAATATTAGCATATTTAAAGTTATCATGTAGTGTTCACTTAATGCATATTGAATATTAAAAGGATTTTCATTTTTAAAATATCTTATTTGGTTATTTTTTTATTCTAAGCAGATTGAGGTCTCTTTATTTATCTTTATCTCATAGAAAAAAAAAAAAAAGATTATCCTTTCCCTATTTTCTACTAACTAAAAGTAGAAAGAATCAAAAAAAATGTGCTTTGGGCACAAGTGACCCTTTTTTGACCAAATCTTCCTTCCTTTATTAAAGAATTTTGCTTATGCCAAGTCTGATGTGATGGTGTTTGTAGCACAAAGCTATTTTTAAAGCTAGAGGGAATCTGGAGAAGCGATTTCATGCTATTGCTAAGAAAAGATTTGTCTTTTCTCATTTGTATACCAAGTGCCTAGCAGATGTGAGAGGATTTTTCCCTCAGATTATAAATTATGATGATCCTTCATAACCCATACAATAATAAGATGGCTGAATGAAACCTAAAAGACACATCTACAGAATCCCATCTGTGTAGTACAACTCCCTCTTTCTAGTGTCTACATGTCAGAGAGGTGACTCACAGTCAATTAGCACCTCAGCACAGCAACCAGCCCATGGCAGGTGGATGGGCAGGGAGAAGCCTCATGCTTCATTTGCAGTTCCTTTTGCAGTCTTGCTGCTTGAGTGGCACCTCAGAAGTTGACAAGCGTGGACCTAGCAGGATAATTTTTTTTTTGCCTTTTCTTCCCCTGAATTCCTTACACTGTTAATCGACAGTGATTTTCAAGGGCCCACCTACTGTTATTTTAAGAGTGCTGTCTATTTATATAAAACACAATCAGGGTTATATAGCTCTATATGCAGTTTCTTAAACTTGCATTAACTCAAACATGAATTGGCTTTTAACATATTAGTTTTCTGATCACAAGGGAATAAGAACTTTGCAACAAGCATGGAAAATTAGGCTTTGGTAGTAAAAAAAAAAAAGGTCCAGAGAAGGGCAACAAAGCTGGTGAGGGCTCTGGAGCACAAGCCTTATCAGGAGAAGCTGAAGGAGCTGGGGCTGTTCAGTCTGGGGAAGAGGAGGCTGAGGGGAGACCTTCTCGCTCTCTACAACTACCTGAAAGGAGGCTGTAGAGAGGTGGGGGTCCGTCTCTTCTCCCAGGTCACAGATGACAGGAAAAGGGGTAATGGCTTCAAGTTGCACCAGGGAAGGTTCAGGTTAGATATTAGGAAATATTTCTT